>CM045766.1:155190421-155530826 GCA_025200525.1 Camellia lanceoleosa | reverse complement strand
GATTTTATTTCTCACAAAACAATCATGGCTCTCAAACTCTTATTCTCTTTGAACTCTGAGATCCCTCTCTCAATTAATTTTGAAGTGTCATCTCTAAAGTGATAAATTGCAATTGATCACCTATCTCTATTTTAGATTTATTTTTAGTCATAGTATCTTCATTAAAAATAATACAAATAATATGCAAATGATATACTTTTTAAAAATACCTATATATTAATTCTTATAAACATATATATATATATATATATATATAATTTAACTAAATTTTAATTTAAAAAATATGTGAAAAAAAAATTATTCTATGACGTGATTTTTATTTTATTCCTACTAATTGAATTTTTCTCCTAAATTTTTTTTCAACTTTTCTTCATTTTTTTTCTCCACTCAATTTTCTTTCCCTTGATTTGTCCTGAAGCAGTTGTGCTGAGCTCTCACTACAAGAAAGTGATGGGCTTAAAAGATGGGGAAGCATTTGAGATGAGAGTTAACTTGCCATACCCAGAAAAAAGGTGAGTTTTCGCGATGGAAGACAACTTTAGTAAAGTGAAAAAAATGGAGTTTTTCATGCATTTAGCATTATTTAATGTCATCCAAGTAAAAAATAGGAGATTAAGCTATGATGTGCTATAAAATGCTATCGTAAAAAATGAAAGTATTTGTGATTACCGCAAAAATTATCACGCAAAAGAAGAAGATTTATGACGCACCGCTAACATCTCATCGTTGTACAAAAAAAAAAAAAAAAAAAGAAGAAGAGTAAAATAAGAATAAAATATTGCTGTCTTCAGAATTGGAGAGTTTCATAAATATATAGGGTCACAAAATGGTTTGAATAAATACTAGCAGTATTTTTACATGCATAAATTTTTTTTTATAAAAAAATGACGCTCGTCTTTACTCTTTTGATATAACATTTATCTCTTCACCAATTTCTTTTCATCTTAACATTTCTACTGTCTCACCCATCCTCTTCTCTTTCTCTCTTTCACTCATCACTCTTTCTCTGTGTGTGTGTGTATGTGTGTGTGGTGTGTGTCTTTCACTCATCTCTCTTCTCTTCCATCTCTCATCGTCATCTTCTCTCTCTCGCTCATCTCTCTATCTCATCTTCATCTCTTGCTACTCTCTCACCCTTCATCTCTCCGGCTTATCTCTTCATCTCTCGACTTATCTCTGTGCTTTTCTTCTTCACTTATCATCTCTTCTCTCTCTCTCTACTCTCTTTCTTTTTCGGCGGTCTCTCTCTGCCTCGTTCATCTCTTCGCTCTCTTTCGCTCTCTCTCTTTTGTGTCTATCTCTTGGCTGCATCTCTTGTTTCTCTCTCTATTTTTCTCATTCTGTCTATTCTGGCATGCAGCATACTCCTCTTTCTAACTTTGTTCCCTACATTGGCTGCTGGTACTTATTTGTTTGTGCTGCCTACATCTTTCTCTCCTCCATTACATGTTCACCTTTGCTCACTCTCCTCATTCATTCTTCTCCTATTTATCGAGGCTCTCTTCTCGATTTATTGAGACACTACAAGAAAATGCACTTTTAGCGACCACTTTGTCTCTTTCTCGCTTTACTCACTCTATCTCTGTCTCTCTCTCTCTCTCTCTCTCTATCTCTCTTCTTTGCCTATCTCTCACTCTCTCTCTCTCTCTCACCACCCACATCCTCTACCACATTCACCACTACTGCAAATGCCATTCCACTACCACCACTACTACCACTTTATTTGCCCTCCACTTCTCGACTATCATTACTACCACAATCGCTACTCCACTACCACTACTATTACCTCTCCTCCACCATCGCTATTCTATCTCCTCTACGACTACCACAACTTCACTACTAATCTCCTTCGCCATCACCACCACCATCACCTCTTATCCACTACTTTTACCACTACTGTCGCTCTCTATCCTCTACCACAAAAAAATTAGTTCCTGATTTTTAGTAACAAAAAAAAAGGGTCGTAGGAAAATATTTTTTATTGACCACAAAAAATTAACTTTATTTTAATAGAAAAATATTTTTCATTAAAATATTACCCATACTTTTGCCAAATAAAAAAAAAAAATTATTCATTAAAATAAGAATCAAACAAATAAATTTTCAATCTTAGTAACTAAAAGAAAATGAAAAATAAAAAAAATTCATTAACTATAAAAAAATTATTTTTAACAAAAATAGATTTTATTATTGTCTTCGTAAAAAAAGGAACACGTTTTTCTTGTTTAAAAATTCATTTGTGATGGAAATAAAATATATATATATATATATTTTTTCCCTCTACTCGTTCCCCCATTTTTTTCTATTCCCCGCTCCCAAAACCAAAATCTGTCGGGTTCCCCGAGATGAGAGATGAAGGGTTTGTGTATAATTGGTTTCTCCTTTCCTTCTTCTCTTCTTTGGGTTCATGACTCTTCACATACCATCAAACCTTGAGGCTTAAATAAACCGGTGGTGAGAAGTTGATCGAGAGCTCAATTTCTTCTAAGGTCCATCAACATCGTCGATCCCAATGATGTCTCTACGCGCTGTGCTCTGGGATCGTCGAGAAGCGTTCAAGTTTCCTAATTTCGACCCGGTTCCATTGAACTTGGGTCACCATGCCGACTACTACTGCGATTGACATTCTCATCTTTGCTAGGTATTTTCAAATCCCTCCAATTTCGATTTTTATTACTCATTTTTATGTCAATTTGTTTATATCTATACTATACTATACTAGTGGTGTGTGGTGTGCTATTACAGGTTATAAATTTTGATCTCAATCTGAATTTGGATTTCATTAGTTATATATAGGAAGTTTTGATCTGGGCAATTACATGAAGATATTTTGGAAAGGAAAAAAAAAAATGTGACATCTACCTCAATTTTGGCCTTCCCTTTTAGATATAGATATGTATATAGAAAGGAAATCGAAATAGAGAAAGACTCAAACAATTGCAAGAGCCATGCACATGTTATTTTGGAATGGTTAGTTGAACCCTAGAAGGTGCAGAGGCTCGGCACTATGTGCTACCTATTTTGGTTGAATTTCTTTGATTTATCTGAAATTTGTGAATTGAACTTGACTCTTCTTCTTCTTCTTCTTCTTCTTTCTTTCTTTTTATTTTTTTTTAAATTTTTATTATTGAATGAGGATGCATTAAAATTTTTATCAATTGGAAAGTAGTGTTCCTTAATTCAATTTTATTGACTCAATCGCAATTTTTTTAAAATTTACACACGCATCGCGTGTTCCTTAACCGCTAGTATTTATTTATTTATTCTTGTGAACTTCTGTTAATTTTCAAGTTTTGCTTGTGAAAATTCTTTGGTAAATATGAATTTCTTTGTGGTTCAAATTTTATTAGTTGGGTTTGGTTTTTGTTACAAATCTATGACATAAGAATGGGTTTCTATGAAATAGATATGTTATGTTATTATTTGGCTTTATATATTTGGTAGTTTAGCATTATTAGTCCTATTTTGTTCTTAGTTAGTTAATTTTAAATTTTAAGTTGTTATGGGATAGTTTTTAAAATTTTCACTATGTGTACATACTTTTAGTCCTATTTTTATCCTTTTTGGCCTAGCAATAAATAAATAAATAAAACTTCAATTTACACTGTCAAATGAATTTGATTTATTTATTAGTTGAGTTTATAAACATGGCATAGGCTAGATTTACACTAATTGGTAGGCTCCTATTGATTGTGATACATCTTGATTGTGATTTTGAGCAAGTCTTCATGAAGAATTTTTTCTTACTTCTTATTTTAGCTCATTTTTGGTATTAATAACTTTGTTTACTTTTTAACAAACCATTAATAGTATTTTGTTTACTTTGGTTATGAAATGTCGCTTTTCTCTTGCATAAACCACCTCCACCAAACAAACATGGGCAATTAAGTTATATATATTTTACTCTTTTGTTTTTATTTTCTATGTTTTATCCTCAATATTTGAAATTGTAGAGAAATTTTATGCACTTAATTAGTCTGCTTTTCTAACATCTTGTGCTTTAGTATTTTCCAAAACTAGCATGGAAGACATTCATAATGTTTACTTGTAGTTTGCATTTCTGGAATGTCAGTATGGGCCACTGATTTTCTTGAAGGTTTTGGGGATCTTTGCTTAGCTGATCACAAGAATTGTGATGTGGCTGCATACGAGGTATATTTTGTTGTCATTGTGATATTTTGTCCGGAAGGAAATATTATGTAAGCTTTTTCATTTTATTTTTAAAAATTTATGCGGAAGGAAAAACCTTTGGACTAAATTTATGAGTGATTTAAAAGAATAAGCTTGATTTTTTGGAGTGGGGCTTGTAACCCCTAGCATATGATGAATCTGCTAGTTCTTTCTGTTGCCAAATGTGATTTTGGGCAAGTCTCCATGATTGTAAGTGTTTTTACGTAGTAGCAACATAATCTGAACATTTGGGTTTACAATCCATTTCAAATTTATCCATATGGATTCACTACCTTGCCTACTTGATTAACAATTTTAAACATCAAGATGGAAAAAAGCTGTTTAAGGCATTCATTTCAAGCCTACATTGAGGTGCTGGTTTCTAACCTAGCACAACTCTAGTTTAGAAGTGCTTTCGAGTTGAGTTGCGGTTGGAGTTATAATTGTAGTACTATGCCTTGTCCCATGGATGCACGAAAATCGGAGCTTTTTATTTTCAATTTTTATTTTTTTAGTTTTGGATAAATTTGTATTTTCAAAATTTTAGATGCTAAACTTAATTTACATAAACATTAAGTAGTGAATAAACTCTAAATGCTTTCAATTTTCCATGTTATATTTTCTTTGGCACACCATATTTCTATTACAAGTTACAACTATTTAGATTTCGGGTGAAATAGTTGCATAGTGTCAATTTTGATTGTCTATCCCTTAATTACATTGCGGATTAAGTCTGCTAGAGTCATAAAATTCTAAAGAAGCATGGGCATGAATTCTGTTGGATTCATTTCTTTGTTGATTATGTTCTTGTCTTCTTTCTCTAGTTCTATTTTGTAGTTAATTCTTAGCTTTAATTAGTAGATTTATAAGTAGTATTTATGTTTCTTGATCATAAGCTTAATTGGAAGATATAAACCTTTGTTTTTGTAGGTTAGTCATATAAGTATGTTATGTTGTGTTTGGGACATTGTGTTGCTGAGAAAATATGCAATGAGGGAAAGAAAAGGAGACTGCAAGTCTATTTGGGTTTTATTTTATTTTATTTTATTTTTTATATGTGTGTGTGTGTGTGTGTGTGTGTGTGTGTGTGTGTGTGTGTGTGATGTATTTGTGCTTGAAGAAGATAAATAACAGCTAATTGTTGCTTATTTCGTGTAATTAGCATATCTATAAGCACGTACTATGCTTGGTTGCTGAGAAAATAAGTTCAGTGAAAATAAGGAAGAAGGAAATTGAAATGCTGAAATCTTTCATTTAATTTTATTTTTGATTTCCCAAAATTGACAACTTACCATATGCCCTTATGGTTTTGGATAAACTATATTGACAAAGTAGTTTACGATTCTAGTTTTTAGAGGGCAGTTCTAGTTGCGCTATGCAATTATGAATTCCTCATTTATTTGTCAACGTTCTTGTACACTCACAATGTTGAGTAGCAACAGCCAATATCCTCATTTGGGATCATTTTTGTACACTCACAATTTTGAACTGCTTCTTTTTTTTTACAAGAATTGTATTTGAGGAATAGAACAACAAAAAAAGTTTGGTCTATGGAGTTATGAATTTGATTTGGTCTTTTTATTTTGTTTAAATATGGGACAATGGTGTTTCAGCCAATTGCCAAAACATCCCCAACTATTAACACCCCCAAAACATCGCATTCAACTCTCTGTCTCCCACTCGCTGCTCCTCACCTTGCCGATCACCTCCGCCTCTATCGCTGTTAGAGTTGCCAATCGCCGCCATCGCTGCTAGTGGTGCCGATCGTCACCGCCACCGCCACCGCCACCGCTAGCCCTACCCTCCTCTTAGATCGCCTCACCGCTCGGAAATTTGGTAAGTTTCTTTTTCTTTCTCTTTGCTCTCTCTCTCTCTCTCTCTCTCTCTATGCTTTTTGCTATGCTATCTTTGCTTTTGGCTCTCTTCCTTTGGTTTGGGCTCTCTATCTCATCCTGTTTCTGGTAAGGTTTTTTTTTTTATTGACTTGATTATATTATTGTGAAGTTGTGAGAGGTTGAAAATTTCTTATATTTGATGAGCATTTGTGAAACAAATATAAATGTATTGATTTAACTTAAAATATTTGTAAGCTTTTTGGTTAAAATATAAATGTAGGTTGTTTGGTTAAAATTTTAATGTAGGGTATTTGGTTAAAAGATTAATATATATATATATATATGTATATATATATTTGTAAAAAATATGAAATACAAAAAAAAAAAAAAAAAAGAAGAAGAAGAAGAAGAAGAAGAAAAAAGAAGAAAAAAGTATTGGTTTAGCTTAAAATATGAATGTAGGGTGTTTGGTTATATTTGATAAGCATTTGTGAAAAAGATATAAATGTACTAAAGTTTAGGAATGTTGCTTTAGTAGTTACTTTGCTATTTTTTTTAGATTTTTCTCTCAAAATATCAAATAAAAAAAATGTTATATATGGTGTTGCTTCAGTAGTAACTTTGCTTTTGTTAGATTGTGGCTTCACAGCATTGGTTTTTAAATAATGGTTTGCAAATCCTTAGCCACTATATTTCATAGTTTTTGAAGCAGATTTAATGCCTTTGTCTGTGGCTCTTCATGGGAGTGTTGTGTTCCTTTGGTTTTCTTTGTTCTAAATAAACAAATTCTTTTGGTAGCCCTTCTTACAGCTAGGAAGGCACCTCTTTAGGCAAGTAAATTCTTCTCTACTTAGTGAATTAAAGCTTGAATTATGGTTATTATAGTTATAACAATTCATGTGTTTTTTAGATTCTTTGTTATCTTAATTAATTGATGTGTAGCGAAATTTGTAGATACCAAAAGAGTATTAAGCTCCTGATCTTGAAGCTTCCATTCAAGAGGCTTGTCCATGAAATTGCTTAGGACTTCAAGGTAATTGAATGGTCACAATAGATAAACAGTGTCATATTTATCGTAATTGTTTAGGGTTTTTTTTTTTTTTTTAAATGTTTTTGATTAGTAGTGTATGTTAATATTAATGTTAATGTTTTAGAGGATAAATTATTTATCATTAAAGAAATTTGTGAAATATAATGGGTGGTTTTAAGGCTAAATTGGTGTAGAAACTTGGTGCTAATGAGTTTCTGCTAAAGCAATATAGTGGTTATAGATTGGAGCTTCAGAACATGGTGTTGCATTTGTTTCTTTTTAACTGTAGAAATAGAAATTTGGTTTGAATTTTAAGGTTTGTTAGATGGTGTTTAAAAGACAGATGGCAGAAATTTATAGATTGGAGCTTCTAAGGTATATTTGTTTTTCTAAATATTACCCCTACTTCTACCAAATAAAAAAAAAAAATTCATTAAAATAAAAATATGGAACTGTTTATATGTGCAGTTTGCGTCATACAGCTGCAGCACACTCTAAAGAGGCTCACAGGAACAAACAATTTTAGCAGGAGGTAAGAGACTTGTGAACAATAATAGACTAGAAATCATTCCTTCGGATATGTTATAGAGTTGTACATTTGTCTCCCTTCAACTTTTATTCGAATTTCACTTTAGTATCTCCTCACATTTTAATTGCAACAATTAAGTCTTTAGATTTCAACCCAAGCTTCAATTTAGTCCTCTCGTCACCCCACCATTTAAAATTTTAGTGAAAGTTAACGGGGTGAAAAGCGTAATTTTTTTTTTAATTTTTCCTTTAGTACCCTTAAAACATGTTTGCATGGCGTTACATGAGCACTTTTTGTCCATCTTTTTACGGATGATGAGTGACCGAAGGACTACATGAAACAATAAGGGTTGAAGTCTAGGACTTAATTGTTACAATTAAAAGGTGAGGGACAAAAGTGAAATTCAAATAAAAGTTAAGAGGGTAAAAGGTGTAATTTACGCTATGTTATATATAAACACTATGCTGAATGTGTTCAAGGACTTTCTGTTTTGTGATTTTAAGTTATCAAATACATTTGGATATCATGGGAGGCCAACTTTATCTCTCACCAATTCTACTTGGTCTCAAGTCCCTCCAATTCACCTATCAAGTCCCTCCAATTATACATATGAACACATTTTTAAATACTTATCTCAGATGTTTCTTCCCTTTCCAGCTTGAAATCTTGAGCAGAATTCGCCATCCCCATTTACTGATTCTTCTTGGAGCGTGTCCTGATTATGGTTCCCTAGTTTATGAATACATGGAGAACGGTAGTCTGGAGGATAGGTTGCTCCGAAAAAACAATACACCTCCAATTCCATGGTTTGAGAGGTACAGAATCTCTTGGGAAGTAACCTCAGCCCTTGTCTTCCTGCACAACTCAAACCCACAACCTATTATCCACCGTGATCTGAAACCAGCAAACATTTTGCTTGATCGCAACTTTGTGAGCAAGATTGGTGATGTCGAGCTTTCCAAAATGCTTGAATCGGATCCTTCTGTTATATCAACCATGTGCAAGGACACGGGACTTGTAGGGACATAGCTACATAGATCTGGAGTATCAGAGGACTGGGTTAATCTCTCCAAAATCAGATGTTTATGCGTTTGGGATGGTGATTTTGCAGTTGTTGACTGCAAAACCGGCCGTAGCACTGGCCCATGTAGTGGAAATAGCAGTTGATGATGGTAATTTTGCAGATTTATTGGATCTAGAGGCTGGAAATTGGCCAATTGAAGAGACGAAGGAATTGGCTGTGTTGGGATTGAAATGCATGGAGCTTCGGCGTAGAGATAGGCCTGATTTGAGGGATCAAGTTCTTCCTGCTTTGGAGATATTGAAAGAGTTTGCAGATAGGGCTCAAGGTATGGCATCCAATGCTCAACCGGCACCTCCAAACCACTTCATATGCCCTATACTTCAGGTATGCTGTGGCACATGTCACTTCTCTTCTTTTTTTGGTTGCAGAACTGAATTCTACATGTTTGTAAATGGAAAAGTCAATTTTGTTAATTTGGAAATGGTTTATGAAATCTCTTACCGCTCTCATTTTCGTTGCAGTGGTGGGATCCTCATGCACTGGGACTGCCCTTTTTGTGAGTTCTTGGAATATAGGCTAGTCATACAACCGATCATGGATATTCATATGGAAAAAAGCAGTTTTTTGGACGCTTGTTATGTATTTATTAACTTATTATTACTCATGGCTTATCAAATATTTGTTAGTGTGAAACTTACCCTAATAAATGCAAAGATGCATTCGTGATCTTAAACATCAGTGTGGATTATATTGAACCCCTTGGTTCTGCATTTATATCTTATCTGTATGTGTAAGTATATTTGTATATATTGATATGTATTTCTTAGATTTTGCATGGTGGATATGGTTTTGGTGACAGAAAAGAGGCTGGACAGAGTATCTTAGATTTTGCGTTGGCTTCTGACCTGGTGGTGGCTAATACTATGTATAAGAAGAGGGAGAAGCATTTGATAACCTTTAAGAGTGGATTAGTTAAGAGCAAAATAGATTACTTCTTAGTAAGAAAAGTGGACCGCCTAAATGCAATGATTGTAAGGTGATTCCTGGAGAGAGCTTGGTCTCTCAACATAGGATTTTGGTACTAGATTTATGTTTTAGAAGGCAATACCAAGCTAGGAAGGATGGTGGGCGTCGTAGGACGAGATGGTGGGACCTAAAAGGGAATAAACTAGAAATATTTAAGAATCGAATGGATAAGGAAGGTACTTGGGACTTAGAAGGTGATGCTAACACTATGTGGAACTCGATGGCCAATTCTATGAGGAAAATCTCAAGGGAAGTGCTTGGAGAGTTGAAAGGAACGGAACCCAACTCTATGGAAACTTGGTGGTGGAGAGAAGAGGTTCAAGCGGCAGTTAAGGCAAAAAAAAGAGTGCTTTAAAAAGTTGTAGAAGGATAAGCGAGGAAAACCTTAAGAGCTATAGATTGGCTAATAAGGAGGTCAAGAAAGTAGTGAGAGAGACTAAGTTGAAAGCTTATGATGACCTATACACTAGATTAGATAATAAGGAGGAAAAGAAGAGGGTATACAAACTTGCTAAGATACGGGAGAGGAAAACAAGAGATTTTAATCAAGTAAAGTGCATCAAGAGTGAGGATTTTAAGGTATTGGTGAAGGATGAAGAGATTAAGGAAAGATGGAAGAATTATTTTGAGAAACTATTAAATGAGGAACATGGAGGTACGACAATAGGGAAGAAATAGCGATGTCGATAAACCAAGACTATAGGTTCTATCGCAGGATTAGAAATTTTGAAGTGGAGATTGCACTTAAAAAGATGAAATCCAATAAGGCTTTAGGACTCGATGGTATCTCTATTGAAGCTTGGAAGTGTTTGGGTAAAAATAGAGTTGCTTGGTTGACTAGGTTGTTTGGCAAAATTTTGTTGACTAGGAACATGCTAGATGCGTGGAGGAAGAGTATTTTAGTGCCAATCTATAAGAATAAAGGTGATGTCCAGAATTGCAACAACTATAAAGGAATCAGGCTAATGTGTCATATAATGAAAGTGTGGGAGAGGGTGATGGAATGCCGATTGCGAGAAATAACAGAGGTGTCAGAGAATCAATTTGGGTTTATACCTGGTAAGTCAACAATGGAAGCGATCTATCTTTTAAGAAGAATAATAGAAAAGTATAAAGAAAAAAAAAAAGAGACATTCATATGGTGTTTATCGACCTTGAGAAAGCATATGATAGAGTGCTTCGGGATATAATATGGTGGGTGTTAGAGAAAAAAGGGGTGACAAAAGGTTACATTGACGTGATTAGGGACATGTATGAAGGGGTGGTGACCACTATTAGATTGCCAGCTGGAGAGACAAATGAATTTCCTATCACTGTAGGGTTATACCAAGGATCTACCTTAAGTCCTTATCTTTTGCTTTAGTTATGGATGAGTTGATAAGAAATATTTAGGATGACGTGCCGTGGTGTATGCTTTTTGCAAACGATATTGTGCTAGTGGATGAGACTAGAGAAGGAGTTAACACAAAGTTCGAGATTTGGAGAACAGCTCTTGAATCTAAAGGATTTCGGATAAACAGAACTAAAACAGAGTACATGGAGCATAAATTTAGTAACAGTAACAATGAAAGCAGAGGAGAAGTGAAGATTGAGAACCAAGAACTGCCTAAGAGTGAACATTTTCATTATTTAGGGTCAATTATCACAACAACGAGAGAGATTGATGCATATGTGGCCCATAGGATTAAGGCGGGATGGTGTAAGTGGAGAAGTGCGTCTAGGGTATTGTGCGATAAACGAATACCCACTAGACTAAAAGGTAAGTTCTATAGAACGGCTATTAGACTAGCTATGTTGTATGGGACAAAGTGTTGGGCAACCAAGAAACAACATGTAGATAAGATGAGTGTGACTGAGATAAGGATGCTAAGGTGGATGTGTGGTAAGACTAGACAAGACAGAATTAGGAATGAGTGTATTCGGGAATGGGTAGAAATAGCACCGATAGAAGATAAGTTGAGAAAAATCGATTGAGATGGTTTGGTCATATTCAACAGAGACCAACAGAGGTAGTAGTGAAGAGATGCGATACTGTAACGGTAGATGGAAGTGTTGGGGGACGGGATAGGTCTAGATTAACATTGGCTAGCATTATAAATAGAGATATGAATCTACTTAATTTGACTAATGAAATGGCCTTTGATAAAGCAGCGTGGAGAAGAAGGATTTATGTAGCCGACCCATTTGATGGGACTTAAGGCTTTGTTTGGTTTGGTTTGGTTTGGTATTGATATGTATTTCTTCTTTATCCAAACTTTTTTTTTTCTTTTTCTTTTGATTATGACAATTGATCTGTTTCATTTCCAGGATATCATGGAAGAGCCTTGTGTTGCTGCTGATGGGTACACTTACGATCGCAAAGCTATACAGACATGGCTTGAGGAGAATGATAAATCCCCAATGACAAATTTGCCATTGCCAACTAGGAATCTAATTCCAAATTATACACTTCTTTCTGCTATTAGTGAGTGGAAATCTGGAAAACAATGACATCATTTTGTTTGTAACTTTTTTTTTTTTTTTTTGGTGGGGTGGGGGTAGAATTTCATAGAAGAATTATTCCTTTTATTTAGTTGGATTTTGTTCCAAATATGAAGGTTTTAAATTATTAGAAATATGTATATAATAATTTGAAATGATAGGATTGTGATGGAACAATATGTACAGGTTGCTGATGAACAATAAGAATGTTCCGTGTGTTGCAAGTAGAGAGAGTGATAGCTATAAGGTGCTTGAATGAGAATACTTGGTGCTTACATGATGCCTGTTGTCAATACATGGGTCGGTGGATGATCATCATGATGATAGCTGCTTTTATTCTTTTCTTTTTCTTTTCTTTTCTTTTTTTTTTTTCCCCTTTTTTTGTTGAATTAGAAAGGAAATTACATTGAAGTTAAAAAAAAAAAAAGAAGGTTCATACAAGAAACTATTTTACGCTAAGAAGGGAACCTAATCTCTCAGATAATAAAAGAAGACACAAACTGGACAATAAAATTAGCTTCTCTACGAGCAAATATGCCCCGGAAATTACTGTTAGTTGTAGGCACTTGTTCAAACAAAATTTGGTTTGTTTAGTTATTGGCTTTCTGCTTGCAAAGATGTGTAGTGTCTTCCATGAATTAGATTCAATAATTAACCATTGGGTGTTAGCTTGAATAGTCCAAATTTCAGCTGCATTGTTACTTGTACCAATGGGATATTCGAAAGCTTAAATGCAGTGACCAGTATTATCTCTGAAGATGCCACTAATGCTTGCTCGACCAGGGTTACCTTGACAAGCACCATCCATGTTGAGTTTGTTAACCGAGAGTGTGTACTTTAAAAGTGTTCATCAGAATAGAGAGTGCAAACTTAGCAGCATATGATATCTTGTGAAGGTGTAAAGGTTGATTTTCAAGAAGCATTTTATTCCTAGTTGTCCACATTTGCCAAGAGTAAGAAAAGTTTAAGTGAAGCATGATTGGTAAGGTTTAGATTTAGCCGAAATGATAGTGCCATTAGAGAAATAATTGGATTTAAACATCAAAGCCCATAAAGATTTAGAATGTCTCAATAAGTGCCATCCCATCTTCATCATGTAGGGCTGGTTAAGCATCGTTAGGTTTTAATGCCTAATCCTCCATAATTAATAGGGCGGCAAACCGTGGACCAAGCTGATGTACTTCGTCGATAATATCCCAAAATGTTGATTTAGAAACTAGTGACCAGTTTCTAGCAATTGATAAATTGAATACATGCATCTACCTAGTTGAAGACAGTAATCTAATTCGCGAGAATATGATCTGATTATTCTGATTAATCTCATGAGCCACTGCCAGAGAGAGAGAGAGAGAGAGAGAGAGAGAGAGATTATGCACAATTTATATATTAATTGCAAACTTAAATCAAGTATAGTTATGCACAATTTATATATTAATTGCAAACTTCAGTCAATGAATAGAATGTACAAATATTTGTTTGACTAGAAGGGATTAGAAAAGCTTAATAGGAACCTGTCCAATTAGGGAATATAATACATGGGATTTGGGAGCTTGAACGAGCGGATGGAAACTGATGAACCCAAAAGATCGCTCCATTGGTCTCCAGAGTTGCCCAAAATCCGGTATCCCTCTTCCACCATCTCATTCCTCTTCTCCGACTTGTATATTGTCGCTAGCTTCCCATGGTCCTTAGTTGCTCTGCACGGTTTAAGACACTTGAAATTTAGTAAAAATATGCAACAAAGGGGTGCATCTCTAATTTAATATTAAAAATAAAAACCATATTTAAATTGGAGGTTTAATTCCCCATCAAAGAAGGCCCATAAAATTTTATTTATTTTATTTATTTTTTTTTGTTGATAAATCAGAAGGCTCATCATGTTCACCCTTCCATCATTGAAAATTAATCTGTGGCCCAAAAAACACATTAGACAAGATCATAAGGAAATTGAATTCATCCTATGAGAGGGACAAGTTAGTCACTCTTTAAAAAAATTGGCAAAAGTTGCCTTTTAGCATTGAGTAAAATTGAAATAACTTGCTTTATAAAACTAATGCTATTAAAGCAGTTGAATATATTCTATAGACCATCACATCAGTGTAACATTTGAGGTACAAATTTCATAATATGAGTAGTGACAATTAACTAGCTCCTAATATCAAATCTTCTAGGAAAAAATTATTATTGTTAGATCACACAAGGTAGGGCTGTAAAGGAATTGGCTATGGGCTAGCTTTAGTTGAGCCGAATTCAATTGAAGAAGAAACAAATCAGATTGAAATTTAATTTACATCATTAATTTGGCCGTTAATTCAACAATTGCTGCCACATTCATGAGTCTAGATTTGGTTTGCAATATATTTTCAACAGGACTTGACAGAATTATCAAGTCAAAAGAACCAAAGAATGAAAACAAGGATGTTTGTGTGTAAAAAAAAAATAAAAATCAAGTATGCATTTTCCCATTTGTACAGTGCATGCATGCACAAGCGGCGATAGATGCATAACTAGATTGAGGTTTTATTCACTGAATTAAAAAAATATCCAATTTGATTCTTTTGTCAATGGACATATTACATCACATATGCCACTGGAAGGAAATATTTCCTGGTGTATAATCGTGCAATTATTTATAAGCATTTTAAATAGTAGTAGTTGCACACATGAAGGAAAAAATAAAAGAAGAAGAAGAAGAAGAAGAAGAAGATAGCAAACCATATTTACCGGAAACCTTTTCTTATGATGGAATTTTGTATTCAGTAAACCCTATATATGAGAAAATTCTAATAAAACCTAAGGAATCATTTTCATGTTTATTTCCCAAACTTCTATGTTCCAAACTTACTATTGATTTCTAGTAGCAGACATTAATACCACACATCAGAAAGAAAAAACCCTAAAGCCTATGACTAGTCAAACATCATCATTCCTCATGTGTCAACAAGGCTCTGCATAAATGAGAGGCCAGCTCTAAAATTCAATTATGATCTCATTAAAAGCGGTCTATAAAATATGGGCTCTAACCTAAAATAATGACATATAGAAAAAGAAATTACTAGATCATTGTTTTGTATACAATCGTTTCAATATGATTCAAAGACCCACATCAGAAAGGCATTGTTAACTAGAACTTCATACCCTAATGTAGTGATGAGGAAAAATTGGAAAGTTTGATTTTGAATCTAAGATTTGAAAATTGGAACACTTCCAATCTAGGTCTAGAAAGTATAGGAACATCGTCTCTGTGATATATTCTTATAAATGTGACATGAAATTTGGGATGCTTTGCAAATTTTCTAAGTTTCTGAGCTATGTAACAATTTTTCATTTTTGTAATTCCCCTGATGTATACTAAAATCCTAGCCCACAAAGACTGATAACAAGTTTGTTCATTTGAATAATTCTACAAGAAGATAAATTCAACTTTGAAAATCAAAGAAGATGTACAGCATCTTAAACAATAAAAATAGAGTTTGCAGTAAAAAATTTCGATATTAATATCTGTAAAATAGAATTGACTAGATCAATAAAATTGCAATAAAAGTAAGTCATTCAAGATAGTACTTCTATGATATGTGAGTTTGTTCATTCAAACTAAGATTTCATGAATGTAATGCTGATATTAAACATATGTTGCTTAACAAGAAAAGGTTGTACCAAGTGCACACGTTTTTCTTAATAAAACAAAAAATACATTTTTTTTTTCTTTTTTTCTGGAGAACCCAAAATGTTAGCCACTAGCAATAGTTGATAGTTGAAAGATGCGCAAAGCTAATAAGAAAATTATAATGATCTATCAAGCAAAATAAAAGGCATTACATCAAACAAGTTTATCCTGTTAAATCATAAACATAACAAACCCTATCAGCAATCTATGACAAAGAACAGTTTGAAAACTAACCTCAATATGAGCTTGTCCCAATCCTGAAAGCCCGAATTGATCAAATTTGAAACAGTAACACCTCTTTGTCGCTCATCGCTACCGATAAGCAAGAAAACCTTGAATCCCAACTTCAGAACCTCTTCATAAAGCTTCAAACTGGACTCTATTGGAGGTGCCATAGCCTTGTCAACCCACTTCTCAAACTCCACACCATCAAAAACCTCTAACCTACAAAATTCCACCAAGAACCCATCTCAGAATTCAATCAATTTCTCATAACTACCCATCTCCCATGCTCAAATGGATTTCCTTCAGACCCAATAAGGCAAAAGGGTTAATTTTACGTTTTATCCCTTAAACTATCACCAATTTTTCTAATTTATCCCTAAATTATTAATTTATCTATTTAGTCTTTAAAGTTTATAATTTCAGTTCATATGAGACGATTGGAAAAATCAGTAGCAATTGACACCTAATTTGATGGGTAAAAAAATCATTTCATAATTTGAACAAATTAAAGCATACCATTGAACATTGATTTATGTTGTCCGGATTGTAAATGTCAAAGCATCCGACTCAAAACCAATTGACAAGGGCTTTTCAAGTATATTAACCAAGCTTGGTTGGGTTATAGAGACATTGGACAGGTCTAACAGTAATATTCTCCTTTTGCCTATCAAATTAGGCTTCAACGGTTACTGAGTTGTACAATTGTTTTCAATCAAATCACATAAACTGAAATAATAAATTTTGGGTACTAAATAAATAAAAGTGATAATTGAGGGATTAAAAAAAAAATATTGTAGTTTAGGGGATAAAGGCAAAATCAACCGGCCAAATCAAGAATTAAATTTGAAAATTAGAAATTGCATTTAGTTCATTCTTTATCAACATTTAAGCAGTGTTTGGATGGAGGGAAAAGAAAAGTGCAGAAAAAAGTGAATCGAAACACAACCCAAAAGCATAGCTAATGCAATTAAATCGAAAATTTAAGAAAATCTGAAGAACATTACCCAAAACCATGATCAGCATAGTAAGGAAGATTCGAAAGCAGAGTCTCATCGATATCAAATACCCAAACATCATTCGCATCTTCACCAAATTCAACGCTCTTCGCATACTCTAGAGCCTCTTTCAATCTAATATAGAAGCATAGAAATCAAGTAATGACATCTCCATAGAAGACAAAGAAACAGCAAAGTGAAAGCAATTAAAGGAATGTGATATGACAGAACCGATGTTAATTTTGAACGAGAACAAATATCAGATATTCATTCTTTACGGTTACGGTTTTGAAATCAAAGCCCCATAGGCACAACTATCTTGGGTGGCTATGGATATTAATTTTGACTGATAAAAAATAATAATAACAGATATTCAGTGGTTAGAGTTTTGAAATCAAAGCACCAATGGCACATTTAGATGAAGCTTAGAGTCAGCAACAAACCTGAACGACGGAAAAGAGTTCTCGAAAAAATTCGATTTGACTGGAAGGGAAGGGAAAAGACGATGACTAGGTCTTTGGTCACAAACCCATGGTGGAAACGTCCAGAGAGTGAGAGCTTGCGAAGAAGATGTCGACATGGCTGAAGCCCGGATCGCCGACGAGGCTGGTGGTCATTGGAAGCTTCAGCTATGGCGGAAGAGAAGAGGGGGGAGAAGAGCCAACAAGAGGGCCAAACACGACTGATTCAATTTTGTTTCCCCTTCTAACTGGCTACACCGGTTGCCTATTTGAGAGTTAAATTATTTAAGTAATTTAGTTATGACCTGGTTATGAGGTAATATGGTATAAATAAATAACTGAATATAACTAAGTCATGAGTCAATATGATAGTGGTTATGACTAATATGATATTGGTTATGATATAAAATCATATAAGTTCATAACTAAATGTATGGTACATCAAAATGTACCATAGCATCACCCATGTTAGAGACTCATCGTACATTTTGACCCATAAATTTATTGATGTGGCAAGGAATTGGGCTCTTAATGATGAGATGTGTAAAGATCATTTCCAATGGTTATTCAAATTTATTATCAAATTTGAATTTGGTAAAAAAAGACTTTTTTTTTTTTGATCGGCATAAAAAAAAAAAAAGACTTTTGCTCCAGCGGTTTCATCAAATAATATGATTTTACTTTTCTTTCATCAAAATGAGGATCAATGTGCCTTTTATCAAATTACTGTTCATTGTCATTGTCGGATATCCCCCTAGATGACCACCTCAGGGCAAAATTTTGTGAAAAAATTGCACTGGCCAGTCATCAAATTGAGAATCAATCTACCTTTCATCAAATCACTGTTCATTGTCGTTGCCAGATGTCCACCCGAATGTCCTCCTGGATGACCATCTCAAGGCAAAAAATTGTGAAAAAATTACACTGGCCAGTCGACCAACTCAAGGCAAAAAAAAAAAAAAAAAAAAAAAAATTTACGCTGACCGGACATCCGCTCGGTCGTCCTCCCAGTCGACCGGTGGTCTGATAAAACTCCAAAAACCTCCGTTAGAGCATTTGATATCAAATGAAGCTTTTACTCAAATTTGATGAAAAAATTGATGTACCTTTGGAGATGCACTAACGGGATCAAAAGTTGACACCTATACTAACATATTATTGTGGGTAGAATTATGAAATTTTTTTAAGAGTTTTAAATATTTTCATATACGTTTTCATGACTTCATAATTAATTTTTTTTTATAAAAAATCTCAGGACAGTAATTTCTCCAAAAATGGATAGTGACTAAATTAGAAAACTTGTGTTCATACACGAGAGACATGTATTTATTAACTTTTAAAAATCAAGAAATTTAGAAAGTTTATATTAGTAATTTGAAACTCTTAGGCGAAAGTAATTCTACCTTAATATTTATATGTAGCCAGGGCAGGCCTGGGGGGGGGCTGGCAAGGCTACCTTGGCTTCCGAATTTTGTCTGAAAAATAGGTATAAAATAATAATTTGAAACTTTTAGGTGAAATGTCACTTTACATTAATCAACAATGATTCATCCCCCCTTTTTAGGACCCCTTTTGGACCCCCTCTCTCTCTCATTGGTCACCTTTTCTTTTTCTTTTTCTTTTTTTTCCTGCTCCTCCAATCACCTATTGCCACGTGGCAAAGGGGGGGGGGAGGGGGGTAAAGGGAGTGACCCCCAAAGGGAGTCCCAACCTTTATTCTTACCTTAATATTTATATGTAGCTAGGGCAGGCCTAGGGGGGGCTAGCAAGGTTGCCTTGGCCTCGGAATTTTGTCTGAAAAATAGGTATAAAATAATAATTTGAAGATTAATGCTTGAGAGTTTTAAAAAAGAAGCATTAGGGAAGTACTAATGAAGTGGTTCTTTATTTAATGTGATGGTTGTCTTTTATATTTTTTTTTCTTTTATTTTTTATATTTTTCAACTTATTAAAATTATTAGTGATAAAATTTTTTAATAGTCTTTATCATTGCTGCAATTTGAAACTTGCAGGTGAAATGTCACTTTACCTAAATATTTATATGTAGCCAGGGCAGGCTTCGGCGAGGCTAGCAAGGTTTCCTTGGCTTCGGAATTTTGTCTAAAAAATAGGTATAAAATAATAATTTGAAACTTTTAGGTGAAATGTCACTTTACCTTAATATGTATATATGTCTCCAGGGCAGGCCTAGGGGAGGCTAGCAAGGCTGCCTTGGCTTCGGAATTTTGTCTGAAAATAGGTATAAAATAATAATTTGAAACTTCCTGGTGATATGTCACTTAAGGAGATGTTTGACATGACTTAAATAAGTGTATTTTTTATTTTTTTATAAAAAAATATATAAAAAAATAAAGAAGTGATGTGATGATAAAAAAATAAAAAATACATACTTATTTTAAGTAGCCAAACTTGGCCTTAATATTTATATCTAGCCAGGGCAGGCCTGGGCGAGGCTAGCAAGGCTGCCTTGGCTACGGAATTTTGTCTAAAAATAGGTCTAAAAATGATTTTAATTTTTAGGTTAAGTTTGGTTCATTGAAATAAAAATGCATGAAATAATATTTCATCAAAATATTTATTCTCACGTGCAGTTTACTAAAAAATAATTAAAAAAATATTATAAATGAAATCATCATTCATCATTATTAAGGAATAGTCATTTTATATATAGATTAAGGAATAATCATTTTATTTTATTCAATTTCATTCCGGTAAACCGAACCTACATTATAATATAAATAGTTTAAAAATAAAGTTTTACTCAAAAAATAAATTAAAATGGTGAATTATTTAAACATAATGGGTGATTGTTCATCAAATGTATGAATTATTTATAAAATATTATTGACTATACCAATTAAAATTGATCAAATTTTACATTCAATCAGCCACAATAGATTAAAAAAAATGTGAATAAATTAAAATTGTCCAAAATCTATATTAATAATTACGATTTAAAAATATGTTAATTGTAAAAATAATATGAAATTTCTTAAAAATATATAATATTATAATTATCGTCAAAAACAAACTACACATTATTTATTGACTAATACAATATTTAAAAAAATTAAATTTATCACTTAATATTTTAAATGATTTTGGTACCAAGAGTAAAAGATGCTCTTGAATCTTTGATTACAGTTAGGAATATAATCGGTTCGGTACGGTCGGTATTTAGGTAAAAAAATTTACTGAATCAATAATATCGGTTTTATTATTTTGAGCCCCCATACTACTTCTCCCATCAAATTGCACCGCACCGAACCGATTGAAACGGTTCGGTTCAATGTGGTTTAATCGGTTTAGGACCTTTCAAACTTAAACCACTTTTTACTATAGTTACTAATCTATATAAAAATATTAAATTAGTTATTTGTCCACTATTTCAAAGATATCCAATCCATCTATTTAATAAATACTTTTCAATTCCTAGCTTAACAAAAATACAAAAAATAAAAAATAAAAAAAAAAAAATAAAAAATATTAAAGCTTCAAGAATAATGAGTTTGAATTAAGATTATATATAATAAGAGTTTACAAACTTAGGTCATAGAGATGATACTGTTAATAATTTATTAATATCATTATATTATATATATTATAGAAATACAGTATATGTTGAAGCGGTCGGTTTCGGTTTAATTCGGTAGATAAGGTGTTTGAATTGATACCAAACCAAAAACTGAAAAAATAAAATTAAAAAACCACACAAACTGATTCTTATTAAAAAAAACAGACCAAATATAGCTGATTCGGTCTAATTTAATCAGTTTGGTTAATTTTTTCAATTTTTCTTACATCCTTAATTACAATAAACGATCTTTTGGTTGGCTCTAATGAGATCTAGTTTGTTGTGAGGAGTTATTGGTTGGTCTGGGGCACCAAGTGCTCTAACGATATTGTGATTGGTAGAAGGGATGGAGTTCACGAATTTGTGTTGTGTAATTGAAGAGCATAAAAGGATATAGTGAACTAAAATTAATAAATGACATAATGACGTAACGATCCTAGGCCAACTAATAATTTTTTATTTGTAGCAATGAACGATACTCTTGATCCTTGATTACAATATTTTTTAAATCAACGAAAACAAATTTAAAAAATAAAAAAATAAAAAGCTAAGATTATGTTGGAATATGCTCACAACGAATGTAATTCAAAAATCAAAGTTGGTGGGTTCAGACAGATTTATACGAGTTTTGTACTAAAATAATTCAATTAAAACTTTGATAACGTTTATATTTATTATTTATATTTATAAAAAAATTTAAAACTATAAATAAAAACTCGTTTGATTTCTGTTTTCATTTTTAAAAAATTGTAAACAGTTTACAAAATTTTTTATAGAAAAATTAGTTTCTTTTTCTATTTTTTTTTTTCTTTTCATTTCTTTTTCTCTCCTCTACTCTTTTCAACTACCACCCATTGTTCTCCCGTCCCAATCTATCTCGTCCCTGACTCAATTTTATTTATTAAATATATTTTTATATATATAATATTCATATAATTTAATTTTTTAATATAATAAAACTAAAATATTATACTTAATATTCACTCTGTTTGGTTATGATTTTTAAGATTTACTTTTCAGAAAATTGAATTTTTTTGTTTTTTTTATTTTTTTATTTTTACTAAATTTTTTTAATATTTTAAGCAATTTTTTTTTTTTTAAAATTTTTGATACACCTAATGTAAATATACTTAAAAAGTATAATATTTGTGAAAAAATATTTTAAAAATTCACTAAATACTAGAAATACAAAAAAAAAAAAAAATGAAAATTCAATACATTTTTCTTATTCTTGTGTATTTATTAATTTTTTAAAATATTTTTTTACAAATATTTTACTTTTTAGATACATCTAAGTAAAGTGCATATAAAAAAGTAAAAAAATTGCTTAAGATTTTAAAAATATTCACTAAAAACAAAAAATAAAAAACTCAATTTTTAAAAAATTAAATTCAGAAAATTGAAACCAAACACACTGATCCATTCATTTTCACTCATTTATTTATCATATTTCATCTTTTAACTCTCATTAATTACAAATTATTATCTATAATATATTATATTACCTTTAATTTTTATCTATAAGCTACACAACTAACATATATCCCCGCCTCCAATAAAATATTTTTTTGGGGGGGGGGAGGGGGGGAAGATGAACAAATCCGCTCTAGACTCACCTTGTTGCCATTCCTTCTCATCGTTATCGGCTACCATCACTAACATCCATCAATCATCTTTGGTCACCACATCTCTCAACCGCTAACCACCTTCCATTGCTACCGGTGGCAAACACTTTCAGGAATTACCTCCCGTTGCCAACCTCAGGCCACCATCTCCAACCGTCGACAATCATTTCCAGTAGTCTCAAATTTCAATTGTTTTCAAAATAAAATTTTAAAATACTTATGTACCAAACATGTTTTTTATTTTGTTTTTACTGAAAATAAACATAAACATATTTAATATTTTTTGTAAACAAAAAATAGTAAAATGTAAACTTTGTCAAACGATACTTAATAAATGAGTTTAAATAAATTGGGTTAAATTGGGTATAGATTGAACAAATCAATTTGATTAATTCGTTTATTTTATTGAATTCTTTTTCTAATGGATGTAAATTTTTCTTTAAAAATGGTTTTTTACACAACTACAATTTCTTTCAAAAATAATTTTTCTTTAATGATTATAATTTAAATTTAAAAAGACAATTATTGGTTAAGTAATGACCGAAATATTTACATAAAAAGAATTTAATATGATTTACTTGTTAATAAGGTGGTTCCTTTATTATTTACAATTTTTTTTTCCCTGTATTAATATAAGTTTTTGTTTTACCAACATTATATCAAACCGGTGTTCAGTTTTTTATCAAAATAATATTAATATAAATATTTGTTTTACCAATTTTACATAAAACAACGGGTACTTTGGCCAAATAGTTCAATTTCCATGCTTTGTCATTCCGCACAGGTTTGATTCCTGGCATTGATTTCTCTTTATACGGCGACGACGGGAAGTGTGGGGTTGGAGTCACTATATAGTATAAGGGTTTTATAGATTAATTTTTTTTGTCCTTGGAATAAAATTTTTGTTGTAAAAAAATATAGAAACTAATTTTTGTCGTAAGGTAGTCCTGGAAAGTAAAAGAAAAGATTTTTAGTAATAAAATTTTAAAAATATTGTTAGAAAACAGAACAATTTGGTGCCAAAAGGATTATTTTGAGACAAAAAATTTGGTCCCTAAGGCTCTGTCTAGTTCATGGATTTGAAAGGAATTTAGAAAAAGAAATAACAAATGTGCATGAAATGTAATTATATTTTATTCACATTGTACTGACATTTTTATTTTATTTTCTAAATTCCTACCAAATTACAGCGTAAATGATAGTAATTCCTTATTAAATGTCTAATTTTGTCACTAAACTATAACAATGACACTTTTGGCAATTAAAATATTAAATTCCTTAAAAGTAATGTTGTCTATAAATTTTTATTTCTAAAATCTTAATTTGTTGTAATAATTTAATAATGATGGCAGTGGACATGATAATGGATTTTTTTTTTCTAATATGGCAGCTGGTGGCTGCGGCAACGGCCGTGACGAAAATAGAGTGGTGCTGTGCAGGTGGAGGATCATTCTGGTGGAGTGGCAGCTGCGGTAGTTGAAGGTGGAGTGGCGGTACAATAGTGATAAATATGGTTTAAATAAGTACTGATCATGTCCAACTCAATTGGGTTGGCAAGGTCCAATCCATTTAAGTCTATATAATTGGACGGGTTAAAACGAATTTTAAATAGATATGATTGGATGGATTCGTAGGTTGGGGTTGAGTTTATCACATCTCACAAAATAGATTTTTTAAAATCATTATTAACGTACTCATTATGCTTTATATCCTCCTCAAGGAGTATTTACCAATTAGTCCTATTAACTAAACTTATTTACTTATAGGTCCTAACTAATAAATTTAACAGTATAAAAATAAGAGAGTGATAAATTTATCACTAAAAATTTATTTATAAAAACAAAGAGACTGATAAATTTATCACTATAAATTTATTCATAAAAATAAAAGACTGATAAATTTATCTTTATCACTTAATAAATTTATCAATAGGACTTAATGGGTAATAAGTCTCCAAAGTAGGACCTATTGGGTAATAAGTCTCTAAAATAGGACCTATTGGTAGTTTACTCAAAACAAAAAAAAAAGAGTAAAAAGGGTGAAATGCGTGAATTATACAAAATAATTCAACATGTCTGGTGTCGGGTAGATTGATAGAAAAAGGGTAAATTACACGTATCTCTTCTGAAATTTGAAAATATATATATATATATATATATATATTTTTGAAATAATTACATTGAGGTTTTTTTGTTATTTTAATTTATATAATACTTAATTAATTAATTAATTATTTATTATTATCAATAATTTGTTAGTTATACGGATGACATTTTTTTATTATCTCTTTTATACTAAAATATATATTTTATATTGTTTATTTTGTATTTTTATGATATCTGTGTTAGTTTGATACATTTAATCTTATTAAAAAAAATTAATATAATTATATTAAAATTATAAAATTTAATATAATTTTTTAAAATTTCAAAAAAAGTCATTATAATTTATCCGTAAAATATTGTCTTGTTTTGATTGTTCAACAATGCTAGAGACCTCTAAAAATACACCTCTAAACACACCTCTAATGAGGTGGAAAAGGAAAAATAAAAAAAATAAAAAAAATCAAGACACAGGATTGGTTGTGGCAGTGGTGGGACCCACTGCCACATCATTAGTGGTACCTCTAATTAGAGGTCCCAAGCATTTTTCTTGATTGTTTGGGCAAGAGATGCGGGAAGAGAAGTAAGGAGGGCACTAATGCATGCACGAGGTGATTGAGCGATTTTATTTTATTTTTATTATTTTAAAGATCAACAAAGAAGTAATATATTTATTACTAATAATCATTCAACAACTAGGTGCTGAGAGGAGAAAACAAATATGATATTAAACTTTGCCACAACATTTAATGCTTTATTGAATAAACTATAATAAAGTCACATTCATAAAAATTATAACTTATTATCGATTGCCACTGTCTTTATTGATATGAAATATACCCACTTACCATTATTGTAGTAGCGTAAGGTAAACAATAATGGACTAAAAATTGTAGTATACCCACTTACCATTATTGTAGTAGCGTAAGGTAAACAATAATGGACTAAAAATTGTAGTATACCCACTTACCATTATTGTAGTAGTGTAAGGTATATATTTGATTGACTGGGCTAAAAATTGTGTTGACACATGTTTTTCACGAGGATCACACAGTAGGTTTTGCAAAGTAGGTAGAAATTGGAAACTATGATTTAAATTCGATTTCTCCAAACCCTATTTTTTCAATTTCTTTCATGCTTTTGTTTTTGTTTTTATTTTTATTTTTATTTTTCTTCTGCTTATTTTTTCTTGATGTGCTCTAAAGTGAAAGGGAACATCACTCTCTCATTCCTCTCTCTGGGGTTTGAGAAGTGGACACAGCATGGGATTCTTTGATTCTTTTTTTTGGTATGATTTGGCTAGAATCTTCTTGTAACACGACACAATTTTGATAAACGAATAAGACATAGAGATATGGCTCAAACGATTCGCGGTGGATAAGAACTAAGAGAACCTCTCAAATATAATTTTATTTTTTGTGAGGAGTCTTATCTTCTAATAAAGTTATTAGTGTAAAAAACTCATCCAAAAAAAGTGACGTGTTGTTCAGATTCAATTTTTATATGATAAAATTTGCACTTAAAATAATTTTAAATTACATAATTTTTTTGAACATATTTTAATAAATTTTCTAAATTTCTAACATTGATGCCATATAATAGACTCATCATGTAACTCAATTATTTACCATTGGGTTTTGTTGCATTGGTTGGTCAGGGCTATTCTGAATTCAAATGTTTCAGCAAAATGAGCAATTTATTCTTAAATTACATTTACCATTTATTTTATTAATATATGATCCAACATAACTGATACTTTTAACAATTTTATTTTTCACATAAAGGCTAGGTTGGACATCTCCTAAAAAAGTCAAAAAATTAAAAAGTTACTATCCTATTTAAGTTATATCATCTTATTTAAGTCACATCACCTCTCTACCACATCACTTCAAATCCAATCCATATTTTATAAAAAGTAAAAAATTTACTTATTTAGAACATCTCAAATAACCCCTTAGGAGCTCATTTGGAAAGTTATTTAAAAGTCAACTTTTAACTTTTAACTTATTTTGAATCACAACATCTCTCATATTTTTTACTCAAAAAAAAAAAATAAAAATAAATTAAAAACTAACTTTTAACTAATTTGTCAAAACATCCCTAAATATCTATTTGATAAATCCCATAATGCCCCGACAATTTGAATAGTAAGCGAAGGTGAACCCCAGCTAAAAGACCGTTTATAGTGGCTTCATTTCAATCCCAAAAAAGTTGGGATGCTGGTTCACAAAAGCAAAAGCAACTTTTAAGCAAACAAAAGCATGCTCTCCTAACATGTAAGCTTTATGTTGTTGCAAACATTTTTATTTTTTATTTTTTATTTTAATTTTAATTTCATGAACTATTCTTCCTTCATCTGCTACATCCTTTTGATTTAATTTATTTATATTTACATATAGTAAAGAATGTATACACTTTGCACAATCCTCTGTTTTTATTATTTTGTTTTGGTTAACAAATTTTATTTTTATTGATTTTGTTTTGACAGAATTTCCACTAATTTTATGAGATATGGTGCCCAGTTCAAGAGTTCAAGATCATGTCTCCCTTCATTTAGACAATAAGCTTACTCACCTATCTCATAGGCACTGCGAATGTAATATCTACAAAGTATATGATCGACTTCGCAGGCAAAATGAAAAGGCTTACGAACCAGAAATACTGGCAATAGGCCCATATCACCACCATAAAGCCAACACAGTGATGGAAGAACACAAGCTATGGAATTTGCAACAACTTCTTAAACGAAGAAATGAGACGAGCGTGGATAGGTACATCGTAGCCATGAGAGATTTGCAAGAAAGAGCACGGGGATGTTATGCAGACTCTGTAAGCCTTAATGAAGACGAGTTTGTGGTAATGATGCTTCTCGACAGCTGTTTTATCATTGAGTTATTTCGCAAATTCACCATCACAAGTATGCAAGATGTGCATGACCGTTTGTTCAAAATAGAGTGGATCCACCCTATCATATGGCGCGATTTATTGCTATTTGAAAATCAACTTCCCTTCTTTATCCTCGTACAAATGTTTGAAATGACCAAAATTCCAGACCCCCGAGACAATATCATTGATTTAGCCATGCAATACTATTCTTGCACTAGGGAATATTACTATTACCCTATATCGCTCAGTCCTGAAAAGATTTCAACACCTTCCTCTTTAGTTTTACCCCATGATGTGAAGCATGTTCTTGACCTAGCATACCTTGTAACCTCTCATTCGTTTGCAAAACTGCTCGCGGAAAGAAATTATGGAAAGAAGAAAAAGAGATGGGAATTCATACATTGTGCCACAGAGCTACACGAGGCGGGGATTAGATTCAAGAAGGCTAATCATAGTACCCCTTTGCTCGATATAAAGTTTGAAAATGGGACACTGCAAATCCCACAATTCCCGGTTGAAGAGAAGACCGAGTGCCTTTTTAGAAACATAATTGCGCACGAGCAGCATCTTCAAGATTCGAACCCTAAATATGTCATGGATTATTTGACTTTCATGCTTTGCCTCATCAACTCGTCCAAGGATGTCAGCTTGCTCCGTCGTAATGGAATTATCAATAATATGTTAGGCGACGATGAAGCTATTTGCGCCATGTTTACCAAAGCCTCTACTTGTGTCTTTGTGTCTCGCGATGGCTTCTGTTACTCCGAAGTTTTCAATGATATCAATGAGCATTGTAGACGGCGTTGGAACATATGGACTGCAAAATTAAGGCATAATTACTTCAATAGTCCATGGACAATCATTTCGTTTCTGGGTGCTGTTGTGTTGCTTCTACTCACTTTGACGCAGACAGTTTTTACCATGTTTCCTTTCTTTCATAAATCCTTTCTTTCATAAATGTTGAACCAAGTTATTGTTCTTGATTAATGAAAGAAACTGTTGTGTTTGTGTAAGATTGATCAATAGATTATTTACAATTGGGTTGTTTGAAAAGTTGCATAGGAAATTCTTCCATCCACTAGTAAGATACTAACTCACTCGCCTGGACAAATTTTCTGCTGGGTCTTTCAGAAAGAGAGCAATGAGGAGATGGCGGGAACAAGGTGCGAGAAGAACGTAGACCGGTTAATTTTTGGACAAATTACATCGCTAGTTCTTGTACATTATTTTTGTGTTATTTAGTCTCTGTAATTTCAATGCATGTCTTATGCTTTTATAATCAAAATTATAAAGTTGTTTAACTCAATGAGTTAATTTCAACTAACTTAATAATCAGTTTCTTTTAAAAAATCCTAATCAATGTTATTGAATCAAATTGACACAATCTAAAATTAATGATCAAAATAAAATTAATTAAAATTACGAAGATAAAAATAATATAAAAGGCAAAATATAGAGACTGTCTCCACTTCAAAAAATGTGAAAACTAACTTTTGACAGTCAAACAATGTGTGACTCTCTGTTAGTAGGAAACACGAATGGGGCTTGATTTTTCTTATATAGAAAGTGCAAAAGACAAGCCAAGCACATTCAATCAATATGGGGTAGGCACTTATAGTGAATTTTTTTCTAATTCGGGATTAATGTGTGCTTCTTAAAATAATTTTCTAACGCCATCAGCAATCATACCGTGCTTCTAAAAATAATTTTCTAACTCCGCTAATCATACCGGTTGTAAACTAAGTCATGCAGTATATGCATTGTTAATGAGGTAGTGGTAGTGGACCAATTTGCTCTTTTTAATTGGTGGCACATGAATATTCATGGTGGAGTTTTTATAGCCAATCAGGTCAAAAGGGTTCTATTTTAAAGCTGGATTTTGGCCCCGTTTGGTAGAACTGTGGGAAAGTGATTATAACTTATAGCTTAATAGCTTATGGCTTATAGCTGTGAACATAAGTTGATTTTTGACTTATAAATTAAGCTTCTCCTCTCCCACTCAAAGAATAAGTTGATTTTTGACTTACAAAAAACTGTAAGTTGTATTATTAAGCTGAACCAAACACATCAAAATAACTTAAATTAAGCTAAAAGTTGAAATAAACTAAAAATAAGTCTTACCAAACAGGGCCTTTGAAAATACATATATGATAGTATGAAATAAAATAAAAGAATGTCTGAGTTCAGATTTACTGTCACCGTGTTAAGATTATATATTTAGATAAATATTTAAAATAATAAATAAAATATAATAATATTTCATCTATATTTTTCTCTTTCTTTTCAAATTCAATCACCTTCAAACGAGTTGATTTGGTGGAAGACTTACTTTTAAAGTCATGAAACATTACTTTAATTATACCGAAAAGTGTTTTTGAGGAATGAGTATTTTATTACTAAAACCAAGAAAAAAATGTCACTCAATTACATTGGAAAGTGAAGAGTAAATTGACTTGAAGTACTCAAAAAGATTAGGGTTTCTATAAAGTGATCTATGCCCTCTCACTTTCTGATTCATGTATATATGATTCGTATGAAATAAACTCTTCTAACTATTGGAAATATAAGGGATCACACTAATGCTAGAGAGGGGAAAATGAATTCTTTGTTGGAAGAACAAACTCAATTTGAATTTGAAGATGATGAATTCGAGACCAGAGCATTCAAAAGTGAATAAGAGAAGTTCAAAATGAAGAAAAAAATGGAAGCAGCTGGAAGGAAGAGGAAGCTCTATTGATAAAGCTTAAGAAGGAAGACACATTGTAGTGCGCGCACACATTTGTGAACTCTATAAATAGATAGGTTGTGTGGTTGTTTTAGAAAGAGTGGGAGAAGAAATATAATTTCCAGGAAGAAACATAACATCTCTAGGAGTGGGAGAGCAACAATATCAGGAGTGGGAGATTTCTAAGAGAGTAGAGACTGTATGAGAGTTTACAGAGATATTTGCTTTGTTTTGTATAATTTGTTTGAGTTTGAATAAATAGAATGTTTATTCAATTGTATTCCTCTCTTTGTGAATCACCACAACTAAATTCTAGAGAAGAGAAAAAGTTGTCAGAGCATTCAAGAGTAAAGAGGAGGAGTTCAAAATGAAGAAGAAAATGGAAGCAGTTGAAAGGAAGAGGTAGCTTCAAAGAAGCTCCATTGATAAAGCTTAAGGGAGGAAGACACACTGTAGCGCGCACAAACACGTTTGTGAAATTTATAAATAGATAGGTTGTGTGATTATTTTAGATAGAGTGGGGAAAGAAATGTAATCTCTAGAGAAAAACATTATATCTCCAAGAGTAGGAGAACAACATCTCCAGGAGTGGGAGATTTCTAAGAAGGCAAAGAGTTTGAGAGTTAACAGATAATTTGCTTTGTTTTGTATAATTTGCTTGAGTTTGAATAAAATGAATGTTTATTCAATTAATTCCTCTCTTTGTATACCATCACAACTGGTATGCACTACTCTTCCACTTTCAACATTCTTAACTCTCAATATTTGATTCCACTTGCTTAGAACACTTAGATACATGAGGTATTTATATACTCTAATGGACAAACTAAGAAACCAATACATCTTATACATCCAATGTACCATACAAGAATCTTTCTAGATATATTCCTTCTAGGAATACATGAATTTCAAAAATACATGAATATTGACAATACATAAATAGTTACTTCTAAAAATATGTAAATTAATTGAACTAAAATCATGTTTATTATTTCTAACGCTCAAGAGTATAAACACCATATAGTTTAATGGAGAAGGAAGTGAAGCTTCACTTTGACAAGTTCTATTTTCTTGTAGCTGTAGAGCCTTTCTTTCTTTTTAATTTTTTTTTTATTAAATAAATTACACTAACCTTCCTTGAGATTTGAAAAAATACAACCAACCCCATACTTGTAACATAATTTACACTAACTACTCTTTTATTGTGTCCTTCTCTTATTTTTGTTTTTTTATTTTGGAATATTTATTTGTTACATACAGGGAGTCGTAGTAGCAGGTGGAGAAGATAGACCATGGATGAAAAGACACTTAAAAGTGTTAGACTTATTTATTTTGATGATTTATTTAATTATGTTTTAATTTATTTGAAAGAGAAAAATAGAATCCAAAATTAATTTTGATGATTTATTTAATTATATTTTAATTTATTTGAAAAAGAAAAATAGAATCCAAAATTTATTTTGATGATTTATTTAATTATGTTTTAAATCTAAAATTTATTTTTATGATTTATTTAATTATGTTTTAATTTATTTGAAAGAGAAATATAGAATCAAAATTTATTTTGTCCCATTATTTCTCACCTAAACCTTTATCCTAAATGTTGTTAGAATGTATTTAATATTTGATTAAATCAGGAGTTCAAATAGCCTAAAACAGAGGTTCAAACAGCCCAGCACAGCAGCAGGCAAAAAGGTTCAAATGGAAGATATTTAAATTAGTAATGATAGAATGAAAGAAATTTAAATTAGTAATGACTGAGTACAACGGCTATAAACGGCTATAAATTTAAATGAATACAATGGCTATAAATGGCTATAAGTTTCACTATATATACCAAAGTCTCTAATGTAAAAAAGTTACAATAAATTAGAAAATATTCTTTGATCTATAATCACTCGCATCTATTCTCTGAAAAATTCTCTGAGAAGTGTTATTTAATTTTTGTTTACATCCTCTTTCAGAAATTATACACTGAGACGTATAGCTTTAAGCTTATCTTTCCCGTGTGAGGTTTACAAAAAAACCAAAGCTTCATTTTGTATATCCATCTGGGAGAGATATTTATTATAAGCTTTCTCTGAAAGAAAAAAATACCATTTCATCTTGTAAAAGTATTGCAAACACTGTGTTCTTAAAATCTTGAGAGTGATTGTGATTCACCTAAGATTTGCAAGGGTTAGGGCTTGTGAAGTCTGTGTAAAATCTATGAAAAATTGCTCCATGTTTATGAGGTTGTTAGAACCCTTGTGAAGCTAGAAGATAGTGAAAAATCTCTAGTAAAGCTTCAGGAGTGGATGTAGGCTTGGTTGAAGTCGAACCACTATAAATCTGTTTGTCTCCTTTTCCCTAATCTCTTTACTTTCCTACTACTGCTATAGCTATCTAATATTCATGTGTTAATCATTTGATTTACCATGTATGTTAGTTATATTTCATTGTTATTTTGCTTGATCATTTATTGCTAAGTTCATCATTGTGCTTGTTAATAATTTGTTATACTAGTAGTTAATTTTATTGGGATATTATTAATTTTAATTTGTAGAAACCTAATTCACCCCCCTTTTAGGTTGCTTTTTGGGTAACAATTGGCATTAGAGCCTGGGGCTCTTGTTTAAATTTAACAATCTTGAGTTTTTGATCCATAACAACTATATATTATACTTACTCTACTGTAGGACAAGCTAGTAATAGGCCACCTCTCTTTGATGGTAGTAATTACATTTATTGGAAAGAAAAAATGACTTTGTATCTTCAAGCTACCAATTATGCTTTGTGGCTCATTATCACTAAAGGTCCTAAAATCCCTTCCAAGGTAGTAGACCATATCAGTGTGCCTAAACTTGAGGATGAATTTGATTAGCGTGATTATAAACTCCTTCAAGCTAATGTTAAAAAGCTTATTCTTGTGTGTGGACTAGATGCAAATGAGTACAATAGAATTTCTGGATGTATTACTGTTAAAGAGATTTGGGATAAACTTGAAATCATCTATGAAGGAACTAGCCAAATAAAAGAGTCTCAGATTGACATGCTTATTCATGATTATGAACTCTTTACTATGGGATCATTTGAATCTATTTCTGAGATGTTTTATAAATTTACTAATATTATTAATGCTCTAAAATCTCTTGGTAAATCTTATACTGATGGTGAGCTTGTGAGAAAAATACTTAGGTCTTTGCCAAATGAATGGGAAGCTAAGGTTACAGCTATCCAAGAAACAAAAGACGTAACAAAATTGGGCATTGAAGAACTCCTAGGCTCACTAATGGCTCATGAACTTTCAATGATGGATGGCAGTAAAATGAAGCCATTTGGGAAGAAAATGATGGAGTAGCCAACCTGTGTTTTATGGCTCTTGGAGAAGAAGAATTCACTCAAGATGAGATAATTTCTAATTATGTAGAATTTGAAAGTGCTTTCAATGAATTACATGACATATTTAGAAATGTTTGTGTTGAGAATTCTAAATTAAAGAAATTAGTTACTTCTTTTTCAAATGATGTAGATGTTTTAAAAATATAAAATGCTACTTTGAAAAATGACTTTACGTCTATTGCCAATGAGAAAAACATTTTGAAAAACAATGTTGAGGATTTAAACAAAACTCTTGAAAATTTTGTAAAAGGAAAAGAAAACCTCAACAAGCTTCTTGGAAATAAAAAATGTGTTTTTGACAAAGTAGGCATTAGTTTTGATCCTCCTAAACATTTTATGAGATTAAATGTTCTTGAGACTAATCTCTATGGACCCAAGAAAGTATGGATACCAAGAAAAAAATCAAGATATTTTGTAGGTAGAATCTCAAAGAACACCAAAGACTTCGAGAGGAAATGCACAACAAGAGTGTTCAATCTAAAGAGCAAAATCAGCCCCTACAAGAAGAAGAAGAATGATGAAATGAAAATCACGAAGATGAACAATAGCGGTAATGTATAGGTGAAGATTCCAAAGAGGTAAATGAAGGTATAACTCCTAACACACCTTTAAGCTTAAAGTTCTATATTCTTTAAGGTGTGATTTGTGTATAATAGGTTGTGTCTAATCATTGCTTCCATGTAACCTAATTGTACTAAGTTTGCTAAGTCATGTTCTGCTAGTTTCTTTCAAACCTTCATTGAACTCAAAAATGAGAATTATATTATTTTGATGAATGCATATTATAATATGAATGATTCATGTATTCATTAACATTGTATATCATGTCATCCATTGCTATGAAAAAGAGATAAGAAATGATAAATATTTTTTGTGAGCATACTTTTCACATCTTATATATGACTTCATACTAATATGTTAATTCCTTTTTGAGTCATATCTTTGTAGAATCAATTTTGATGTCATAGCATGTTTTTGAGATGTATACTATCTATATTTTGAATTGTACATTTATGATCTCAAGAATATGCTCAATATGAAAATTTAATGCTTATATGCTTTACATTGGAATATTTGAATGAGTTATGAAATTCGTTGATTATGATCCATCAACAATGTCTAAATGAAAAAAAGTATCATACATCTGTAGAGATATTGCATATATCCTATTGAATATCTTTTGAATATGGATTATATTGGCATACATCTCATGAAATGCTTTTGATTGATAAATTGTTGAATTAATTGTTTATAGCATTTATCTTGTGTTCCACATTGAGTAAAATGTTTTATCACACTTGAGTATGTGGATTGAATTGATGAAAATGCCGCTTGATAATGTTATGTGATTAAATGAGATTGTTGCATCATTTTTTAATAAAAAAAAGAGCATAACACTATTTTCTTATGCATATTATGCTATGTGCTACAACTTGAAAATTCTGAAAAATAGCATTCCAAACTCTTGTTTAATCATTGAATTATTTTTCACTTTTTGAGTTTGTGATAAGAAGTGATTTGTGCTGTATTTTTATTGAATAATAGTGATTGTTCTATGAATGCTATATTTACACAAATCACATTAGAAAAGGGTGGCACCAACTTAGGGGGAGAAATCATTTTGCTAACATACTTGTTAAACCCTTTTGAGATGAACTCCTCATGAAAGAAAATTGAAGATTGAAAAGGTTCCATCTCTTGAACCTAACGTATGCCTCATATACTCTCTTAAGCTTTTGAGGTAAAAATTCTATCTTATATCCTTTGAGCTAATACTGTTATTACTTTGATATGAAAAAGATTGATTATGCTTCATATGATTTACAAGATATACTCTTTGATGATGCTCTTGCCTAAAAATCATGTCTATGCTTAAAATGTGTGTCTCATTCTTGACCTTTGGAACTTCTCCTTATTGCACCCATGGCATTTATCTAAACTTGATGCTACATTGATATGGAAACATTTATATCAGTTGAATGCTCTCAAGTCCTTCATATATTTATTCTCCTTAACAGTTTGCTATTCTCAACTGTGTAATTTTTTTTTGGTTCTGCATCTTGAGGTAAAATTAACTTTGCATACATTGATTTTTTTTTAAACCCTCATGGCATTTTTTTTTGCATTACCATTCCAACAACACCAACGTCCCATTAAGTTTAATTTCTTCTGGTATTATTTTATTTTATTTTTTTATTTTGCTATTAGGCTTAATTTCTTTTATTTTTATTTTTTTCTCATTATTATTTTTTTGTTTGGGCTTAATTTTCTTATTTTTTTTGCTTTTTCATTTTATTTTTCAGTACTTAAACATAAAAACAAAAACAAATCAAAATACAAATATTTACATTAAAAAAAAAAACAAAAACAAAAAAACACCCTTCATTTTTTTTTTTTACAGCCATACGCCGATTAAACTAAACATATTTCAAAAAAAAAAAAAAAAAACAAAACAACCCTTCATTTTTTTTTTCCGGACATACGCCGACCTCACTTACTCGCCTCTTCCACCACTCTCTTCTTCTTTTTATCACCTTGGGCGACGCTTGACGTCCCTGCCCCCGTGCTTTCATCGGGAGCGAGCACTCCTCGCCGACTATCAAAAGTCAAGAACGACGTTGCTCCAAATCGGGCCATGAAGGTGGTCTTCCATTTAAGCTTTTTATTTTTGGCCTTCAGTGCGCCTTATCTCTGTTTCCGCATCCTTGTATATGCGCTAGAGCAGAGAGAGTTGGGTGTTGACCTGATGGAGCTCACCCGTCCTGTTCTGCAGACGGTGAGCTAATTTTGTGACTGCAGTCACCGTCTCCATACAACACATCAATGTGAAATGATTGGCTTTAATGTCTGATTGAGCTGCCATTATTTGCTCAATCAACATCATAGGAAGGTTGGGAAGAGTCGGAGCCGAGGCACTCGGCGCAGCAGCGCTTATAGGATCATTTAGGTCAGGAAAGAGAGTAAGGAGACGGGATGAGGCCATGAAGTAGCAGAGAGAGATGTAATCGACATGAGGGTCGTTTTCAGCCTTTCTGCTCTGCTCAGTCTCTCTGTTCTGTCTCTCGAGGAAGAAGAAGATCGAAGAGAATGATGAAGAAGAGATAGAAGAGAGTGAGGTGAAGAAGACGAAGCAGACGCGTGTGATTAAGAAGAAGGTTGAAGAGAAGAAGACAAGGATAGGGAGATAGCCGAGGCGAGCGGCAATCGAGGCGAGCTGCTTTTGTCGGCTAATGAAGCAAAAGCCAAGCCGCGTGCGAAAAAAGAGAGAGACGCGGGAGAGTTGTATGTGTGTGCATATATGTATATATATATATATATATATGTTATGATTATCTATTTTTTGATGCCATTTATCCTTATCATTTTCCTCCTCCTCCTCCTCCTCCAGATTTTAACCCATGATTTCCTTTTGAAAATGTCACAGGGGGAGAAAACTTATGATGTTATGATGTTGTGTATTATGGTATTATTTGAAAACTAATCTAATGATTATGCATTTATAGTTTGATATCTTAGTCTCATATCATGTCTCTAATTAAATCTTATTTATTACACATGTGCTAATGTAGACACCCCATTTTTGACCGTCCTTAAGACTTGGGCGCCACTGATTGGATCATTCGATGGTGCAGGCTATGCTATGCAAAGGTTCGATTTCTTCGGCAAGGAGAGAGTCAAATCCCAACCTTACACCCTCTTTTTGGACCAAAAAGATTTTAGACCTTAAAACCATCTCTTTCAAAATATTTTTGAAAGAAGTTTATACGCTGTTCCGAGGCTCGCATTTCGTTAAATGTTGCGCTTTTCGGTAAATCGAGCAAGGACAAAGTGGAAATGAATGAAAGAGAGGTGAACTCTTTGAAAAAATCTTTAAAACATCTTGTTTAGAGGTTTGGAGTTGAAGAAAAGAGGAGTGGAGGGAAGAAACCTAGTTGAGGAAGAAGTTGGGCATGAATCGTTAAGAGAGAGACGAGCAGTCCTTGCTAAATCAGGCCTATCCACTTGTATACTTGGATTTCAGTTATGAGGCCACCACCATTGGAAAGAATACTTCCGGGGCTTCATTTTTAATTCAAGAATCTCCCAAACCGAGGCTAGATAAGGGAGATATGGTTGGTTGAAGTTAGGCATCAATCTGGTTGGACCGAAACTGAGCAGTCTTCACTAAAAGAGGGATATCTCTTAGCACACTTGGAATTTTGATGTGAGACTTCCACCATTGGAAATTAGACTTCTGGGGCTTTAGTTTAGGTTCAATAATGACCTAAAAACGAGTCCACATGAAGGAGTTATGCTTGGTTGAAGTCGGGGACCATAACCAGATTTTGCCATCGGCCTCTGTGGGAGTGTGCCGGCCACAAATGGAGCTTGCTGGCCATAGCTCGGCCAAAAGTGATCCTTATCAGCCAAAATTAGTAGCTGGTCGGCCAAAAAAGTAGCAGGTCGGCCACCAAGATCGCCGGTCGGCCAGAAATGTCCAGAAAGCTCAGAATTTGAAGATATTTTGCCCCAGCTGTCTTCCAAATGCTCCAGCTATCTCTATAATCACATATTTCGACCAAGGCTCTCATTTTTGCTATATATGAAGGCCATATCTCATATATTGAAAGGTCAACATTTTTGGGAGCCTCTCTCTCTCTCTCTCTATCTCACTCTCTCTCTCTCTCTCTAATTTTGTGAGCAAAATTCTAGCCTCTCTCTCTAGAAGCCTTTCTCCCTTCCTATATTGTGCTTAGAAGTGAGAATTTCCTAGACTCTTGCAAAGAGACCCTAGACCAAACACCTCTATCTTGTTGTTGAGGTTCATGGAGGTCCTATTTGAGCTCTCAAAGTTGGTTTTCGCTCAGATTTGCACTTGTTTTGCTGCTGTGCTTCAAGGGTAAGCACTTGTCCCTTTAAAGCTTTGTTTTGCATGCTGGTTTTGCCACCTTTGCAAAATGTTTTTGGCTTGGTTTTGAATTGAAGAAAACTCTATTTTTCAGTCCTAAAAATGGTGGTTTAAGCCCCTTTTGAGTTTGAGGGTGGTCCACCCTTCTTGTCTCCACCCTTCTTGTCTCTTTGCTTGTTAAGCTTTTGTGCTATCTTTCAAGGCTTTCAAACCAAACTTTTTGGCCCTTTTTAACAATGAAACTTAGAGGTTTTTCAGTGACAAAAACCATGTTTTGAGATCCAAAATGGGAGGGGGTGGCTTCCCCTCTTTGTCTCTCCATGCCATGCCTTGTTAGCATTACAAAGTAGCATGTTTTTGTGGCTTATGTTAGCTTAGTTCAAACATGTTTTTGGCTATATTTTAACATGTTTAAACTCTGTTTTGGGCTGGTTGGAGCACCTCTTGTTTGCTCCTTACACTTGTAGTGTAATTTTGCTCATTAGCCTAGCATGCCTAATGAGTTAGCCTATTATTCTAGCATGTGTTGGCTCCACTACAGCATGTTTTTAATCATATTTTAACATGCTTTAACTCTATTTTGGGTGGTCTTGGTCATACATGCTTTGCTTTGTATAGCTATAGTGTAAATGGCCTTAACTAGCTTTGAGTTTTAAGACCCCTAGCATGCTTTGCTTGTGATGTTTCCATGATATGGCATGATTTAGCATATGATTTCAGAGCATATATCTTTTCCTAACTCTTGCATGTGTCACTCCTTCATTGATTCTAAGAGTTAAGCTTTGTGCCTTGCTTGCGAGCCAACATGTGCGCATGATTTTCTTGCCTTTTGTGCCTAAGTTTTAGCATGATTAGGCCACTGATTTGGCATGTTTTAGGTCTGTCCATAGCTGATTTGGTCATTTGAGTTTTGTATTGCATACCTCTAGTGTTGTGTCTTTCACTAGTTTCAATGCTTTTGACTCTTAACGTGTTGTGCATGGTTTGTTTACATGATTTTAAGTCATTTAGCATGTCATTTCAGTGCTGAAATATATGCCATTGCACTCCATTGTTTCACTCTTTCATTTGCTTTGAAAGTGGTCTCAAGCCCCTTGTTGGCTTGAGCATGGAATTGAGGCTCTCATGCCTAATGGTTTTAGCCTTCTCTTGAGGGTTTCTACTAACCAAAAGCATGAGGCTTCTTTCATGCTCAAGGTGCTTGTGGCTTAGGCCATCTTTCCCATTAGAAGACTTGCACATTGGACTTAACCAATTAAAGAATGGTTTGGTAATGTAAAATGTGTAAACAAGAATTGAGTAAAGTAAAACTTGTGCAAGATAAGCATATTGTTTTCATTGCATGTGTTTGGATCGGACGTTAATCCAAACACGAGAAATGTGGGATGTTTCATACTCCAAGTGATGAAACGTGTCACACTTTTTAGTCATCGTCCCCCTTGATTGTGCATGATAGGGTGGAGGCCTTTCGAGTCTAATGTGCGCATTCATTGAGCTTGTACAAGCTTGGTTCTTTGGCCACCATGTATTGAAAATGCTTGGTTGGTGGCTTGAGAGCCAAGTGCCACACTCCTTTGAGCTTGAGACATGATAAGGAGGGTGACAGTACACATATTTCCTTGCAAATACATTGTCATGCCTCTGTTTGCTCTCTGTTGCAGCAAAAAGAGGAAATGCAGGGAAGCAGTGGCCGATCGGCCATCAGTACTGGCCGATTGGCCATCAAATATGCCGATCGGCCACCAGTTTTGGCCGATGATCACCAACCATGGCTGATCAGCCATTAGTGTGTTCGTGAGAACAAACAGAAGCAATCTGGAGGTTGGCACAATTTTCGGAGGTTCAGAGATGTGCAAAAAGAGGCATCCAGAGGCAAGGTAGTGGATTTTCGAGAAGACGCAACTGAGCATGCATGCCTCCCTCGCCCGCGCGGCCATCTTTATCGTTTTATTAGCTAGTTGTAGTTAATTACATGTGCTGTAATTAATTTAGCTTAGTTCATATTGTAACATTCTAATTAGCTTAGATTAGATAGTTATTCAATTCGGTTTGTAATAATTAATTAGCTAGAATAGTTAATTAGTTGATTATATTAATTAGCGTAGCTAGTCAGCTTATTCATTCGGACCCTCCTTCGAGAGGGCGATGTTGTAATAAGGGTGCAGGTGTGTGTGCATGTCTTCTAACCCTACTTCTTTCTCCCTTTTACTTAACCGCTTACAATGGTTAGTTTAGGGTCATTTTCAATTAGCATACCTTATGCTTCGCATGCGTGCATCATTCATTTGTCTTGCATGCACCGAGCTCGGTGCATCATTCAAATTACATCGTATTTCAATACCTATTTGAATACATGTATCAATTGTTGCATTCATATGCCATATTAGATAGCCGAGCCTACTTAGTTGCATTATTACATGTGTTACATTAGGCACTTAACATAGTTATGATCATGCATTATTTCTAACTAGCTTTTGTTTTGGCTTGGAGTATTCAGTGAGTCTTTAAGCTTTAGCATACTTGCATGTGTGTAAGTGATTGCCATATCTAGCATGCTTGCCATGAGGCTATGTGCTTAAATGTTAAACTGCATGAATGCCTGTGGATGAAGGCTTCGTTGCTTGAATTGGAATAATTCATCAAATGCGAGTTTTAAGCCCACTTGATTGTGGCAAATCATGTTTTAAGCCCACTTGAGGGTGGCAAATCCGCACTTTAGCCTACTTGAGGGTAGCAACTTCAAACCATTTTCAAAAACAAACATTGAATTGTTTTGTTCCAATTTAGGCGATCTATTCTATACTTGTATGTTGTGCGCATCACGTAGTGAGTTAGCTAAATAACCGGAATAAGAACACATGGTTTATAAAACAACATATCATGCTTAGTAGAGACCGATCCTTCGATCGGGCAAGCGGGGGTGCTCATTGCATGACCTTCCCCTCTCGTACCCAAGTTCTCGAGCTGAGACAACTTTGGTGATGACGGATCACGTGGCCTTAGGCACGAGTTAGGGTTTCCTAAATTTCACAAAAACAAAACATTTAGGTGGCGACTCTGTAATCTGGCAAAGCAGTCTATGTTTGGAACTTCTTGATTAAAATCGATTTTCCAAATCGATTTGTCGGATTTGGACTCTTTGGTGATTTATCAGTCTTACATTGCACTTTGTGAGACTAGATACAGAACCGTGACAGGAGTCTGAACTGTAGTAGCTATGAACCCAAATCCGCACCCTTTCCGAAATGGGGGCGTGCGGAGCAAGTTCAGGCGATCTACACTAACCTATGCATTTAGAAATGAATTCAGGGAGCATGACTTGAGGGGGAGCTTTTCTTACTCCTAAATCAAATCAAAATATCATTGTGTGCCATCATCAAAAAGGGGGAGATTGTTAAAATATAATTAAAATAGAATCCAAAATTTATTTTGATGATTTATTTAATTATGTTTTAATTTATTTCAAAGAGAAAAATAGAATCAAAATTTATTTTGTCCCATTATTTCTCACCTAAACCTTTATCCTAAATGTAGCTAGAATGTATTTAATATTTGATTAAATCAGGAGTTCAAATAGCCCAAAACAGAGGTTCAAACAGCCCAACACAGCAGCAAGCCAAAAGGTTCAAGTGAAAGATATTCAAATTAGTAATGATGGAGTGGAAGAAATTCAAATTAGTAATGATGGAGTACAACGGCTATAAACAACTATAAATTCAAATGAATAAAACGGCTATAAATTCAAATGAATATAACGGCTATAAGTTTCATTATATATACCAAAGCCTCTAATGTAAACAAGTTACAAAAAATCAGAAAATATTCTTTGATCTATAATCACTCACATCTATTCTTTCAAAAATTCTCTGAGAAGTGTTCTTCAATTTTTGTTTACATCCTCTTTAAGAAATTATACACTGAGAAGTATAGCTTTAAGCGTATCTTTCCTGTGTGAGGTTTACAGAAAAACCAGAGCTTCATTTTGTCTATCCATCTGGGAGGGATATTTATTGTAAGCTTTCTTTGAAAGAAAAAATACCATTTCATCTTGTAAAAGTGTTGCAAACATTGTGTTCTTGAAATCTTGAGAGTGATTGTGAATCATCTAAGATTTGCAAGGGTTTGGGCTTGTGAAATTTGTGTAAATTTTATAGAGGATTGCTCCATGTTTATGAGGTTGCTAGCACCCCTGTGAAGTTAGAAGATAGTGGAAAATCTCAAGTGAAGCTTTAGGAGTGGATGTAGGCTTGGTTGAAGCCGAACCACTATAAATCTGTTTGTCTCCTTTTCCCTAATCTCTTTACTTTCCTACTACTGCTATAGCTATCTAATATTCATGTGTTAATCATTTGATTTACCCTGTATGTTAGTTCTACTTCATTGTTATTTTGCTTGATCATTTACTGCTAAGTTCATCATTGTGCTTGTTAATAATTTGTTGTACTAGTAGTTAATTTTATTGGGGTATTATTAATTTTAATTTGCAGAAACCTAATTCAACCCCCTTCTTAGGTTGCTTTTTGGGTAACAAAAAGTATCTTAGTTTTTTGTCGATGAATCGCTTACTAATCCATCACAAAAAATCCTTACTACCCCTACGTCATTTGACAAACTATATGTATAGTTATGGAGAAAGGTACATGAATTTGTTTCTCAAACATAGAAATGAGACAAGCGTAGATTGATACATCATGACCATGCCAAATAATTTTTTTTTTTTTGTAGAAAAAAAAGCATTTAGGCAGCAAATTGAATTCGAATTCATGTTCAGATTCAAGCTTATTACCAGTTGCTTTGTGGTTGAGTTATTTCGCAAGTATGCCATGAAGGAATTGAAAGACATAAATGACCCAATCTTCAACACGGCACAAAATCTACATTTTGCACAGCGTCATTTAATTTTGATTAATGAACGATCTACATTATCTGTTTTTGTTGGATTTTTCAATGTGAAGAAGAATCAAGATTATCCACGCAACAAACTCATTGATTTAGCCTTAATTTGTTCAAAAATATGGTACGGCGTCCTTTAAAAATACCATCGCCTAACCCAATTCAAATTCGTGAGATCAAACATCTACTGGACCTGGTACATAATGCTTTGTGTCTTCCTAATAAGACAATTACCATGGAAATGAACCTGGAAATGCAGTTCAGAAATTATGCAACAGAACTCAAAGAGGTTGGGGTTAAGTTCAAGAAAATGAAAGGAAATGACTTGGATATAAATTTCAAAAATGGTGTATTGGAAATCCCACCTCTTAAAGTTGCAGACAACACACTCTATCTCCTTCGAAATATAATGAAATACGAGACGCAATTTCCAGAATCTGCTATGAGAAATGTCAATGACTATGTAAAATTCATACAATGTCTCATAAATTCCCCAAAGGATGCGGAACTACTTCGGTGTAGTGGAATCATTGAGAATTGGTTGGGCAATACTAATTGATCTACAACGAGCTTACAAGGTTGGGCAATGAATTGGAAATATCACGTAACTTCACTTACTCTGGAATTTCAAGAAAGTGAATGAGCATTGTGGGTGTCGTTGAAATGTATGGACGGCGAAGTTATGAAGGAATTATTCCAATAGTCCATGGTCATTTATTTCATTTCTTGCTGCTATTTTCCTGCTTCTACTTACCTTCACACAGGCTGTTATTTCCATTCTCTCTTATCATCCTCATTAAGTAACTGCAGCCTTATGTCCCTTATGTTGCTATTTCAATGATGTATTTTACATTTCATAAGTTGTAATAATGAATAATTACTGAACTATAGTTGTCAGGAAAGTTTAGATATACTTTGTGAAGGGTGTCTTGTAACTTATTCGTGCAAAATTTATTTATTTATTTTAAATCTCATGGGAATCCTCTCAAATAAACATTTCATCAATCCGATATTTGCAAACTTAAAAATTTAGGAGCTAATGGGAGTAATGTAAAAATTCTTACAGTAAATGATTACATAAACAAAAATTGAGAATTTCGGTGTTTAAATTGAAACTATATGCAAGTTAAGATTTCCCCAAAAGCAAAAGAACATAGGGTGACATATGCTCAAAGAATTCTTCGGAGGCTCTGTTTCTAGTGTTCTATCTACACACTTTCGAAATGGAAAACCATGATAAAATACAAGGTGATGCAACAAATTCAATGTTCACCTATACAAATCAACATTAATATGGTTAAGTTTTTTAAAGGGGTTTGAATTCTTTCAAGTTAGTTATCTTAATTTCAAAGAGTTTTTGTGCTTGGTGGGACTATTTTGTGTTAGAAATGGTTTTGGAAGTTTTGGAAAAATCAGATTTTTCCTTAACTTTGGTCTAATTTTTACGTGGGACCCATGCGCCAAAGTTGGTGGGTCTAAGTGGTAACGTGTTCTATGCTGCGTTGTGATTCACGTGGTATATTTAGTTGCTCAAAACCATTATCGGGTGAATGGGAAATTGAAGCCAAAGAGAGCTCCACGGAAATAGTGTTTTTGGTGAAATTTCCTAAAGGTTTGAATAATGGCTTGTCCCTCATTGATTTGGTGGGCATACTTTGAGTGGGTTTATAAGGCATGAGTTTGGAACTTAGAGTAGGCCCCAAGGGGCACCCAAGTTTTGTAGAGAGGGAGGTTATGGGCAAAGTGGGCTAAACCCATTAGACCCAAAAATAAACACACATGCACGCCGCCGTCCGGTCGGCTGGGCTTGGGCGCGGGTGCGTGGTATGAGGTTGGGTTGGGCTTGTCTGGTCCAATACTTATCTTTTTAGGCCAAAAACATTTGAATTTAATTTTAGTTTTTTGGTAAAATAAAATCCGACTGTTTAAATTCGAATTTTGGTCGTTGGAAATTTTTTTTTTCAAATCTGTCTGAACAGTTTAGTTCAAGAAAAACCCTTACCTATTTGAAATTTAAATTCAAACAGATTTGTATCTGTTTAAATTAAACCGAACAGGTACCATACCTGTTGGATTCAAACCAAACAGCCACCTTTTTCCTTTATAAATAAGACAAGTCCCTCATTTGTTTTTCCACTCTAATTTTCGTTCTTCTTTGCTGCAATTCATCTCTGTATTTTGTTGCATTAATTCCATTAATTTTCTATGAGAAAAAGTGTATACACTAAGTGTGTTCGCTGTACGAAAAATTTGTAGTGCTACAATTGTTTGTTGATTGATTATTTTATCTTGGGAGATAGACGTCCACATTCTGAAAGCACCGTAGAAAGGACGAATCTGTCTTAAGGATACAGTATTAAACACTGGACTTGATCAGAAAACTTGTTTAAGAAATTAATTCGGTAAGTAATTAATTTATTTTCTGTTTTCTTATTTTTTTCTGTTTCAGGTTTTTGTTTTTGTAACAAAATAAAAACCTGTTTTATTTATTTTATTTTATTTTCTGGTTTGATTTTTGTAATCAAACAAACTCTCTCATTTCCTTTATTTCTTCAGTATTTCGTTTGTTGTTAAGTACACAAACAGAATTTATTTTTCAAATATAGTGAAGATTGTCCAACTATCTTAAGATATATTTTTGAATTTAGTGTCTTCATTGTATTTAATATTCTGTGCTTTCACAAAGTGATATTCTGGTTGGAAAATACAAATAGTAGTAATATACTATTTGACAAATAGTAGTAATATACGGTTTATTTTCTTTGACAACTAGTAGTAGTATACTAGTGTCATTAACAATTGTAGAATATTAATTTGTGTTATAGAAAAATTATTGTGGTATTTTATTTTTCTAGTTTTAGTAATAAGGAAAATAAAATTATTTTGTGTTATAATTTATTTTCTGGTTTTAGTAACTAGAAAATTAATTTATGTTTGGTTTTTTCAGATTTTTGTAATAAGATATTATGGTTGCTGAAAGTAGTACTCCAAATCCGATCATTACAACTCCGGTCCCTATCTAGAACCATGTTCAAGTTCCGATAAATCATAGAGAAAAACTGGAAAAATTTAATGGCACTGAGTTTAAGAGATGGCAGCAGAAAATGTTGTTCTATCTTACAACTCTAAATTTGGCTTGGTTTCTCCGTGAAGAGGCTTCAGTACTTCGAGAGGATGAAAGTGATCGGCAAGTTGTTGACACTATAGACGCTTGGGAGCATTCTGATTTCCTGTGCAGAAACTACATCCTCAATGGTCTTGACAACATGCTGTATAATGTTTATAGCCTTCTGAAAATAGCAAAAGAATTGTGGGATTCTTTGGAAAAAAAATACAAGACAGAGGATGCCGGCACAAAGAAATTTGTTGTCGGTAAATTTCTGAACTTCGTTATGGTAGACTCCCAAATGATAATTTCTTAATTTCAAAATTTTCAAATAATTTTGCATGATATTCATTATGAAGGTATGTCTCTTAGCGAGTCTTTCCAAGTCCCTACTTTAGTGGAAAAGTTACCACTGGCTTGGAAAGATTTCAAAATTTTCTTAAAACATAAACACAAGGAGATGACCATGGATGAATTGATTGTAAGACTTAAGAATTGAGGAAGATAACCGAAAGGCTGAAAAGAGGAATGGTAAAAATCCCATTGAGTCCAAGGCTAATGTGGTTGAACAAGTGCACAAACCACATAACAAAAAGAGGAAGTTTACTAGATATGGTCCTAAACAAGGCGACAACAATGGCAATAAAAAGTTCAAAGGTAAATGCTATAACTGTGGCAAGACCGGACATCGAGCTTCTGATTGCCGCTGCCCTAAGAAGGATTGTGAAAGTACAAGCAAGAAGACCACCAATCAAGCCAATGTGACAGAATTAGATTACATCTCTGACGAGGTAAATGACATTAATCTCTCTACTATGGTGTCTGAGGCTAATTTGGTTGGAAATCCCAAGGAATGGTGGGTTGACACTGGGCAACTCGTCACATTTGTGCGGACAAGAAGATGTTCACTACGTACAATGAGGCTGCAAATGGTGAACAACTTTTTATGGGAAATTCTTCTACTTCCACTGTCACTGGACAAGGAAAGGTGATCTTGAAGATGACATCAAAGAAATAACTTACCCTCAACAACGTACTGCATGTACCAAACATCCAGAAGAATTTAGTTTCTGGATCTTTGTTAAGTAAAAATGGTTTTAGGCTTGTATTTGAGTCTGATAAATTTGTATTAACAAAGAGTGGTATGTATGTTGGTAAAGAGATACATGAGTGATGGTCTGTTCAAGTTGAATGTAATGATGGTTGTACCAAAACTTGCTATTAATAAGAATAACACGTCTTTTGCATATATTCTTAAGTCAAATTTATGGCATGGTAGATTATGACATGTGAATTTTGATGCTTTGTGTAGATTAATTGGTTTGGATTATATACCAAAGTTCAAAATTGATCCTAATCATAAATGTGAGATTTGTGTAAGAGCGAAACTAACTAAAGCTCCATTTAAATCGGTTGAAAGAAAAATCGAACCTCTAGAATTAATTCATACAGATGTATGTGATCTTAAATTTGTTCAAACTAGAGGAGGCAAAAATTATTTCATAACATTTATCGATGATTACACAAGATATTGTTATGTATACTTACTTAGAAGCAAAGATGATGCCTTAGAAATGTTTAAACTCTACAAATTTGAAGTTGAAAATCAACTTGGAAAAACCATTAAAATGGTTAGAAGTGAGAAAGGTGGTGAATATGATGCACCATTAAATGAATTTTGTGCACAACATGGCATTATTCACCAAACTACAGCACCCTATTCTCCACAGCAAAATGGAATTGCTGAAAGAAAGAATAGAACCCTTAAAGAAATGACGAATGCCATGTTACTAAGTTCAGGCTTACCGCAGAACTTATGGGGGAAAGCAATATTGTCTGCTAATTATGTTCTTAACAGAATACCCCACAAGAAATCTGACAACACTTCTTATGAATTGTGGAAAGGTCAACCACCTTCCTACAAATACTTAAAAGTGTGGGGGTGTTTGGCAAAGGTAGAAGATTCTATTCCTAAAAAGACTAAGATAGGACCAAAAATAGTGGACTGTGTGTTTATTGGTTATGCTCAAAATAGTAGCGCATATCGGTTTCTGACATATAAATTAGAAATACCTGATATAAATGTGAACACTATTATAGAGTCAAGAAATCTGTGTTTTTTGAATATGTCTTTTCTTACAAGAAATGACAGGAATTAAGTTCACAGAAAAGAACTTATGATTGTACACAAAGTCAAGAGACTAATGACAATCAAACACAAGAGACTAGTAATGGTCTCAACCAGCAGGATTTAACTGATGATGAACTAAGACGAAGTGAGAGAGCAAGAACATCAAAATCCTTTGGTCCAAATTTTCTGACATACCTATTAGAAAATTAACCTTAAAGCTTTAAGGAAGCAATGACAGGTCCTAAAGCACCTTTATGGAAAGAGGCTGTTAACAATGAAATTGAATCCATTATGCAAAATCATACTTGGGAATTGGTGGATCTTCCGCCCATTTCTAAACCTTTTGGATATAAATGGATATTCAAGAGAAAAATGAAAGCAGATGGTTCAATAGACAAATATAAAGCAAGACTTGTAGTAAAAGGTTACAAACAAAAGGAAGGTTTGAAGTATTTGGACACATATTTCCTTGCGACAAGAATAATATCCATTCGCACGCTTATTGCTATAGCAGCGTTGTATAATTTAGAAATACATCAAATGGATGTTAAGACAGCTTTCTTAAATGGTGATCTAAATGAAGAGATCTATATGGAGCAACCCAAAGGGTTTGTAGTACCGGGGCAAAAAAAGAAAGTTTGTCGGTTTGTAAAATCTTTTTATGGATTAAAACAAGCACCTACGTAATGACATGAAAAATTTGATCATGCTATGCTTACTAATGGGTTTAAGATAAACGAATGTGACACGTGCGTCTATGTTAAAAACACTGACCAAGGATATATCATAGCTTGTCTTTATGTGGATGACATGCTTGTCATTGGAAGCAGTCAAAACATAATCAAATCAACTAAGCAAATGCTGAACAAAAGATTTGATATGAAAGATATGGAGATCGCAGATGTAATATTAGGAATGAAAATCACTAAACCATATGACGGATATGCATTATCTCAATCACATTATATTGAGAAAATTCTTGGTAAATTTATCAAGGATGATATGAATGTAGCTAAAACACCTGTAGACATTAGTCTTTATTTATCAAAAAATAAAGGTGATGCGGTGTCTTAGTTAAAATACTCCCAAATCATTAGAAGCCTAATGTACCTAACGAATTGTACTCGTTCTGATATAGCTTATGGTGTTAGCAAATTGAGTAGGTACACTAGTAACCCTGGAGAGGACCATTGGAAAGCGATCATTTGGGTTCTTAGATATCTAAGATTTACCTGTGATCATGGTTTGAACTATAGTCGATATCGATATCCAGCAGTATTCGAAGGTTATTGTAATGCCAATTGGATATCAGATACTAAAGATTCAAAATCCGCTAGTGGATATGTCTTTACTCTGGGAGGCGCTACAGTTTCTTGGAAATCCATGAAACAAACATGCATCGCACGATCCACAATGGAATCTGAGTTCATTGCTTTAAACAAAGCAGGAGAAGAAGTAGAATGGCTTCATCACTTCTTAGAAGACATTCCAATGTGGCCAAAACCTGTGCCAGCTATTTGCATTCATTGTGATAGTCAATCTGCAATAGGCAGAGCACAAAATCATATGTATAATGATAAGTCACGACATTATCGTCGTCGACATAATACCGTAAGGCAATTGCTCTCAAATGGAATAATCTCAATAGATTATATAAAATCTAAAGAGAATATTGCAGAACTGTTAACAAAAGGTTTGACAAAAGAGCAAGTGTATAGTTCATCTAAGAGAATGGGATTAAAGCCTATTACATAAGAGTCATTATAATGGTAACCCTACTTATATGACTAGAGATCCCAAGAACTAAGTTCAAAGGGACAACTAAGTTATGTGTGGCTCGCCAGAAATCACCAAGGGATTAAAATTCCCTACCCATTCCTATGGTGAGAGTGATATCTGCAACATGTGTTGTATGCAGGGATCTAAGGATAAGCTTAGCTTTTAATGATTACTTATATCTTGATTTAGGCATAAAATCAAGACGAGTATAAGAGATACTCACAATAAGAATCATCTATATGAGTGTTGAACTGGGGCCGGTTTTATGAGAATGAAGAGGCTAAATTCTCTAGAAGCACTCATGAAAACTAGGAGCGTTCAAGGTCAAAATGAACACAACTGTGAGAACCACGACGTGTCAGAAGATATTTTGTGTGAAATCTATTGTCTTGGCTTAAATAAACGGCTGAACAATTCAAGGCATCGCGCCCATTGGTTAGCTAGTAAGTCTGATAGGTTATCACTAGGGAAGGTTCAAAGCCGAAAGCTACCTATCCTGATGCAAGATATTTTCGATTTATACTCTTTCGACAAATTTTGCATATTGTTGCATTTCCATTGTCATCAAATTCCATTCATGTGGGGGATTGTTAGAAATGGTTTTGGAAGTTTTGGAAAAATCAGATTTTTCCTTAACTTTGGTCTAATTTTTAGGTGGAACCCATGCGCAAAAGTTGGCGGGTCTAAGTGGTAACGTGTTCTATGCCGCGTTGTGATTCACGTGGTATATTTGGTTGCTCAAACCCATTATCGGGTGAATGGGAAATTGAAGCCAAAGAGAGTTCCATGGACATGGTGTTTTTGGTGAAATTTCCTAAAGGTTTGAATAATGGCTTGTCCCACATTAATTTGGTGGGCATACTTTGAGTAGGTTTATAAGGCATGAGTTTGGAACTTGGGGTATGCCCCAAGGGGCACCCAAGTTTTATAGAGAGGGAGGTTATGGGCAAAGTGGGTTAGATCCATTGGACCTAAAAATAAACACACACGCACGCACCGCCGTCCGGTCGGCTGGGCCTGGGCTTGGACGCGGGTGCGTGGTGTGAGGTTGGGTTGGGCTTGTTCGGTCCAATACTTATCTTTTTGGGCCAAAAACATTTGAATTTAATTTTATTTTTTGGTAAAATAAAATCTGACCGTTTAAATTCTAATTTTGGTCGTTGGAATTTTTTTTTTCCAAATCTGTCCGAACCTTCTGTAATCTGTTCGAACAGTTTAGTTCAAGAAAAACCCTTACCTATTTGAAATTTAAATTCAAACAGATTTGTATCTGTTTAAATTAAACTGAACAGGTACCATACCTATTGGATTTGAACCAAACAACCACCTTTTTCTCTATAAATAAGACAAGTCCCTCATTTGTTTTTCCATTCCAATTTTCGTTCTTCTTTGCTGCAATTCATCTCAGCATTTTGCTGCATTAATTCCATTAATTTTATGTGACAAAGAGGGTATACACTAAGTGTGTTCGCTGTACGAAAAATTTGTAGTGCTATAATTTTTTGTTGATTGATCATTTTATCCTGGGAGATAGACATCCATGTTCTGAAAGCACTGTGGAAAAGATGAATCTGTCTTAAGGACACAGTGTTAAACACTAGACTTGATCAGAAAATTTGTTCAAGAAATTAATTCGGTAAGTAATTAATTTATTTTCTGTTTTATTATTTTTTTATGTTTTAGATTTGCATTTTCTTTTTGTAACAAATAAAAATGTGTTTTATTTATTTGATTTTATTTTTTGGTTTGATTTTTATAATCAAACAAACTCTTTCCTTTCCTTTATTTCTTCTGTATTCTGTTTGTTGTTAAGTACACAAACATAATTTATTTTTCAAATACAGTGAAGATTGTACAACATTTTGAAGCCAATTTTAGTGATTTGAACCGTTCACTTTTCAAAATTCATTGAGTAGAATATTCATGAAAAAAATCAACATGATCATATATTAATAATTATATATTTGAATCACATTTATATTACAAAAAAAATGAATAGTTATTCTTGAAATTTTATTGTCCAAATAAATATGATTCAAACATATACCCATCTTGATTTTTTATATGAATATTTTAATTCTAAAAAGATTACCGAGGTCAGCCTCAAAATGAGTTTACCAAGTCCAAATGCTTCCCTTTTTTAAACTGATTTTGATTTTTTTTGTATTTTTGTTTTTACGCTTTTGGTGATTTTTTTTAGTGAACCTTTTAGGTGTAGTAATAGTAAACTTTTTTTTTTTAAAAACCTTTTTGTATACCTATCTAGATTCATCTAAAAACTAAAATATTTATCAATAATCTACCCAAAAAAAAAAAAAGTGTCAATTTTTCGTTTTATTTTTATATTTTTTCCATGTAAAAATTTAAAAGAGAGAGAGAGAGAGATGGTTAAAATATTAAAAAATTCATTAAAGACAAATAAAAAATTCAAAAAATGCGTTTGAATTTGAAAGCCAAACAAGGTGTATGACTTTCAATGTGGACAAAAAAAATACATAAATCCTTGATGCCTCAAATTGAGCTACCTCGAATTTGTGTTCCTTGATTGATCAGCCGGATAACCACCTAGACAACCTGGTAAACCACTTGTCTATCGCGGTTGTCACTTTGTCGACCGCGGCTATCAGTCTTTTTGACGGACGACTGGCTGGACGACCGGGCGAATGACCGACGAGATAAAATTCAAGCCATTTGAGCCAAGCTCAAATTTGAGGTACGCAACATTGCTAAAAAATATATATATTAGAGATGAAAAAGTAAAGGCCAATGAGAAAGCATGAAGTAGCTGGGGCAGGGCTTTTTCAATGGCTCTATTTGGTTCAATTCAAAAATCAGTGTGGCTCGACTTTTCGCGCTCCTTTCGGAAGACGACTAGCCCACAGTTCGGACTCCTGTGGTTCTGAATTTGATTTCACAAAGTGCAATATGAAATAGTGAAAACACAAAAGAGTCCAAATCCGACAATTCTTTTGGAAAATCGATTGTTTGAATCAAATGCCAAAAATGGTTGTTTTTCCAGATTTTAGAGTCACCACCTAAATATTTTTACGAAATTTAGGAAACCCAAGACTCGTGCCAAAGGTCACTTATCCGTCATCACCAAATTGTCTCGGCTTGGGAACTTAAGTAAGAGAGGTAAAGGTCACAAATTGAGCATCCCACTTGCCCGATCAAAGGTCGGCCTCTACTAATCATGATGTAATTTTTATTTACATTATATGCTCTTGTTCCGGTTTATTAGCTATTTTTACTATGTGATGCATACACAAGTATAGACTAATTTGCAAAAGTTGGAACATTTGATTTCATGTTTGTTTTTTTGAAAAGAGTTTGTGAATATGCCACTTGAAAAAGTGGGCTTAAATGTACATTAATCAAGTTGTCTCAATTAAAGCAATTAGCCTTCATCCACAGGCATTCGAACAGTTATATCATTTAAGCAATTAGCCTCATGGAAGTATGCTTTGACATGGAAACACAAACATTCGATGCAAGATACTAAAACTCAAAATTGCTCACCTAGTACTCCGAGCCAAAACAAAGCAAAATAATTAGAAAATATGCATGCTCTTAACTAATGCAATATGACTAATACGACACTTACATTATGTAATTTGTAGGCTCGGCTATGAGCACGGCATATGATTTCATTCAAGACATGCGATAAAGCATGTATTCAAGTAATGAATTTGAACATTGATATTGGGTTAGTATGATGAGTCAAACCTTGGATGCATGCAAGACAATGGATGCAAAGCATAAGAATGCTAAGTTTTAAAATGATGTTCTATTCTAACCATCGTAAACAAATAAGTAAAAGGAAGAAAGACGTGGGTTGGAAGACATACAACTTATCACATGTTTGCCCTCACGCAAGAGGATGCGAATTAAAGTCCGAATGTCAGAATTAAACTAATTATTACAAAACCGAATGAATAAATAAGCAAAGAATTAACTAGTTAGCTATTATATTATCACAAGGATAATAATAAGAAATAAACTAGCTATTTAAGTTAACTAGCTATAACAATTACAAATAAACAATAATAATAGTTACAACACTAATAATTAACAAGACTAATAATAATAATAATAATAATAATAATAATAATAATAATAATAATAATAATAATAATAATAAATTAATTAATTAATTACAACAATACTCAGAGCATTAATCTACAACATTGATGTAAGCAAGGATGCACAAGGGTTGCATGCACAATGTCCAAGAACACCTATGTTTGCCTAGGCCTGCTCTGTTTCACCTTCAGCCACTGCCCTCTATTTTCTACAAAACATACTGTTGACCAAACATTGATGGTCGGCCATGCCACAATGAGGCTCGGCCGTGCCTTAGTTTCATGCAAAACCTGTTTTGTGCTCTGAAGTGAAAACAATGTAGACAGAGTTATTCTGAACTCTGTTTGTCCCTTTCATACTTCTCTATCATGGGAAAGCCTCAAGAGAAGATTAGAATCGTTTCCAAAACCATCAATGAGCAAGTTGATTTCTTGATGATTTCGAAACAATTTAGACAAAATTCTATAAATGCAATAAACAACAACCAACCCTCCCTCCTATCATAGAGTGAACTCAAAGAGGGAGGTAGAGACACTTCAAGGTTCATCAAAACACCATGAATTGACGTATGACGACCCTTGACACGATGGACTCGGCATAACGTCTGGCCAAACCCCAAGCAATATGACCCATTTTCTTTATTTGGGTTGGTTTATTTTAAGCCAAATTCATTAGTCTTTCCATTCTTCAGCCCATTAAGTCCAAGGTGATTGTTATGTCCACTAAAGATTACGTCCAATAAGTGAGAAACATGTCAAACGGGAAGTGATTCTCAACATGAAAAAGAGACTACGCCGTTGACAATGAACTTCCGCAGAGATTAAGCCATTAAGCATAGATCTCTAGTTCATGTTTTGAATAATTGTCAACCGATTGAAACAACTCTCAAATGAAAGAAATGAATGATAAATTGATTATTAAAATGAGGTTCTTAAACATGGAAATTAGACAAAGAAAGGCCAAGAACAAAACTCAACAAGGTATGTACAAGGACTTGTGAGACAACAAGCAAACTAATCAAAGCATGAATTAATTAAACAACCTAGGACAGCCTTAAAACAACCTCTAAGAGGTAAAAAAAACAGTGGCTCAAAGTGTATGAAAAGAGCCTACAAAGCTAAACAACTGTGGGAGCCGAATATCGTTTTTATGTAGGAAGGCCGAGTGAATTTAAAGAAAAATCAAGTTATATACTATACGGATCTATCCTGGAGGGATACAGAGGCCGAATAACTAAATCGGCCAGAGAATCAACAGTAAAAAAGGCCGAGTATGAATAGGCAGGACAAAATGGCCGAGTAACCAATTATACATTGGACTAAAGGTGGGCCCGACCCCCAATATCAATGACGAGTATAAATAAGAGGAGCATCAACTAAGAAATGGGAGGTGAGAACAAATAAGATTAACTTGAGATACAAGTAAACAAGAGAGTATACATTGTCTTGTCCGTTGGAGTGCTAATTTCAGCACCCCCGACCGAAGTGTTCATTTATTTTCAGGTGACTAGCTGAGGATCAGGAGCGTACTACAAGATACATAGAGTATTTCCAAACCATATCCCCACAATTGGCGCTGTCTGTGGGAATACTCAAGCACATCCATGGCAGGCATGACAGAAGATCCTCCGGTAGTCGCTATCGACCTTATGCCATGAGATGACACCACTCCAAGAAACATGCTTGGGCTAGAGAACATTGCCGCACGACGGGCCTTGAACTTCGACTCAGTAGCCTAGACCTCACCCTCGAAATAAGTACATGAGACAATGCAAACGATTATGGATCAAGCGAAGCAAAATGAACAGCGGTTGGAAAACATGATGGCTGAGAAAAAGCACCTTCAATAGGATTTGGCCCTGGAGGTGGCAAAATCCCAACAGGCCGCGTGCCAAGATCGAGGTCGATCTTCAAGAAGCAATGGGCGACGACATCGAATTCGGAGACATGATAGTGGCAATGATTCTGACTCATCATCCCTAGAATCCAAAAAGAAGGGACGAGTCGAAGTCTTCAGTTCTTCCGAAGGAAGTCAACATGCGCGGAGTAAGCGAAGAAGAAATGATTCAGACGAAAAGGATCAACATAACCCCTTTGTGCGATGGATCACAAGGGCAGTGCTACCCAAAAAGTTCAAAGCGCCATCATTCACCCTGTATGATGGAAAAATTGGACCCGACTGATCACATTTGTCATTATAAACAAGCCTTGACACTTTATGCAAACAATGAGGCTCTCATGTGTCGAATATTTCCGAGCAGTTTGGGACCACTAGCCGTCAGATGGTATTATAAATTGGAATCAGCATCGATTAAGAGCTTCCACCAACCCCAAAAATCCTTTAGGGCAAGGTTCATCACCAATGAGGTCCAATTGAAGCAAGCCGATTCTCTTTGGGCAATGTAAATTCAACCAGGAGAAACCCTTCGTGAATATTCAGCGCACTATTGGGAATGCTTTAATTTAGTAGATGATGCCTGCAATGACTCCATGGCCATCATCGCCTTTAAGATGGGATTGCATCCTGACAGTGCCCTCCGCAACTCATTGACCAGACGACCCCCCAAAACAGTCTGGTCGTTAATGAAGAAAGTCGAAGAATACTACAAAATGGAAGATGATGCCTTACAGGTCAAAGCCGGGCACCAAGCCGATAAGATGGCCCCGTCTGAAATCGTTCAGCCGTTAAGCATCGTACCATCACGGAGCCCTAAACCACAGAATCGGGCTAAACGAGACAAAAGATGAGATTTGCGTTGATCAAATGACCAATGTTCACATCGAGCTAATGAGTAATATCAAGTGGATAGTAGGCACACAAGGCGCGCAGACAAGAAATATACGGAGTTATCGAAGCCAATCTGTAAGGTTATGTCTAAAGTTCAACACCTTCCGTTCTTTAAATGGCCACCCAAGATGATGGGACCTCCCAATACGAGGAGACAGGATAAATGGTGCAAATATCACAAAGACCACGGTCATGACACCGACAGTTGTTATGCATTAAAGGATCACCTTGAGGAGTTGGTGCAAGACGGTCGGCTTATGCAACACGTCCGAAAGAACAATTCAACAAAAACAATAGCTTTACGGACGGATTCACCTCCACTCGGCGTAATTCATATGATATACAGCTTGTCGACAACATCCGCAGTACATACAATTCAGTTGCAGTCTAACCCCCAAAGCCAATTACGCCAGCGAAACTGCCCCATGAAGCTGTGAATATTAGTTTCGATGACTCTGACTTGGCTAGCGTAACTCTCCCCCACACTGATCCCTTAGTCATTGAACTATGCGTAAACCGACTCACTGTTGAACGTGTTCTCATTGACCAAGGAAGTACTTCGGAAGTAATGTGTTATAAGACCTTTGTTAAACTCGGCTTCAATGAGTTGAATCTGTCTTCGGCTGATTATTCGTTATTCGGCTTCAACGCTAATCCGGAATATCCTTTGGGAAAAATCACACTACCAGTTCGGGCAGGCTCCAGATTAGTGGGCGTAGAATTTCCGATTGTCACGCTTCCTTCGCCATATAATGTTATCATGGGACGAACTTGGTTGCATACCATGCAGGCTGTGCCAAGCACCTATCATCAACTACTTCGTTTTTCAACTGAACGCGGTATAGAGCAAATTCGAGGCTCCCAAAAATCGGCACAGGCATGTTATCTTCTTGCTGCAAAGACACCAAGAGAGCTGGAAGTGAATTCAATTGAGGTGCCAGATCGAGAGAGCCTCGATGACATTGGGCGGCTCCCAAGTGAAAAGGCAACCGGAGCCTTAGATCAGGTTGAAATTGAAGGGAATCCTAACAAGTTCTTCATGGTCGCCGCTTCCCTGAATAAAGTAGACAGGCAAGAGCTAATATCCTTCTTACTCGGCAACCTTGATGTATTTGCATGGTCACCACATGAGATGCCGAGGGTGGATCCATCTGTGTTCCAGCACCGCTTAAACGTTGATCCAAAATGTAAGCCAATTATTCAGAAAAGCCGACGGTCAGCCGCGAAGCATACTTCTGCCGTTATTGAAGAAGTTGATCGGTTACTTGATGCCGGGGAAATTTGCGAAGTGACCTATGGTTGTCGAATACTATAGTTGTAAAGAAGAAGAATGGAACTTGGCGTGTTTGTGTGGATTTCACGGACTTAAACAAAGCTTGTCCCAAGGATTGCTTTCCCCTCCCTAGAATAGACCAACTCGTAGATGCAATGACACATCATCAACGTATGAGCTTCCTGGATGCCTACAAAGGCTACCCTCAAATTGCCATGCATTCGGAGGACCTAGAAAAAATTACATTCCTCACCCCAAGAGGAACCTATTGCTACAAGGTTATGCCTTTCGGGCTGAATAATGCGAGGGCAACTTACCGAAGACTAGTGACTGCCATGTTCAAGGAGCAGCTCGGCCGTACCATGGAAGTATACATCGACAATATGGTGGTCAAGTCCAAGGAAGAGCAAACTTATCTAGCCGATCTGGAAGAGACATTCGGCATTCTTCGAAAATACAAAAAGCTGAACGCCTCCAAATGTGCATTCAGCATTGGATCCGGTAAATTCCTTGGCTACATTATTAACCACCGCGGAATCAAAGCCAACCCAAGGCAAATCACAACAATTCTAGAACTTGGCTCTTCTTGGTCAGTCAAAGAGGTTCAGAAGCTGATGGGAATGGCCGCCACACTCAACAGGTTCATTAGTCGTTCCACAGATCACTGCCGACAATTCTTTCATACACTTCGGCAAGGTAAAGCTTTTGAATGGACCCCCGAGTGCGAGGCTACTTTGGACGGTTTGAAGACTTATCTCCAATCAGTTCCACTCTTGGCAACACCTTTGGCAGGTGATTCGCTCATTTAGTATCTGGCAGTCTCCAACAGGGTGGTCAGCGTTGTACTGTTAAAGGAAGAACTTGGGGAGCAGCGGCCAGTTTACTATGTGAGCAAAGCAATGGTTAACGCCGAAACACATTACCTTCCGTTGGAAAAACTCATCCTTGCTCTCGTCATGGCTGCAAGAAAACTGATGCATTACTTTTAGGGGCATACCATTGGGGTACTAAACGACTATGCCTTCCGGTCAGTGCTCCGTAGCATGGAAGCATCAAGGCGCGTTTCCAAATAGGCTCTGGAACTCGGCCAATATGATATCCAATTTGTACCCAGAACCTCAATCAAGGGGCAAGTGCTTGCCGACTTTGTGGCCAAATTCATTGGGTGTCTCGCCGACTTTAATTCTGATCAAATTCAACCTAAGTCGAACTGGAGAATATACGTTGGGGACATTTGGCAATTGTACTATGATGGGTCATCCAACCAAAGTGGTAATGGGGCGGGCTTAGTAATCATGACTCCCCGACGAGACAGTAATCGAGCAGGCTATCAAACTAGGCTTCGATGCATCGAACAATGAGGCTGAATACGTGTAGACACCCCATTTTTGACCGTCCTCAAGACTTGGTTGTGCTTGTAGGTACACCCAACAACCGTTCGACATTTCGCCCAAAGATTCGACGTCATGGCGGAAAGTCACCGGTTCGAGTTTCCGGACCCTGTATCCTTTCTGCCTCATTTTTGGACTCTGACTAGGTCCTGTCAGAGTGGCCCTCCTAGTGCACTGCCGGCCATGGCTTTGCCCCTGCCGGCCACTGATGAGCACTGCCAGCCATCAATGTGGCACTGCCGGCCATTGCTGATGGCCGGCACCCCCCTATCTCAGTTGGTTTTTAGGCAGATCTTTTGAGCCAGTTGGATTTTCTTTTCTTGCCCTCCATACACGTGTATGGAGGGATCAAAGCCAAGAAAAGCTTGTTCAACAAGCTTGAGCTTTGCTTTGCTCTATATAAGGAAGAGTCCTCTTCCTTAGAGCAAAGGTTCTGAGTTTTGAGAGGAAAAAGGGCTGTCTCTCCTTAGTTTGTGTGTGTTTGAAGCTTTAGAGTTGGGTTTTCTTGCCTTTTTGCACTACAACACCAAGATACATACCTCCATCCTCCATTCAAGCACCTTGAGGCTGATCTTCTGAGGCTAGGAGCTCATATTTTTGGACCAAAAGGCTGCTAAAGACTTGTTCTTCAAGGGTACGAACCTATATCCCCTAAACTAGCCTTTTTTTTGTTTCATTTATAAGCCTTACTTGCAAGCATTTTTGGGCTCCGACCCTAACTGAAAATAATCATATTTTGAGCCCCTTTTCATGTTTTATTAAGGGTGTTTCTCTGTTTGAGGCTTCCTTCTATCACTTGCCTCTTTAACTCTCTTTTAGGCCTATTTTTTGCATAGTATTTTAGGCTTATTTGTGAACTGTTTTGAGCTTTGATGTAAACTGTAAAGTGGGTTTTTTTGAGCCCTTATTCAACTTTTTTGAAGGGCTCTCCTCTGTTTGAGGTCATTTGCTACCACTTGCCTCTTTACCCCTCTTTTAGGCCCTTTTCTTGCATGCTAGTTTAGGCCTACTTGTGTTTATCTTCGTGGTTTGGTGTAAACTGTGAAGTGCCTCATTTTGAGCCCCTCTTCAACTTTGTTTAAGGGCTCCTTACTTTTTGGGGTCGGCTATTGCCCCTTGTCTCTATTCTCACTTTTAGGGCTATTTTTGCATGATAGATTAGCCCTATTTGTGTTAATTTTTGAAGCATGTTGTAAACTGAAAAAAGTTTTGTTTTGAGGCCCTATATATGTTTTATTAAGGACATTTTCTTATCTGAGGTCATATGCTATTTAGTATGCTTAGTTGCCTCTTGTTTTGAGCCTTAAGCCTAAGCTATTGTTGCATGCCTTGTTTGGCCTTCTAGCCACTGAAATCCAGTGGATTTTTAGTGGCTAAGACCCTATTTTGAACCTCCAAATCAGAGGGGGGTGACCCTCTCTCACCTTGACTTGCTTGATGGCCATTTTGGTCTTCTAAAGGGCCCCCATCTTGCATGCTTTGTTGACTGATTTTGGGGCCAATTTTGTGAGTTTTAGGACTACCATATTTGATTTTCAGAGTTGTATATGTCATGCCACTTGTCTATCTTGTATGTGCCTAATAACTCCTTGCATGGCCCTCTAAAGGAGCTCCTCATTTTGGTATGCATTGGCTGCATTTCCATGGTTATTTGGGCCTATTTTCATATGATTTATTCACTGATTTTTGCTGGTTTGATGAGTTCTCACTTGCATCATATATCTGCCATGTAAACGATGTTTGCTAGTCAAATTCGCATGCTAATTTAGTCCATCTTGTTAGCACTTTTTGGCCTTGCTTTAAACTGGAAAAGTCCATGTTTTGGGACTGTCTTGGTTCTGTCTTTAGACTTCATAGTCCAATAACGCATGCTTTGTATAGCTGTAAGTCATTCTATGTGCCTAGTGTTGCATTTTGGGGTTCATCTCATGCATCGGGTGCCATATCTCCATGTTTCGGGGCTGTTTAGCATCATGTTTGAGTGCTGAAATTTGCATGTTTGCATACCATATTCCATGCCTTGCCATGCTTTGGTAGAGTGGCATTCGTGCCTTAGGTTCGGTCCTCGGTTTGCGTGCACGCGTGCACGTATTTCGAGTGTCTCTTTTTTCATCTAATGGCTACTAATTTGGACCTAGTTGAGAGCTGTCCATATTTGTGTAAGCCCATTTTACCATGTTGTTGCATGCTTGTTACACATAGTATGTCATTGCATACTTGCTTAGCTTTACATGCCTCGCATGCTTGCATGTTCACATTGCATTTTGCCATGATTATCTAAGGTTGTCGCCTCACATTATGTTCATATGCTTGTCGCATGTTTGGTTTAGTTGCACGTTTGCATACTTAGTCCATATTGCATGTTTGCCATGCTTATGTGTTGTATTGTTCGGGTTTAACGTTAATCCGAGCACGGGAAACGAGGGGTATTTCATACTTCAAGTGATGGGATGCGTCTCAATTCTCGGTCGCCGAAGCTCTTGATGATTCATGATAGAGTTCTAGGCTTTATTTGCTTTGTATGTGCATTCATTTCATATTGAGTCGTGCAATTCGACTCCTCGGCCATCATGCATCGATATGTGTGATTGGTGGCACGAGGATCGAGGACTACACTCCCTGAAGAGTAGTCATGCATACATCTGTGAAAATACTTTGCCATGCCCCTTTGTTGTTCTCTGTTACAGCAAATCAAGAATCAGCAACTTTCCGGAGCTTGGCACGCATTCCAAGAACAATTGCAAACAGAGGCTAATTGGGGCATCGCAGTGGATTTCTGCGCAAGGCAACCTGAATGTGCATCATTCATCATCTGGATCAGAGCTGAGGCGGTCCCTGGCTTGCATGCCAATTTATTGCTTTCCTAGATTAATTTGTTAATTAATTAGGATTTTGTATTATTCATTTGGACTGTATTTATTTGGGACTGTATTATTCTTTCGGACCCTTCGAGTGAGGGCCAATTGTTGTAATAAGTATGCGTGCGTGTATGCATGTCTTCCAATCCCCTTTCTTTCTCCCTTTTATTTAACCGCTTATGATGGTTAGATTAGGGCATATTTCACTTAGCATACAGTATGATAGCATGTTTGCATTCATTCATCTGTTTTGCATGCACCGGGCTCGGCGCATCATACTAACTGCATTTGAATTTCAATTTCAAAATTGAATATGTGTTAGCTATAGCAATTCACATGCCATGTTTAGTAGCCGAGCCTACTAGATTGCATTTTGTATGCGTTGCATTAGCCACTTAACATTAAGTTAGAGTCATGCATGTTTTGCTAACTAGTTTCATTGTTTTGGCACGGAGTACGATGTAAGTATTTATGCTTTAGCATCTCTCATGAGTGTGAATGTTAACATGACAGCGTACTTACCATGTGGCTAAATGCTTAGTTGATATAACTGCCTGAGTGCCTGTGGGTGAAGGTTGGATTACTTGAGTTGGGATAGTTCATTAAAATCCGTGTTTTAGCCTACTTGCGAGTAGCAAATTTCAAACATTTTCCAAACAAACGGATATGCAATGCTTTGTTCCAAATTAGGCGATCTAGTGTATACTTGTTGTGCTGTGCGCATCACGTAGTAATTCTAGCTAATTAACTGGAATAAGAACGCATGTGTTTTCAAAAATGAGATATCATGGTTAGTAGAGGCCGATCTTCGGATCGGGCGAGAGGGGGTGCATCATAGCCGACCTTCCCCAATCATATCCAAGTTCCCGAGTCGAGGCAACTTTGGTGATGACGGACACATGGCCTTTGGCACCGAGTCAGGGTTTCCTAAATTTCCCCATTAAAAAATATTTAGGTGGCGACTCTGTATCTGGCAAAGCAGTCCATGTTTGGCACTTCTTTCAAAAAAAATCTGTTTTCTCAAAACGATTTGCCGAATTTGGACTCTTTGGTTCAAGATTAAGAACCGTAACAATTTGAGTCCGAACTGTAGTGAACCCCAAAATGAACAGAACGGGACTCACCCTCCCGGGGCATTCGGGGGACGTCTACAGTTTCTGGCAGCTCCGCTGGGGATTTAGAGAACTTGACTCGAACTCATGATATCTTGTTTTGTTCACACTTATGTGTTTCTTTGCATTGCATTTGCATTGGTGCGCCTCGGACACCGTGTTTGCCATCTGCTATTCCTGAACGGTTTGCCGGAGGCTTGTCTTGTCAAGGCATGACCATAAGGCTGACCGGTTGTGGGCTCTGCCAGTATGGGAACACAAACCCCGGTTTCACCGGGGCACCCTTTTTGACCATTCGACCTAGTGCATATTTGGATCCATAGTGACTATTCCAAACTAGGACAGGTTGCTTACCCGATAGGTTGTTTGAAACTGCTGCGTGCGTAGTGAAACCCTAGCTCCTGACAAAATAGGACAGGGAAACCCTACCCCAACATAGGGGTGTTTTGGCTCTCTTTTACTTGCTATGTGCTCCTAGATTGAATCTCTACAGGGGAATGCACGTATTAGTTTGTACAGTTTGGGTATCAGGCCTGCGGGCACCGGTTTTCAGAATCAGTTATAGCTGCGGGTATCCGATTCAGTATTTTTGGGGGCAGTGATTTCAAAACAGTGATTAAGGAACAGTGCATTCAACTTATTGACAGTGTATTGCGATACCCCAACTGTGTGTTATGTTTGTTTCTGTTATTTATCTGCTTGTCCGTTTATGCTTTCGTTTATTTCCTTATTATTGTTTTATTTATCTTTTTGCTAGGGTAGTTTAGCACGATTGCTTCTAACCCAGCAGATATTCCCCAAGCAATTTGGACTAGAGGTCGTCGACTTCATCGAACTGAGGATCTGATAGACGGACAGCCAGTGTACCACTCTCTGCCCCTGGTTATTAGACGGAGGACAGTCAGGTAAAGGGCATCAATTCAGCGGTTAGTTCAGAGGGCTTTGTCTACCCCACCGGTGTACAGTAGGGATCAGGATCTAGTTTCTTCCATAGAAAGGGAATATATACCAGTAATTCACTCAGAGCAGAACAGTATGGCCGGCTTGGAGGAAATAATGCGTCAACTCCAAGAAAGTATGAAAATGATGCAACAGGATGCCGTCCAATAGGCGGAGTTCACCAAGCAGCAAGCTACAGTTATGAATGAACAAGCAGAGTTAATCGTAAGGTTACAACAAAAGCGGAACATACGCCCATGAGAAGCTCCTCCCCCACCAGGAGCTCCAACCCTCGGGGAAACAACTAATGTTCAGAATGATACAAACAATCCCACAGGACCCCCTCCGCCCCCGGTCCTACCCCAAATTCAACCCCAGTTGTCTAAAACACCTACCAACCTACCGGACTCTCCTTTTGAGTTCGAGACAGATCCCACAGCATTGAAGTTGAGCAAGCTTGAAAAGCTGTTCAAGAGATCCCAGGGAGTTAAGACCATTCCTGACATTGAAGATGGATATACTGATGCAGCTGTGACGTTTCCTGACAGATTCAAAATGCCTCATATCGACCGATTTGATAGGTCCAGCGACCCCATGGTGCACCTGAGGTTGTTTTCAGATATTCTACGACCAATGGGCCTTACTAGGCTGCAGAAGCTGTCTTTGTTCGGCCGGACCCTGTCGGGTGTGGTGGCCATATGGTATGCCAAATTAGAAGATGACGTCAAGAGGAGTTGGGACGAGATGGCTGAGGCCTTCATCGCGCAGTATTCATACAATACACAAATCGAGATTACGACCCGTGATCTCGAGACAACGAGGCAAGAGCCTAAAGAGAGCTTCTCAGAATTCTTGACTAGATGCAGAGCCAAGGCTTCAATGATGACCTTAAGGCCCACAGACAAGGATCAGATTCGGATGATTGTGCGCAATCTTCAGTCGAAGTTGATGCGAAAGATGATTATGCTCCCCTTTCCTACTTTTTCTGATCTACATGAAATGGGGGTACAGATTGAAGACGCCTTGAAACAAGGCTTAATTGATAATGATCGGGAGCAACCCCGAAGGACTTTCAATCGCAGCAGCAATGTGGGCCCGAGTGGCGCTACGACTGCAAGAGCTTCCGAGGTAGGCATGGTCACCACCACCCCCCCTTCAAAAACCGCGGCAGCTACGCCATTCTCCGGCGCGTCCGGAAGTCATACTCAAACAGCCAAGTACCCACCCAAAAACACAAGAACCTTCGCTCCACTATATATGCCCCTATCCAAAGCTTTAGGGGTTTTAATCAGAAAAGGGCACTTGAAACCCTTAGAACTGCGGCCATTACCGGAAAAACTCCCTCTTGCCCACAACCCAGCCAAGTACTGTGCATTTCACCAACAGCACGGTCATGATACCGATCTGTGCTTCCGATTACGTCTTGAGATTCAAGATCTCATCGATAATGGGGTGATTTTGCCGCCCGAGAAACCCAATGTTACAACAAACCCTCTTCCCACACATAACCAAGCTCCACCTCCGAAAAGAATCAACCTTATCCAAACTGGGGTCGTGTCTTACGATCCTAGTATCTATATCACTCCTTCTCACCTACCTAAGCCGGAGGTATTCCTTCCTGAATGCACCGACTTGTGCATGATGGATATCTCCATAACCCAGTCCAAGCCAGTGGTGGTGGCAGTCAAGGACAGAAGGGAGGAGATTTCAGAGGAAAAGAAGGTTATCGAGCCAGAGTTTGAGAAGCCTGGAAGTTCTGTTGAGAGAATGTATAGTCTGAGGGACTACGTTTTGTTAATAGGCCAGGATGGGCCAAATGCGGGGTTATCAACAGAGGCAGAGCTGTGTGTAATCCAAGGGGATGATTCGGAATGGAGGATGGATGATTTGACGGCAGTAGAAGAAGACCTTGCCAATCTCCAGTTTTGCAGTGACCAAGATCCAGCAAACACAGCAGTCAACTGGTTCGGTTATGAGGAATCGGTAGAGGCTACCGGGTGGTTAGATGATCAGCCAGATGTGGTAGAAGAGTTCCAACCAGAACAGGGCTCGATAGGGGCAAGAATGTCAGTGGCGACCGGAAGGGTCGGAGAACAGAGGACATCGCCGGAAAGTGTCGGTGTCGAGAGTTTCACTCAGGATCGGAGCATTTCAAATATGGAAATTGTTGAACAGTCAGCTGTATTGACACAGCCGGAACCAGAAAGATTTGAAGATTCCGAGAGAATCAGGAAGGCGAAGGCCCATGTGGAGACAGAAACTGCTGTGTGCACAGGAATAGAGAATGCTTTGGGCATGTCAATAGGAGATGTTGCAAGCACAAGGACGGTCATACCAGAGCCGGACAGGTGTCTGTCGGCCGCAGATGGAATGTGGTGGGAGGATGAAGATTTATGTCTTGCCCACACAAACGAAGATTGAGGGAACAACCAACCTGATAAAACTTGGTACCTTGGAGAGGTCGACCATATGACACGGAGCGGACGGTACTACAAACCCCCGCACCTAGATCAGCCAGAGGCTTATGGGAAGGATAGGGAGGTCGAGAAGCAAAAGGAGAAACAACTTGAAGAGGAAGCTATGCTCAAACAGTTGAAGAAGATACAAGTAGACATCTCTATCTAGGGACTGCTTATGGCGTCACGAATACATAGACAGGCTATCTTAGCAGCCATGGACAAAGCAAAGCTTTCGATAGAAACCACGCCAGAACAGCTGGTAGGATTAGTCTTCCCGGGAGGAGCTACCCCGACGCTGACCTTTTCCGACAAGGAACTACCACCCGAGTGGGCAGACCATAACAAACCACTCTACATCTCTGTGGAGTGTAGAAATAAATGGATACCGGTAGTTCTTGTTGATACCGGATCTGCCATCAACATCTGCCCAGCAAGGACAGCGTATGCAATCGGTCTGAAAATCACAGATTTTGTACCAACAGCCCAGGTGATCCGAGCGTATGACAACACAAGCCGAGAAGTGATGGGAACGATAAAAGTTCCGACTAAAGTTGGGCCAGGACTGCATGAGATAGATTTCCATGTCCTAGAGGTCCCTGCAACTTTCAACTTGCTTTTGGGAAGGCCGTGGCTGCATCAGGTAAAGGCGGTGTCATCCACTTTGCATCAAGTGGTGAAATACCCCTTTGGAAAGGGAGTAGCCATTGTCTTTGGGAATTCATCAATTCATCCACCGCCGGAGGTATCTACACCTGTTCTAGAAATCGAGCATGGCATAGACGATGTGTTCATATCAGGTTTCACCTTGGCCGAGGCTCGGGTTGTACAGAATGTCATGGCTGCTAACGAGGGGATATATGTTAGTGCCCAAGCAGTGTATCTTATGAATAAACTCCAACACGTCCCCGGGATGGGATTAGGAAGAAGTGGCTGGAAGGGCGTCGCGGCATTGGCCGAAGTGCCACACAATCCCCATACCTTTGGTTTGGGCTATCTGCCCACCAAGGAGGATTGGATAAGGAAGGGAAAGGAAATGGCTGGAAGAGCCAGAGCGAAACAAATGCGGAGCCCTTTTGACTTAATGCACCGGCCCATTCAGGGTACCCTAAACGGACGCTTCGTCCGGGAGGGGGAGGACTTTTCGTTTTGTGGCTTCCCCGAGCCGTGGCTGAACACGGAAAAGAAGCGAGTGCCAGGGTTCGAAATTTTCTTTAACTTAGAAATATCTGGGGATGAGGTTGCCGAAGAGCGCACGGACCCGACAGTTGAGGCTGAACAGAGTAGTGAAATGGAGTCTGAGGACACTGAGCTTGAAATGGGGGTAGCACTGGCATGTCTACTTTCAGATCCTCCGATCGACCAGAAGTGCTTGGGGGATAACTCCTTGGTGTCTATGATTGAGGATGAAACGACTGCGGGCCTACCAACGACTATTTTGGATGCATCTATCGCACCCTCTCTCACTTGGCAATACGAGGAGGGATTTTTGTCCAGCACCGGGTCAGGTAGTGAGCCAGAATCTGATTCCACCGAATTTAGTGAGTCGGAATCAGGTTCCAGCTCGACTGAGTCTGAGTCCGGTATTCTTGGGGGTGACAACCCGGATGCCACAGTCCTGTCCAGGTCATCTTTTTCTTTCTCTTTCAAGTCTGTTGTAACAGAAGAATTGGACGGTTCGGAAGCACTTAATGAGAATGAGGTGAATGTGGTTTTTGAGTACTTCTCTGTGCCTTTGATTTATTGCTTGAATCAGGACTTTGAAAATTTTGATAAAAACGATGAGGAAGAAATTCCTCCGATTTTGCAACGTTTAATTGATCAAGAGCAGGGGAGATTTGTTAAACCTTTAGTTGATGAAATCACTACCGTGAATATTGGTACTGAGGAGGACCCGTGGCTGGTCCAGATCGGGTCCACGTTTTCTTCGGAGGAACGCGAGCGCTTAGTCGCTTTATTAAAAGATTTCAAAGATGTTTTCGCGTGGTCCTACGAAGACATGCCTGGAATTGATCCTAAGATTGTACAGCATCGGATCCCTCTTGACCCCGAGGCCCGACCCGTCAAACAGAAACTCAGGAGGATCCGCCCAGACTGGGCTCTCAAAATTAAGGAAGAGGTCACCAAGCAAATCGACGCAGGCTTCCTGCTGGTATCAGAATACCTGACCTGGTTGGCCAATATCATTCCGGTGCCAAAGAAGGATGGCAGGATCCGAGTATGTGTAGACTTCAGGGATTTGAACAGAGCCAGTCCGAAGGACGACTTTCCCTTACCGCATATTGATGAGTTGGTGGATTTCACAGCAGGGCACGCGTTGCTTTCGTTTATGGATGGCTTCTTAGGCTACAACCAAATAGTGATGGCACTAGAAGACTGGGAAAAGACTGCGTTCAGCACCCCGTGGGGGACATACTGCTACAGAGTAATGCCGTTTGGATTAAAAAACGCTGGAGCTACTTATCAATGGGCCGCGACCACAATATTGCATGATATGATCCACAAGGAGGTTGAGGTGTACGTGGACGACATGATTGTCAAGTCCAAAGATAGAGAGGGCCACTACACCGCCTTACAAAAGTTCTTTCAAAGGATCAGAGAGTTTGGGCTGCAGTTGAATCCTCAGAAGTGTACATTTGGCGTTACAGCGGGAAAAATGCTGGGGTTTCTGATTACACAAAGGGGCATCGAAGTCGACCCTTCCAAAATCAAGGCCATCTTAGAAATGCCACCACCAATGACTGAAAAGGAGGTGCGAGGCTTTCTGGGTAAAGTGCAATTCGTAAGACGGTTTATCTCAAAATTAACCTTGACTTGTGAACCACTTTTTGGTCTCCTGAAGAAAGGCAAGAAATTCCAGTGGGACGGCCGATGCCAAGCTGCGTTTGAACAGATCAAGGAATATCTACAGAACCCACCCGTGTTGTCGCCACCAGAGCCGGGGAAACCGTTGATATTGTACCTTTCAGTGATTGAAACCATAATGGGCTGTATGCTCGCACAAGAGTCAGAGGACAAAGTGGAAAGGGCCATCTACTATCTGAGCAAGAAGATGCTAGATTATGAGACCCGCTACACTCCGCTGGAGAAGGCTTGCTTAGCTTTGGTATGGGCTACCAGGAAGCTGCGGCACTACCTGTTAGCTCACGCCGTAATGTTGGTTTCACAACTCGATCCCATCAAATATCTTTTCTAGAAACCAGCACTTACGGGTAGGCTAGCTCGTTGGTTGCTGTTGCTTTTCAAATTTGATCTGAAGTATGTGACGCGCAAGTCAGTAAAAGGAAGAGCGGTAGCAGAGTTCCTTGCCGACCACCCGGTTGAAGGGGATGAAGCAGTTGAGTACCTATTCCCAGATGAAGCCATTTTGCACATGAACGATGAAACCTGGACGATGTACTTCGACGGAGCATCAAATCAGCACAGGTATGGGATAGGAGTGTTACTGATAGCACCCGACAATTCCCGTATCCCCCTAGCCTTCAAACTCTGATTCAAAGTCTCGAACAATGAAGCAGAATATGAGGCATGCATTGCCGGTCTGGAAGCAGCCCTGGAACTAGAGGCAAGACGGTTGGACGTCATTGGGGACTCGAATCTCGTTGTTTCTCAAGCAAAAGAAGACTAGAAAGTCAAAGAAGAGAAGATGATGATGTATCACCAGACCTTGGATTTGTTAATTCCTCGGTTTGAGAAGCTAAATTTTGCTTATCTACTAAGAGAGAACAACAGGTTCGCAGATTCTTTAGCAACTCTATCCTCCATGATAGACATCCCATACGGAGTCCGAATGCGTCCGGTCATCATTGACCAGAAGTTTGCACCAGCCTACGAGTCGATTGCTGTTATAGATGAAGTTCAAGACGAAAATCCCTGGTATTACGACATTTGGAATTTCCTGGAGAAGGAAGCATACCCGCCAGGGGTAAACGCCAAGGATAAAAGGGCGATCAGAAGAATGGCCGTTTAGTTCATCATCTGTGGGGGTAAGCTGTATAAAAGAGGTCATCTGGGAATGCATAAGCTGTGTGTCAATGCCGAAGAGTCGAAGCGTCTAATGGAAGCCATCCATGGAGGAGAGTGCGGTGCGCACATGAATGGAGTAATGCTAGCACGGAAGATCCTCAGACAGGGTTACTACTGGTCCACCATGGAGGAGGATTGTATCAGTTTTGTCCGGCGATGCCACAAGTGTCAAATTCACGCAAATCGCATGAACATTCCGCCGTCAAAGCTGTACAATATGACTTCGCCATGACCATTTTCAGTCTGGGGAATTGATGTGATCGGGGCTGTCACTCCGAAGGGGTCGAATGGGCATGAATTCATCCTGGTCGCGATAGATTATTTTACCAAGTGGGTTGAGGCCCAATCTTATGCGGTATTGAAGGCTTCACATGTCGCGAAGTTTATCAGAAACAACATCATCTGTCGCTACGGGGTTCCAAACGAGATAATTTCAGATAACGGTTCCCACTTCAAGAAGGAAGTGATTGACTTGTTGGAGAAATACAACGTGGCTTTTCATAAGTCATCTACTTATCGACCGCAAACCAATGGAGCGGTTGAGGCTGCCAACAAGAATATCAAGCATATATTGTAGAAGATGGTGGAAACCTATCGGGACTGGCCAGATAAGCTGCCGTTCGCTCTGTGGGGCTACCGGACTTCAATCAAAACTTCTACTGGGGCGACTCCGTATTCATTGGTTTATGGGATGGAGGTCGTTCTACCTATTGAGATTGAGATTCCGTCATTGCGAGTATTGGCTGAATGTCAAATAGCTAAAACAGATTGGCAGCAGAGCAGATTCGAGGAACTCATGCTCTTCGATGAAAGAAGACTGAAGGCACTGTACCATGTCCAAGGTTATCAACGCAGAATTGCCCGGGCTTTTAACAAGAAAGTTAAGTCTAGGAATCTAAAGGAAGGAGATTTGGTGCTTAAGGACAACCGAGCTCCCATCCACGACCCAAGGGGTAAGTTCAGACCCAATTGGATTGGTCCCTTTATCATCAAGTCTATCTGGTCAAGTGGAGCTGTGGTTCTGATGGATCTAGATGGCTTGGAGTTCTCATAACCGATCAATATGGACAAATTGAAGAAATATCACCCTTGAGAGGCTCACTAGGCCGAAAACCCGAAAGGGCGACCTAGGCAAAACTCAGAGCACAAAAAATTTGAAATTATAAAAATTGAGCTCGCAAGGTTGAAAACCCGCAAAGGGCGGCCTTGGCAAAAGTTAGAGTGTAAAAGGAGAGTGAAAATACCCGAGCGAACCTGAGCCAGAACTACGTAAGGCTTGATTCCCATCCTTGGGATACGTAGGCAACTTCACCCTGAAGTTCAGCCATAAACTTTTCCCCGATCAACTTTGTCCATCTTGATCATCTCAGTCATCTTTGTCTATCAGCATTCATCGTAATCTCCGGTGCAGTGCTTCTCAGACTAGGGGCAACTTTCTGTTGCTGTGTCGTGCCGCGGTGCTATGCATACTAGGGGCAACTTTCCAGTTGCTGGAATTCGGGGTTGTGTATCTCAGTGACAGATCTTAGGCATGTCCAGTTCTGATCCATACCAAAAATGGTTTTGAAAAGTTTTAATAAAAGTTGACTTTGTTCAAATTAATCTTTTTACAACTAAGACCATTTCTCGACCAAAACGAGGAATTTTTAGTACCACAACCTTCAATTTCATTGATTTCAAAACAGAGTTCTCCTGCTCTTGCATACAATCAAAGTTGTTTTTTATTACATTTATAACGAAAACTTGAAAGTACTAATAAAGCAATAAATTAGGGGCAGAGTCAAGTCAGGTGTCCCTACGCCCCCTCCCAGAGCTGGTCGAAGCCTCTGATGCCAAGCTAGGCCCAATCTGTGCCTCTTCATGGAGCCAATCCCAGCACTCATCAGACAAAGTGCAACTGAAAGTGGGAGCGGGGGCCAGGAGCTCTCTCGTCCTCCATGCTGCGGCATATCAGACAGCTGCGCCTCGGACAGAATGCAATGGTACTCTATCCCTCTGGCGAGCAAGTTCGATCATGGCAGCGGCGCGCGGATCTGAATGGGAAGTAGAAGACACAGAGGGTCAGGCCAATCAACTGGATCCCAGTCTGCCGGGACATACTATAGCTCATTGCCGGGAGATTGAGCCAAGGGCAGCGCTAAGCAATGCGGTTTGCAGACAAATTGCACATCCAGTCGAACCACCATCCCTCATCAAGGGCATCGACTAGGCGTTGACGAAAGAAGTAGCCATGGGCTGAGTAGACCGGGCAAGAGTCCACAACCTGCAATTTATCCATCAGCCATACCTGGGGAGGGATGAAAAATGAGAGAATAAAGAATAGAGAGATGTATGATGAGAGAAAAGTAAGTAAAGGGTTTTGTGAGAAAAACCGAGCCTGAGGGCCGAGTGATGTGAGCAATAGACATGTGAGATTGGGTGGGAAACATTACCTGCAGTAGTAGTGGACTCCCCACAAATCTGGTCGTCTCCTGACGATAGAAAGCGTCCAAACCCATCAGTGTTTCGGCCAATGCCATAGCGATGCAGCTCTTTCCTTCTTTCAAGCCTTGAGCAACTTCAATTAGACGAATACTAGATCTACTAAAGCCTGGGGCAAGCAAAAAGTGAGAAAGCATGCACAAACATAGGGCGTGTTGCCGAAAACCTTGCTAGTAATGGTTGCCGCGGTCACCGGGATCAGAAAAGCGATGAACCAAGCCGAGGATATCTAGTTCCCCGTTGCAGATCAGAGACCAAGCGTCATGCGTGGTGAGCCCACACATCTCCCCTAAAGCTTGGGCGTGGCCAAAGCGAAACTGAGGCAAGATCTCTTCATAACGTTTAGATTCCATCAAAACTTGAAAATCTTCGAAAGTTGGACATACCTCTTGCCCGCCGAAGCTAAAGATGTCCGTTACCGGGTTCCAAAACCTCGCCGCGGCATGGAGGAAAGGAAAGTGCAGCGGAGTGTGGCTCAGCGTGAATAGTGCATTCAAGCCGAAGCCCCGAAAATTCAGCTTTTCCGAGCCATCCAAGTTGGCAATCCAATTTGTGAGGTTTTGAGCAAGGAATGCTTCCATTTGGTGCAAATTTGAGTTGAAATGAAGGAAATCCCGAAGCTGGAACTCATATAGAAGATAAGGTAGTGAGTGGAGGACACGTGTCATCATTTTGGAGATTCTGCCATCAATGGCCGACGGTGGCACACCGGTGGCCGGCAATGTGCTGTCGATGGCCGGCGGTGGCCGGCAGTGCTTCCCCCCTGTCCCTTGTCTCCCTCACTGAAGACCTAGTTATTTACTTGAGTCCTTTTCTTTGTGTCTCTCGAGGTCTTGTTTTTTGTCCTATTGGACTCTGTCATGTCTTGTTTAAGATGTATTAGTTTCCTTTTCTATGTCAGGTTGTAATTATCTTCCTTTCATTCATCGAGTTGTTGCAATTTGCTTATCGAGTTGTAAATTTGTTAAGCTTTGATTTGTTTATCGAGTTGTTTTGTTATTAGTCGGTTCACTACCTGATTAGTGCATTTGAGCGTTTGGTTTTCAAAATAAAACTGTGATTTCGTTTACATTGTTGTGTAAAGCGAAAGTTATGCGATGCGATGCGACGTGATGCATGGAATGCACGAGTAAAACACTTTTTCAAACAAAGGGTTGTTTTCATTCCGTCATAGTTTTCCGTTTACAAAAGTAATTGGTTCCAAAATAAACCAGCAATGTGCAAAACTACTAGTAAAAAAGGAAAATAAAACAAAAGAAGATCATCATCTGAAGTAGCAAAATGTCTGGACCAGTGCTAGTAGTCTCAAGTGCGGGAGTCCGTCCTGGTCCTCTTCCTGGACGAAGGTCCAGGAGCTCCACCGTCAGTATCTGACTCTGACTCTGACTCTGACTCTGAATGTGGACTTATCACCTCCTCGTCGGACTCGTCATCATCAGAGACAGATCCCTATGAACTAGTCCCCCGTCCTGCTCCCTCTGCTGCTCGAGGAGGTACAGAAGGGCCTGCCCCTGCTCCTACGGGAACACCCGATGGTCCTGGCGGCAAGAAAGGAATCTGAAAGAGGGTAATCCACCAGAATGCATTAGTAATCGAAATGTATCAGACGCAGGAAAGGTGATATACTATGAATGGTGAATGATTTGCAGTGAACACCCACTATGAATGGTGTATGGAAACAAAGTATCAAATTAATGCAGTGTGTAAGCTGTAGTGGTGAGTTAAGAAAGGACTTCATGACACGAAGTGCGATTTGAATGGACTTACCGGAATGCCATAAATACTGAGCAGGTCCATGCTCATCTGCAGCATCCCTATCGCCGAAGCCGTCATCGTCAGAGACTGACGGGTGTACTCAACGGGAGCCTACAAAATGGTCAAAATCATTAGTACGCTGTATAATATCAAGGGAAATCAAATGATAGTACAAGGGAGGATAGTGTAGCACATACAGGAGTCGAGCCGTAACTCCTGATAAGCTCGTGGCCAGCTGGAGGAGGGGCAAAAGGAACCTGATAAATCTCTCCTGCTCGCCCACGAAGTGTCATAGTAGCAGGCAACGCTGGCCATCCAGACTCCTGTCTCTCTTCGGGACCTTGCCTCCTACGAGACCGGGCTGATCCGCCTCTACCTCTCATAGCTGGAGCCCTCGCTCCCTCTCCTCCTTAGACACCAGTCAAAGGTGGCATCAAATGCGTCTGAATGAAGGTCGCGTAATCGCCCTCGGCACGGAAGTAATCTGTCTCCAGCCCTACCATGAACTGGATCACCTGGTCGACAGATAACCTGTGTGTCTCCCTCATCGATGGTGGAGGCGCCATCGGTACAAATGGAATAGGCAACCCCAGAGTCTGACGCACAAAGCGCTCACTCAGAAACCACGCCCGAGAGATCGGCCCCTCGAAGAGGATGCGGTGTTGAGACATAATCTGGGCAGTGCGATACTGATTCCGGAGTCCTGATGGAATCACCTCCCATGGTCGCCATGTAATCTGAGAAAGGGAACCAACAAGATGATTAGTCGTCAAAATAACTAAAGCAGGTGCATTGGGCTATTTGAAATGGTTTTATTGCAGACTTGCCTCATGCGCCGCAACTGTGTCAAAATACTGTCGGAAGAACATGAAGCTCTCCCGGGTCCTACGACGGAGCGGACGGTCATACGCCTCAGAAAATGGGACCGTCACTACCGTCTCCTCCACCGGATCTGGAGCTAACCTCGGGAAATATGCATATACCCAGAGCTGTTGAACAGATGTGATTAGTATAGCACATGAGCAAAAATACAGAAAACAGAATACAGAATGCAGTATTGTACATAACAGATGCAGGCCTAGACGGGCGGACATTACATCCTGTATATGTAATGTATCATGAGTGGTGTGCAGTGTATGGTATGTAGAGTGCAGCATATATGGTATGCAGAAAATGCAAAGCAGAAAGCATATGGTATGACAGTAAGTACAGAAAATACAAATGATGAACTAAGCAAAACCTATGAAGGCTAAGCAAAGTAATAAAAAGGGGAACTGGATCATGTACCTCCCAAGCTCGCCAATAGCCTCCGATCAGCCTCCCACGCAACTGAGAAGTAGAGCTCATGTACCCATACATAGTAGTGAGGCCGGCTGCACCCCAGTTGTGGGAGCGGACCCGCGGAAGCACTACCAGGGCACTCAAGAAGTACAAACCTACGGTATTCCACCTGTTCGAAAACAAGGTAGTACCGAAAAGGAACAGAAGGAAGCCTCTGGCATACTGCTCCACTCCCTCATCAGTCTGAGGATCCTCCCCGCGGAACTGCTCCTCGAACCAAGAGTATCTAACCATGCCCGCTCGTGCAAGGGGTGGACGAGCTCCAAGCAATACCTCATATGCAGCCACCCACTCCCCCATGTCGGGATCCAAGGGGATTGGATCACCTCCCACTCCCAGACCGGTGATCATAGCGAAGTCGAAAGGGGTCATGGTCATCTCCCCTGCTGTGGAAAAGTGGAAGGAATTGGTGGTGTCCCACCACCTCTCCACCAGAGCCCCCAAGAGAGGGCGACTCGCTGTAACTCGCGTCAGCCCGCGACAAAATATGCCAAAGCCAGTCTCGTCGATAACCCGGCGGACCCTCGTGGGGAGCACATCGTACCAGTCGCGAGCATTCGTAGCGCCGTAGCCTCGGAAAGAGCGAGATCCCTCCTGTGAAAGTACAAGTTCAAATCAGATCAACAGTGTATTGAAAATGCACTTTCAAAATCAAATCAAGGGAATATCGAAAATGCAGCTTTAAACCAAACCAGCACGGTTCGAATCAAATCAATAGTGTGTTGAAAATACAATTCAGCTCAAAGTGGTAGTGCATTGAAGATACAGTCGTATCCGGAGCAGTGATGTGTTAAAGATGCATTCAGATTCAGAATAGTGACGCATGAGATGCAGTTATGTGCACTATATGCAGGGTAATAATGTGTAAGGTGCAGTCAAGTGCAGATAAGCAAAGTATGAAATACAGTCAGATCAAAGCATGCGATGTAATCAAATCGAAACAGTGCAAGAAATACAGGTATTCGAGAATAATACTACACAAAGGGTAAAGTTGGTACCTCTATAGCAATGGCCGACAAGTGAGACATCGGCTCCCTCAGTAAGAGGTCGTCTAGCACGTCCTCGTCAAAATCGGTAAAAATATAGATGCCTCCCGCCACCGGGATGATGTGAGTCTCCGGATGGTATACCGCAGGGTCGAAGGGACGTACGTCCAATGGTAACGGCTGAGGCTCGACCTCTGGCTCAACCGCAAACTCCGTTGCTAACTATACTGGAGGGAGTGCCGGGAAGCCCTCATCATGAGGCACATCGTCAGCCATCTGAGATGGATGCACAGGAATGATGCAAAAATGAGCAAAGATGAGCAAAATGGTGCAATTTGGAATAAATTCAAAACCCTAAGAGAGAGAAAATGCAAGAAAAGTTGAAAAACCCGGAAAAGTGAACTAACCTCGAGAGAAGATCGGGGGAAATGATCCTTGAATGCAGAAAATGGTGAAAGAAGCCTCGTATGCAATTTCTGATCGGTTCAAACCAAAGGAAATCAAAAATCCTTCGCGATATAAAGTTGAATAGGGTGTTGGGAAACGCGTAGAATGCGCGAATCTAGAGAGAAGGCACACCTAGGAAGGAAGAAAAGTGATTTCTATGGAAGGATTTGTGAGGAAATGGAGTAATTTTGAGCCAATTTAAAGACCCACGGCTTGTAAGCCGAGTTTGCCCCAATCTGCCACTGATGGTCGGCGGTGGCACATCGATGGCCGGTAGTGTGCTGTTGATGGCTGGCGACCAATGCTGATGGCCGGCAGTGGCCGGCGGTTGTCCTTGGTGACCAGAGAGCCTTTTTCAGCTTTCTTGCATATTTGATCTTGGAAATCTGTTTCTGGATCTCAATAATCCTGTGGAATGCTCAAAACTTGATTCGAAATGCCTTCGTGGGAGCTCAGGAGTCATGTCTCCAATATGCGATGGTCTACAATCATCAACACGCACGAGGTGTATCCTTTTGACGCAACCCAAACCCTTCGGGAAGTAAACCGGAGGAGATGTCTTTATTAAGCATCTTTCTTTTTTATTAATATCAATTAGCATTCATTTGTTATAGCAAGCAACAATCTAGTCCACATGCATTGTTTTGCATATCTCCAATATGTATTGTCATACATCTTTCTTACCACGCATCGTCATGCGCAGCCATTATGCATTATTTTTGCATATTCTTTACATGCATTATCATGCATTTTCTCTATTATGCATTGTCATGCATTTTCTTTATCGCACATCGTCATGTGCATCTATTATGCATTAACATGCATTTTCTCTATCATGCATTGTCGTGCATTCTCCTTACCACGCATTGTCATGCGCCTCTGTCGTGCTTTGTCATGCATGTCCCTATCTCTATTATGCATTGTCATGCATTCTCTTTATCAAACATCGTTTATGCATCCCACAGGAGGTTACACATTGCTTGCGTTAATTGCGCTTGCTTTACTGACATGTGTTCATTACTGCATGCTTTACTTACATGTGTATAATGTATCTTTCAGGTGGTTACACATTGTACACGTTTCGGCATGTGCTTTACTTACATGTGTTCATACCTTGCTTGCTTTACACATTGCTTACGTTAATCGCGTATGCTTTACTTATATGTGTTTATGCATCCCACAGGAGGTTACACATTGCTTGCGTTAATCGCGCTTGCTTTACTGACATGTGTTCATTCCTGCTATACACATTGCTTGCATTACTGCATGCTTTACTTACATGTGTATAATGTATCTTTCAGGTGGTTACACATTGTACACGTTTCGGCGTGTGCTTTACTTACATGTGTTTATGCATCCCACAAGAGGTTACACATTGCTTGCGTTAATCGCGCTTGCTTTACTGACATGTGTTCATTCCTGCTATACACATTGCTTGCATTACTGCACGCTTTACTTACATGTGTATAATGTATCTTTCAGGTGGTTACACATTGTACACGTTTCGGCGTGTGCTTTACTTACATGTGTTCATACCTTGCTTGCTTTACACATTGCTTACGTTAATCACGTATGCTTTACTTACATGTGTTTATGCATCCCATAGGAGGTTACACATTGCTTGCGTTAATCGCGCTTGCTTTACTGACATGTGTTCATTCCTGCTATACACATTGCTTGCATTACTGCACGCTTTACTTACATGTGTATAATGTATCTTTCAGGTGGTTACACATTGTACACGTTTCGGCGTGTGCTTTACTTACATGTGTTCATACCTTACTTGCTTTACACATTGCTCGTGTTGACCACTTGCTTTACTTATATGTGTATTTTCCAGTTTCGTTACACATTGCTTGCGTTAATCGCGCTTGCTTTACTGACATGTGTTCATTCCTGCTATACACATTGCTTGCATTACTGCACACTTTACTTACATGTGTATAATGTATCTTTCAGGTGGTTACACATTGTACACGTTTCGGCGTGTGCTTTACTTACATGTGTTCATACCTTGCTTGCTTTACACATTGCTTACGTTAATCGTGTATGCTTTACTTACATGTGTATTTTCCAATTTCGTTACACATTGCTTGCGTTAATCACGCTTGCTTTACTGACATGTGTTCATTCCTGCTATGCACATTGCTTGCATTACTGCATGCTTTACTTACATGTGTATTTTCAATTCTTATTTTACACATTGCATGCGTTGTCGCACACGCTTTACTTACATGTGTTAATGCATCTTCACTTTGTATGCGTTGTCACGCACTTTTCAAATGCATTGTTATGCATCTTCCTAACCATATTGTATCTGTTAAGTTCATTTCTTTTTCAGGCACGATATTGTATGTACGGCTCATTTGAAGTTGGTGCAACTCGATGAGCCGCATAGGTATTGTATTCACTCCGTGTGAAACAGGGTAAGAATTGCATAATTCTTTTACTTCCTTTTTGCATTGTAGTGGAGTTGGATTCGTGTTCATCTGCTTAAAACTGTCGCATATTTACTTTGTTACAGCATCCGTGGCATGATTGTTAATCATGCCCTTGCATCTTGTATATCATTTGCACTTTGCCCCAGCCTTCGGGCACATCGCTGCATGCTTTTACTAATTGGTTGTCTGAGTCTTCGGCCTTGTCAAAAATGGGTTGTCTCTGGGCTTTGACATTCACTCCCGTCACTATTGTGACTTCTGAGTTCTGTCAAAGAGGGGCAACTGTAGACACCCCATTTTTGACCGTCCTCAAGACTTGGTTGTGCTTGTAGGTACACCCAACAACTGGTTTGATTGCTCGCCCAGCATTCAACTGTCGCGACGGAACGTCACCAGTTCGAGTTTCCGGACCCTGTATCCTTTCTGCCTCATTTTTGGACCCTGACTAGGTCTTGTCAGAGTGGCCCTCCTAGTGCACTGCCGGCCATGGCTTTACCGCTGCCGTCACGATGAGCACCGCCGCCATCGAGTAATCTTGGCCATTCTTGATGGCGGCACCCCTATCTCAGCTGGTTTTCAGGCAGATCTTTTGAGCCAGCTGGATTTTCTTTTGCTGCCCTCCATACACGTGTATGGAGGGATCAAAGCCAAGAAAAGCTTGTTCAACAAGCTTGAGCTTTGCTTTGCTCTATATAAGGAAGGGTCCTCTTCCTTAGAGCAAAGGTTCTGAGTTTTGAGAGGAAAAAGGGTTGTCTCTCCTTAGTTTGTGTGTTTGAAGCTTTAGAGTTGGGTTTTCTTGCCTTTTTGCACTACAACACCAAGATACATACCTCCATCCTCCATTCAAGCACCTTGAGGCTGATCTTCAGAGGCTAGGAGCTCAGATTTTTGGACCAAAAGGCTGCTAAAGACTTGTTCTTCAAGGGTAAGAACCTATATCCCCTAAACTAGCCTTTTTTTTGTTTCATTTATAAGCCTTGCTTGCAAGCATTTTTGGGCTCCAACCCTCACTGAAAATAATCATATTTTGAGCCCCTTTTCATGTTTTATTAAGGGTGTTTCTCTGTTTGAGGCTTCCTTCTATCACTTGCCTCTTTAACTCTCTTTTAGGCCTATTTTTTGTATAGTATTTTAGGCTTATTTGTGAACTGTTTTGAGCTTTGATGTAAACTGTAAAGTGGGTTTTTTTGAGCCCTTCTTCAACTTTGTTGAAGGGCTCTCCTCTTTTTGAGGTCATTTGCTACCACTTGCCTCTTTACCCCTCTTTTAAGCCCTTTTCTTGCATGCTAGTTTAGGCCTACTTGTGTTTATCTTCGTGGTTTGGTGTAAACTGTTAAGTTCCTCATTTTGAGCCCCTCTTCAACTTTGTTGAAGGGCTCCTTACTGTTTGGGGTCGGCTACTGCCCCTTGTCTCTATTCTCACTTTTAGGGCTATTTTTGCATGATAGATTAGCTCTATTTGTGTTAATTTTTGAAGCATGTTGTAAACTGAAAAAGTTTTTTTTTGAGGCCCTCTCCATGTTTTATTAAGGGCATTTTCTTATCTGAGGTCATATGCTATTTAGTATGCTTAGTTGCCTCTTGTTTTGAGCCTTAAGCCTAAGCTATTGTTGCATGCCTTGTTTGGCCTTCTAGCCACTGAAATCCAGTGGATTTTCAGTGGCTAAGACCCTATTTTTAACCTCCAAATCAGAGGGGGGTGACCCTCTCTCACCTTGACTTGCTTGATGGCCATTTTGGTCTTCTAAAGGGCCCCCATCTTGCATGCTTTGTTGACTGATTTTGGGGCCAATTTTGTGAGTTTTAGGACTACCGTATTTGATTTTCAGAGTTGTATATTTCATGCCACTTGTCTATCTTGTATGTGCCTAATAACTCCTTGCATGGCCCTCTAAAGGAGCTCCTCATTTTGGTATGAATTGGCTGCATTTCCATGGTTATTTGGGCCTATTTTCACATGATTTATTCACTGATTTTTGCTGGTTTGATGAGTTCTCACTTGCATCATATATCTGCCATGTAAACCATGTTTGCTAGTCAAATTCGCATGCTAATTTAGTCCTTCTTGTTAGCACTTTTTGGCCTTGCTTTAAACTGGAAAAGTCCATGTTTTGGAACTGTCTTGGTTCTGTCTTTAGACTTCATAGTCCAATAATGCATGCTTTGTATAGCTGTAAGTCATTCTATGTGCCTAGTGTTGCATTTCAGGGTTCATCTCATGCATCGGGTGCCATATCTCCATGTTTCGGGGCTGTTTAGCATCATGTTTGAGTGCTGAAATTTGCATGTTTGCATACCATATTCCATGCCTTGCCATGCTTTGGTAGAGTGGCATTCGTGCCTTAGGTTCGGTCCTCGGTTTGCGTGCATGCGTGCACGTATTTCGAGTATCTCTTTTTTCATCTAATGGCTACTAATTTGGACCTAGTTGAGAGCTATCCATATTGGTGTAAGCCCATTTTACCATGTTGTTGCATGCTTGTTACACATAGTATGTCATTGCATACTTGCTTAGCTTTACATGCCTCGCATGCTCGCATGTTCACATTGCATTTTGCCATGATTATCTAAGGTTGTCGCCTCACATTATGTTCATATGCTTGTCGCATGTTTGGTTTAGTTGCATGTTTGCATACTTAGTCCATATTGCATGTTTGCCATGCTTATGTGTTGCATTGTTAGGGTTAAACGTTAATCCGAGCACGGGAAACGAGGGGTATTTCATACTTCAAGTGATGGGATGCATCTCAATTCTCGGTCGCCGAAGCTCTTGATGATTCATGATAGAGTTCTAGGCTTTATTTGCTTTGTATGTGCATTCATTTCATATTGAGTCGTGCAATTCGACTCCTCGGCCATCATGCATCGATATGCGTGATTGGTGGCACGAGGATCGAGGACTACACTCCCTGAAGAGTAGTCATGCATACATGTGTGAAAATACTTTGCCATGCCCCTTTGTTGTTCTCTGTTACAACAAATCAAGAATCAGCAACTTTCCGGAGCTTGGCACGCATTCCAAGAACAATTGCAAACAGAGGCTAATTGGGGCATCGTAGTGGATTCCGCACAAGGCAACCTGAATGTGCATCATTCATCATCTGGATCAGAGTTGAGGCGGTCCCTGGCTTGCATGCCAATTTATTGCTTTCCTAGATTAATTTGTTAATTAATTAGGATTTTGTATTATTCATTTGGACTGTATTTATTTGGGACTGTATTATTCTTTCGGACCCTCCGAGTGAGGGCCAATTGTTGTAATAAGTATGCGTGCATGCGTGCATGTCTTCCAATCCCCTTTCTTTCTCCCTTTTATTTAACCGCTTATGATGGTTAGATTAGGGCATATTTCACTTAGCATACAGTATGATAGCATGTTTGCATTCATTCATCTGTTTTGCATGCACCGGGCTCGGCGCATCATACTAACTGCATTTGAATTTCAATTTCAAAATTGAATATGTGTTAGCTATAGCATTTCACATGCCATGTTTAGTAGCCGAGCCTACTAGATTGCATTTTGTATGCGTTGCATTAGCCACTTAACATGAAATTAGAGTCATGCATGTTTTGCTAACTAGTTTCATTGTTTTGGCATGGAGTACGATGTAAGTATTTATGCTTTAGCATCTCGCATGAGTGTGAATGTTAACATGACAGCATGCGTACCATGTGGCTAAATGCTTAGTTGATATAACTGCCTGAGTGCCTGTGGGTGAAGGTTGGATTACTTGAGTTGGGATAATTCATTGAAATCTGTGTTTTAGCCTACTTGCGAGTAGCAAATTTCAAACATTTTCCAAACAAACGGATATGCAATGCTTTGTTCCAAATTAGGCGATCTAGTCTATACTTGTTGTGTTGTGCGCATCACGTAGTAATTCTAGGTAATTAACCGGAATAAGAACGCATGTGTTTTCAAAAATGAGATATCATGGTTAGTAGAGACCGATCTTCGGATCGGGCGAGAGGGGGTGCATCATAGCTGACCTTCCCCAATCGTACCCAAGTTCCCGAGCCGAGGCAACTTTGGTGATGACGGACACATGGCCTTTGGCACCGAGTCAGGGTTTCCTAAATTTCCCCATTAAAAAATATTTAGGTGGCGACTTTGTATTTGGAAAAGCAGTCCATGTTTGGTACTTCTTTAAAAAAAATCTGTTTTCTCAAAACGATTTGCCGAATTTGGACTCTTTGGTTCAAGATTAAGAACCGTAACAATTTGAGTCCAAACTGTAGTGAACCCCAAAATGAACAGAACGGAACTCACCCTCCCGGGGCGTTCGGGGGACGTCTACAATACGAAGCATTGCTAACCGGCCTACGGAATGCACTTTTCCTTGGTGCTCGGCATCTACTTATTTTCTGTGACTCAAAACTAGTCATCAACCAATTGAAGGGGAAATACGCAGCCAAAAATGACTGCATGGCAGCCTACATGAAAACGGCGAATTCTTTACTGGCAAAATTCGACCATCATGAATTGAATCAAATAACCCGAGATCAGAACACGCATGCGGACGTCTTGGCTTGTCTAGCCTCCACCATCAACTCAGAAATTAAACGGACAATTGAAGTAGGATTCATCCCTAAGCCGAGCATTGCCTTTTCGGAATCAATTCAGATCAATATCATAGAATCAGGTCCAAGTTGGATGGACCCTATCACTACATTCCTATCTTCCGAGCTGCTCCCGACGGACAAGAAAGAAGCACACAAACTGTGAAACAAAGCCTTGCGATACTAGTTGGATCCACAAGGAAAGCTCTACAAAAAATCCCTTTCTGGTCCATACCTAGAATGCGTTCATCCGGATAAAGTCAAGGAACTCTTAACTGAAATACATGAAGGTAGTTGTGGTGCCCATTCTGGTTGGCGTTCTTTGTCCCATCGAGTCGTAACACAGGGGTACTATTGGCCGACCATGAGAGCTGATGCCGAGTGTTATGTCAAGAAATGTGAACAATGCCAGAAGTTTTCCCCTTTAACTCATTTGCCTATTGAGGAGTTAAGCTCTATCACCATTCCTTGGCTGTTCGCTCAATGGGGACTTGATATCGTCGAACCGTTGCCATGAGCCCCAGGGAACAAGTGACTCTTGATTGTTGCGACAGATTACTTCACAAAATGGGTCGAAGCGGAGGCACTAACACATATTCGAGATACTGATGTTAGGTGTTTTGTATGGAAAAGTATCATAACACGATTCGGCATTCCAAGAGCACTTATTTCAGAAAATGGTACCCAGTTTGATTATGGTGTCTACCGAGAATTATGTAACTCGTATGGTATTCAACCCTATTTTTCCACCCAGGCTTATCCACAAAACAATGGTCAAGCTGAATCCTCCAACAAAGCCATTTTGGATGGCATCAAGAAACGGTTGGAGAAAGCTAAAGGCAGATGGGTTGAAGAGCTCCCCAGTGTGTTATGGGCTCATTGCACTACACCAAGGTGGTTCACTAGAGAATTGTCGTTCGCCCTATGCTTTGTAACCCAGACAATTATCCCCCTGGAGATTGGCTTACCTACTCTGAAAGCGAAGGTCTTCGAGTTGGGCCGTAATGACATGATGTTGGCGTTAGATCTGACTCTGATCGAGGAACGCCGAGACCATGCCCTTGCATCTATGGCGCGGTATCAGCAACAGCTCGCTAAATCATATAATCAATTCATACAGCTGCGTCGTTATATACCCGAAGAATTGGTCCTCAAGAAAGTTCTTCCGGCTACTAGGAGTCCCACTAACGGAAAGTTAGGTCCCAATTGGGACGGCCCCTATCAAGTTGAATCGATCGCCGGCACAGGGGCATATCGGCTCAAAGACATGTCTGGAAGAAGTGTGCGACGTTTTTGGAATTCCACGCATTTTCGTAAATTTTATCATTAACGCAACTTGTAGGGCATGATAACTTGTTTTGAATTTTCGTTGTGTACAACTTTCATTTTTACAATGCAAGGCCTCTTATTTCCTAGCTCTGTGAAATTTGGTTCGGTAAAACAAAAGCCTCCCAATTCGGAGCCGCATCCGTGAATAACACGTTTGGGCCAAATAAGCCTTTGGATTCGGAGTGCCCCTCGTGGATATCCCGATTGGCCAAAACACAAGCCTCCGAATTCGGAGCCCCATCCATGAATGATACGTTTGGGTCGAATGAGCCTCCAGATTCGGAGCATCCTTCGTGGATATCCCGATTGGCCAAAACAAAAGTCTCCGAATTCGGAGCCTTATCCGTGAATGACACGTTTGGGCCGAATAAGCCTCCGGATTTGGAGCGCCTTTCATGGATATCCTGATTGGCCAAAACAAAAGTCTCTGAATTCGGAGCCCCATATGTGAATGACACGTTTGGGCCGAATAAGCCTCCGGATTCGGAGCGCCCTTCGTGGATATTCTGATTGGCCAAAACAAAAGTCTCTGAATTCCAAGCCCCTTCCCTGAATAACACGTTTGGGCCGAATATGCATCTGAATTCGGAGTGCCCTTCGTTGACATCACAGTTGGCCGGCGCAAACGCGATTAACAGTAATTGATGGTCATGACTTAATTTATGAACACTAGTTGAAACAATATACAGACATTCAAAATAAAATGTTTCATTCAATAGATCGTAAATACATGATTTGCATCAAATTTGTAATACGTCGTGCATATCTTGATTTGTTTCACTCAATACATGTGTTAAATAAATTGTAGCTAAAAAAATAATAAAAAATAAATAAATAAATAATAATACAATAAAATTGCAGAGAAATATATTATTTGGCATCGTCTTCGTCGTCAGTCTTCTCGGCTTTGAAAGCCGCGAAGGGCAAATTATAACTCTGATATAATGGCGACGCCGAATCAATGCCCGCTGCCTGTAGAGCCTTGGTCCACCCATGCTTGAATCTACGATTTTCGCATCGGCAAACCTCCTCGGCCAGTTTTTCCTTCTTCTTCTTTATGCCAATTTTCCGACCTTCAAAAAATCCCTCATTATAGGCCTTCGTCTTTATCGCTTCTCTAGCGAACGTGCTTGTTGTATCTCGATCGGCAATGGCCTAGTTTAGAAGACGTTGGGTCACCCTTTCCTCTACAATTGGGTTACCTTGACATGCCGACTGATTTTCGACAGTTTTTGCCTTTTTTAGTTCACGCTCGGCTTTCTCTGCGCTCGCTTGTAAGTTCTGAATGCACTCATCTTTCTGCTCTATCTCTCACCGCGTGGCACAGAGACCCATGCCGATTTCATATGAAGTATATAGCCTTTTCACCGCTCCATGGACACCCTCTCGAAAAACTTTGAAGTCAGGCCGACCAACCATCGACTGCTGGACTTCCGGTGGAAAAATCTATCGAGCGAATTCAACTGCCACGTTTCGATCGCGGATAATCGAATCCGCCTCCGTCATCGGTTTGTTCCCAATGAAGACTGAAAAACTCAACGGGCGTGGTGGCCCACTGGTCTCACTTCGCGAACGAGGGGAGTTCCCCCGCTGTTGCCTCTCCTTCCTAGGTGACCTACTTCGACGATGCGGAGAATGGCACCTCTCGCGCTCCCCTGACGTCCTACTTCCCGTTCGCAACGGTTCGCCACCTCGATTCATCACTGAATCCAGCTCAGCCAGTGTCCTACCCTCTCCTCTACTGTTGAAGAATAGTCTTCTAGACATCCAGTTCAAACGCACTGCTTTTCTCTCTCTTGTGATCTGCCAAATTTGGAGACAAACATAGACCCTAAACGCACACAGCCCCCACCCTCTTATTAATCGTGGGTGCAGCGTTCCCAAAGCATTCTCTTCAATGCTCTGTGCCATGAACTGCTGATGATTAATGGTCCAGTTCATTAATTTGTTGGGGCAAGAGTAGATTCATTAATCTATTTGACCTAATATCAGAGCTTTGCGCCGAAAAGTTAATGTGCCCCAGCCAATCTATGAAATACGGATGTTTGGCAATCTTGTTCATTAATTTGTTGGGACAAGGGTAGATTCATTAATCTATTCGGCCTAATATCAGAGCTTTGTGTCGAAAAGTTAATGTGCCCCAGCCAATCTATGAAATGCCGATGTTCGACGGTCCAGTTCATTAATTTGCTGGGGCTAGGGCAGATTCATTAATCTATTCGGCCTAATATCATATCTTTGTGCCAAAAAGTTAATGTGCCCCAGCCAATCTATGAAATTTCGATGTTCGATGGCCCAATTATTAATTTGCTGGGGCAAGGGCAGATTCATTAATCTATTTGGTCTAATATCCATATCAGTACCTTGTGCCGAAATGTTAATGTGCCCCAGCCAATCTATGAACTGCCGATGTTCGACGGTCCTGTTCATTAATTTGCTGGGGCAAGGGCAGATTCATTAATCTATTCAACCCAATATCCATATCAGCACCATGCGCCAAAATGTTAATGTGCCCCAGCCAATTCGTGAACTACCGTTGTTCGGCGGTTTTGTTTATCAATCAATTGAGGCAATGACAGATTCACTAATCTATTCGGCTAAATCGCAAAGCTATGTAGTTATTTTAGCACCGAATTAATTTAGTAGTTTGTTCCATTAATCTTATTTCATGATTTTACATCTTACTTAGCCGTTAACAAGCACATGCGGCAGGCAGAAAGGCAAAGGCAATTTTTATTCATAAATTGAGTACAAACAGAAGTCATTTTACACATGAAAACTACCTTACGTTTAGCTTCTAACCAAATAAATAGTACAAAATCTAACAAAACCTACATACACAAGATACCAAAACAAAATGAAAATTACTTTGACCCTAGGTTAGTCTTCAGGGTCAGACTCCAGTGACTCAACGTCTACCTGCTCGTACAGAATCGGTTGTTTGTATACCACATTAGTGAGAGCTAAGGCTTTGAGCCAGCCATGTTTGAATCCCCTATTCTCAAACATAGGCACTTCCTCTACATAGTTCTCTAAGGCTGCATCCTTGCCAGCTTGGAATGCCATGGAAATCTTGGATTCGACGTTTGCCATCGCCTTTTTCGATTCCTCCAAATCAGCCTCCAACTTGGCAATCGTCTCGTTGGCCAATTTGAGTGCTTCTTCGCTTGTGTTCACCCTTTCTTCGGCGGCCAATCTCAGTCGGTCAGAACTCTTGGCCTTATCTGCTTCAGCATCGGCCCTCACTTTTTCTTCCGTTGCTTTCATGGCCTCAGACTCGGCTCTAAGAGAGGCCTCTATTGCCTTGCCCTTTTCATTTTCCACTTCGACTGTGAGAAAGTCGATCTGTTCGATAGCGTCATGTTGGCGACGGCCAATCTCAGCTATCCTTCACGCCGCCTACAAAACAAGGAATTAGTAAGATAGCTGATATAAAAAATTTTGTTTAACCATGCAAAACTATAAACAAGGATCAAGTCATGTACCAATATCATTGATTGAGCGGCTAACACTATGGACAATAGATCCGGCTCTGCTCGAAAGGTTACTCTGTCAACCGGCAGAGAAATTGAGGAGGCCAAGCTCAAGGCCACAGTGGCATCTTTTACAGCCGATGCATCAGAAGCAACTGACACGTTCTTTATCCTTGGTTGTATTATAAACGGCACAACCAGGTCCGATTCTTCCATGTGCAGCCGTTTATCAACTAGGTTTTTCTGAATAATTGGCTTCGGGCTCGGTTGGACATTTTTCCCCCCTATGCTCCGTCACCGGGCTCTGTTGTTGACCGATAATAGGCTCTGTTTCAGCCATAACAGTCTGAGCCATCTCCTCAATAGGAGCAGGTAGAGGAGACTCTGCCCTAGCATCGGATGGAGAGGGTGGAGGTTCAAATCACTCGGCTTCAGCTTTACTACAGGCAGCCATCCTCTCAACATTTTTCCTATTAGCCAACTGAGTAAGCGACTCACCAGCCATGTTGTCAGGATATGAGCCGGCTAGGTCCCCTAAGTCGGTGAAAATATCTTCAAAGGAGACGTCCGCTCGGCCTGAAGTGGATGGAGGATTGAGGCTGGCTTCCTCAAAAGCCAAATTTAGTGTCGCGTCAACCTCCTCCTTTAGTCCGTCGTATCTGTCCAAGGAGGGTTGATTTGGCTGCTCAGCGACTTCTTCGGCTACTTGTTCATCCGCTGGCTCTGAATCTGAAGCTTCAAGACCAATCTGCCTAAGATTCTTGAAGTTTAGAAAAATAAGTGTCGTAAGCTGCTGTTCGCCCCTCAGAATCGGAATGTTATCTGCGGTTGAAAATGTAGCGTAAGTCAGCTCATATCTTAGAAGTATGTGGGCCGCCCTCCCTTGGTTCTAGAGATTCAGACGGCCAAAGAACTGGAGTGCGGTTCTGATCTGCGCAAGGACAGTGCCGTCGGCCGAGATGAGAATTTTTTTCAAATCATTACATGCAAAAATGAAATGGTAAGTACGTAGAATTTGAACCAAGTAAATATTTAACAAATATACGTGGGGGATTAAATGGCCACCTGGTTCGCCTCTTCACCTAGGAACTGGATCTAGGCAATTTTTGCCCTCGCCGAATTGCCAGTTGCCGCGGACAACGACCATGACATCATCAACACGCTTGCCAGAGCTGGCAAGCATAGGTGCTGTTTGGTAGAGCTGTGGGAAACTGCTTATAGCTTATGCCTAAACAGCTTATAGCTTATAACTTTCAGCTTAAGCTGATTTCTAGCTTATTCTTAAAGCATCTCCTGCCCCACTCAAAGAATAAGTTGATTTTTGACTTCCAAAAAGCTATAAGCTATAAGCTATAAGCTAAACCAAACACATCCAAATAGCTTAAATTAATCTGAAAGCTGGAATAAGCTGATTATAAGCTGTGCCAAATAGGCACATAGTCACCAAATGATGGTCGGTGTCCTTAGCCCTGAGGAAGTAGTGCCCCTGCCGGTCAAAGGATTTGGCCAAGGCATAACAATGCCGAATAGCAGGGATTCCAAGGTCAAGCCTAAGGCATCAGTTTAGTTCTACAATTCCCATTATTATTCAGTAAAAATTTACGTTAAGCTAAGAAGAGATTAAACCCCTGTGGCGAAGGACGGCCCTAAAAAATGGATGAAGGGGGAAATGGACTCCGCCCTCAGTGATTTACAGGAGAGGAAAGATGATTGTACTCTCATCAGTCCTCTCCATGTCAACTACACTCTCTGCCAAGAGTGACAGATGGACGTCGTCAGGAATGGAAAAATGGTGACAAAAACTAGAGACTCGATCCATAGAAAGAAGGGCTTTCAAATGTTTTGCCATCATAGCCAGTAAAGGGAATACTCTAAACTAAAAACAAACAAGGATATGGGAGTCGAAATAGAGGAGAGAAAAACTTACAAGAAATGAAGAGGACAATGAGGAACGGAAAGAAGTTGCAGAGGTCGTGAAGCGAGGGAGGTGTACTAACAGGCAACAAGAAACTTTGTGTATTCAAAAAAGCATACAATCGAAGAGACAACACAGTTTCAAATCGTCTTAAATGAATGAAGCGTATGAAGGGGCGGGAAATTATAATAATTCTTAAAAAGAGTAGGCATTCTGACGCTTGCGTTGGAATGAGGACAACCGCCGTATTTTTTTGACCCTCTAAGTTCAAGACCAAACATGCCGAATAACTGACATTAATAGGATGTTTGGGGGGTAATTGTGGGAGTCGAATATCATTTTTATGTAGGAAAGCCGAGTGAATTTAAAGAAAAATCAAGTTATATACTATATGGCTCTATCCTGGAAAGATACAGAGGCCGAATAACTAAATCAGCCGTAGAATCAGCTGTAAAAAAGGCCGAGTATGAATAGGCAGGACATAATGGCCGAGTAAGCAATTATACGTTGGACTAAAGGTGGGCCTGACCCCTAATATCAAGGTCGAGTATAAATAAGAGGAGCATCAACTAAGAAATGGGAGGTGAGAACAAATAAGATTAACTTGAGATACAAGCAAACAAGAGAGTATACACTGACTTGTCCGTTGGAGTGCTAATTCCAGCACTCCCGACCGGAGTGTTCATTCCTTTTCAGGTGACTAACTGAGAATCAGGAGCATCCTACAGGATACATAGAGTATTTCCAAACTATATCCCCACAACAACAAAGAAAGAAAACAAGGCTAGTAAGTAAGAACAAGGAGGGGTGAACCCCTCCACTTTTGAAACCTCAAAACATGATTTTTAGCCTCTTTTAAACTCTAAAAAATAATTTAGAAAGCAAAGAAAAGGGTGTAAAAGCAACTGCTTGAGCTATAGGTGAAGGTGTAAGAAGGAGTGTTAACTCTCTCTACCCTTTTGGTAGCTCTCCAAACCCAAGCTATACTTGGAAGAGAATCAAAACAACACAAACATGCAAGAACTTGATAGTAAATGATAGAAATGAAAGCAAGAGAGAATAGCAAGCTTATACCTCTTGACAAAGGTAGCTCTTTGTTTGTGAAAAGCTAAGTCCAAACACACTCTCAAGCTTGAATTGTGGTGTTCAAGGCTCAACCAAGGTTCCAAGGCAAAGGTGTGAAGGTGTATGCGATGTATGGATATATGTTCAAGGTTGTAGGCTTGCTCAAAGGTCGCTTGCAAAAGAAGAAGGAACTCTCAAGGTGTATAGGCTTTCTAGAAATTCTTCAACCCTCAAAACAGAGATACGACTTCGTTTTTATAGAATTTGAGCAAGAGGGGTTATAAATATCTTCAAAAATGGACAGCTGGCGGGCTCCCGCCTAGAACGGTGTTTCTCGTTACTAAGGCACAGCCTACCATCAATAGCCACAGCCGAGCCTCAATGCGATCCCCTGTTTCTCTACTCAGACTCAACATAGGGTGGCCCAATGTGTAAAAATGGATTTCTGGGGTATAAACAGTAGGAATATAAAAGGTTTGGGATTGTTTCTCTACCTTTTTGGTAGCTCTCCAAACCCAAGCTATACTTGGAAGAGAATCAAAACAACACAAACATACAAGAACTTGATAATAAATTATAGAAATGAAAGCAAGAGAGAAAATAGCAAGCTTATACCTCTTGACAAAGGTAGCTCTTTGTTTGTGAATCAAACTCAGTCCAAATACACTCACAAGCTTGAATTGTGGTGTTCAAAGCTCAACCAAGGTTCCAAGGCAAAGGTGTGAAGGTGTATGTGGTGTATGGATATATGTTCAAGGTTGTAGGCTTGCTCAAAGGTCACTTGCAAAAGAAGAAGGAGCTCTCAAGAAGGTGTATAGGCTTTCTAGAAATTCTTCAACCCTCAAAACAGAGATACAACTTCGTTTTTATAGAATTTGAGCAAGAGGGATCAGAAATATCTTAAAAAATGGACAGCTGGCGGGCTCCTGCCTGGAACGGTGTTTCTTGTTACTAAGGCATGGCCGACGATCAATAGCCACGGTTGGGCCTCAATGCGATCCCCTGTTTCCCTACTTCAGACTCAACACAGGGTGGCCCAATGTGGAAAAATGGATTTCTGGGGTATAAACAATGGGAGTATAGAAGGTTTGGGATTGTTTTGGAGCTTAAACATAATCCCTTTGTTGAGACCTCGAACCACGCATAACACCACTTTCATTATCAAGTGTATTGGGCAAAGCGCTCAAGCCTTGCGGGCGATCAAAAATGTGGTGTCTATAGTTGCCCCTCTTTGACAAAGCTCAAAATCATAAAGTGACGTGAGTGAATGTCAAAGCCCAAAGATGACCCATTTGACGAGGCCGCAAGGCTTGGGTAAGAAATCAAGACATAAATGCAAAGATTGAACTTGAGGGCAAAATGCAAACGAAATGCAACAAATAACTTATGATCATGCAATGAAACAATGTAATGACACAAAGCAATGAAACATTCAAATGTAAAGAAGCAATGAAACAACGTTACAATCTAAACAAGAACGCAGTGTTGAACGAAAGTGTAAATCAAAGAAAAATAAACCCCGCCATGTCTCACTCAGAAAGAAGTGAATAAACAGACACGTCCCACATGGAAAGGACAAAGAACGCACAAACCAAACTGCGTCTCACATAGAAAGGATGTAAGAAAATGCAGACCTAACTACTCCTGGTGTAGGAAGGGTAAAGGGTGATATAACCATTGAGCGCACCCAAGGTTTTCAACCGAGGTCCTAACGCATCGCATGCGAGAGGAAGAAAGATTGGTGTGAACGAACAGGCGCACCTGCCATTTTTAACCAATGTAAACAATCCTAACGCGTCTCATGCGATAAGAGAAAAAGTGGTGTGAACAAACAGAAGCACTTGTTGTTTTTAACCGAGACAAACAATCCTTACGCGTTGCACGTGAGAGGAGGAAAGATGGTGTGAACACTAGGACATGCCCTTTGTTTTTAACCGAGGCAAACAGTCCTCACGCGTCGCACGCAAGAGGAGGAAAGATTGGTGTGAACAAACTGGCGCACCTGCCGTTTTTAACCAAGGTAAACAATCCTAACGCGTCGTACGTGAGAGAAGGAAAGGTGGTGTGAACACCGGGACACGCCCATTATTTTTAACCAAGGTAAACAATCCTCAAGCGTCGCACGTGAGAGGAGGAAAGGTTGGTGTGAACGAATAGGCGCACTTGCCGTTTTTAATCGAGATAAGCAATCCTAACGCGTCGCACACGAGATGAGGAAAGGTTGGTGTGAACGAACAGGCGCACCTGCCGTTTTTAACCAAGATGAGCAATCCTAACATGTCACACACGAGAGGAGGAAATCAGAATAAAGCATAAGCAGCCGAAGTCAAAAGCAGGTAAACTTTGAAGTGAAATTCCTCATTCCCTGGAAGGCCTCAGAGAACGCAGTCCGTGGAGATAATTCAAAACAAGACACAATGCATAAACGTGAATTAGAAGTAAACATGTATTCTACACAGAGACACGTAAGATCAAAACAATCAAAGCAATGTAGTAAAGCGAAAACCAATTTGCCAATGTGTTAAAAAAAATGGGCTTTAATTTGATCACATCACACTGCATTCCAATTTGATGGTAAAATGGATAATGATTTTACTGTGGCATGAATGATTTTATCTGGAACTCCTTTGATTGAACCGTACATACAATATCGTTTGTTTACGACATAAAAGAACAAATTACGATTCAGGCAAAACAATTTAAAACCAAATGGAACAATCTAAACAAATTAAAAGTTTGAAACAAAACAAATCAAATTTTGAGTTTAAACTATGAGTTAAACAAATGAGTTTAAACAAATTAAATCAAGTAAATCAAATTATGCATTCACACAATAAAATAAAACAAAATGAACAGAATTCCTCTCTTTTCCTTTCCTTCTCATTTTTATATTTTGCTTTATTTTTTCTTCTTTTCCTCTCTTTTCTTCACTGTTTTTTTTTTTTTTTTTGGTTTACTTTTTATTATTTTTTCAAATCAAAGCTCCATAATACAAGAAATAAAAAAGAACAAAATTGAATGAATTCACACTGAAGACCGGCAGGGCGTCAAAACAGCTAGTCAGGCTTCGATAGCGGTAGGGGCAGTTTTGGGCATTCTGCGAGCCAAACATATTTTAAACAAACTCAAACCCTTATTTTCTCACATCCTCTCATCTGAAACTCCCTCTCCTCTCTCTCTAACCTCCCTCTCTCTCTAGATTTCCCCTTTCCTTGAATTACCCAACAATCCTCACAAAATTTTCTTTGAAACCTTTCCCCTCCTCTATATTTTGAACCGAACAAAACTTGATTTGGTGGAGTTTAAGCTTTTTCCTTGGTTTTTCTCACATTTGCCCACGCTTTCCTTCTATCCCCTTTGATTTTCCACAATTTCTTCACTTTCTCTCTCTTAGGGTTTGAAATTTGGGATTTCCACCCATTTTCACTCACCCCCTTCACTTTTTCTTCACTCTTCTCTACTTTTCTCTATAGCTAATGACGAGGTTTCCATCCTAGACTCTTCCATTGTTATTGGGGCCGTCTTAGGCGCAAATATAGAGGCTGAGGACGCTCCCTCGTTGCCACCCCTCGTTGATAGGCCATTTGATGCGGCCACCTACCGACCACGTACACATGCTCCGCCCCCAGGCGTTATTTTGAGATTTGAGGGCCACATCCCAGGGATAGACGAGGACATCTTGCTGCAAGAACCTGCAGAGCACTTGTCTGCCGATGCCTCCACGGTAAGCAACTTTCCTTTGTTTTGATACATTGTTGAATCTCACAAGTAAACCACTAGTTAATGCTTCATACACTCGCCATTTACAGGTGATAGCAAGGAGGATTGGCGACTATGGATCCATATCCGGCCCCCAGCGCTAGTATGAGCGGCTTCCCATAGAGGTCCGCACACTAGTTGATGTTGTCGGCTTTGGGCCATTCTATTTAGGGCTCCTACGGATGAGGGTTGAGTCCCTGCTGCACGAGGCTTTTGTAGAGAGAATGTGGGACACTATGGATTCGTTCCACTTCTCATCGATCAGGGAGCTGACTCTGAACCCGTACGATTTCTCGATGCTCATTGGCCTACGGGTCGGGGTTAGCGGCCTGATCCCATGTGATCCTGACATGATATAGTGGAGAGCCGCACAGCATCAGCTTCTCGGGGCGATCCCAGACATCACCAGTCACGAGATGGTGAGGTATAGTTAGTTTTATGATCACTTCTCTAATTCTCAACCCACTACTCTAGATGAGGTCACCCAGTACACCCGCAGCTTCCTCATGTATCTCCTTGGTACTACTTTGCTTGCGAACAGGGAAAATATCGTGGGGTTATATCTTTTGGGGGCACTGGTGTACCTATCACAGGTGATAGAGTACGACTGGGGTGGCACCGGCTTAGCCACTTTATACTGCAATATGAGCTTCATATCCCACCGAAAGGTGGATTCACTTAGCAGCTACTGGAGGGTTTGGGAGGTATACCTCACACTTACTTTTTCTATGCATTTTGTTCAATTCTGCATTTCTTACTTATCTCTACTTTGCATTTCCTGTATATTCTGCTCATTTACCTTATCCATCATTTTCTGTTTGCAGCTATGGGTTTACACATACTTCACCTCTCTAGCTCCAGTCCCGGTGAGGCCAATTGAGTTGTCAGTACCCAGCTTCTAGTACTATATCTCCCGATTTGAGCGACGCTATCGCATAGACCAGGCTTTCCCTACTTTCGCCATTTCTTTGACACCATCACGGTGGCTCAAGTAACAAAATACTATTCTTTACATTCCCCTACTACTATTATTCTCATATTGTACTATTTCCATACTGCACTGTCAGTCTCATACTATTGCTTCTTATACTACTTAGATCTTTGCCATCTGGCATCTGCTTTCACAGGTTGACTGACATCCTTCGACGGGTATCCCTCAGGCAGTGAGGACGACCTACGTTGTTGCATGGTACACCTCTACCAAGCGGATTCTGTTTGAGGGCCCCTTCTGAGCATATTACCTAGGGAAGAGGTTCATCCGCCAAACACGAGGGGTAGCGGATCTGGACATTCCACATCCTCCTCCTCCAGGTATGGGGGTAGTTGATGAGCTTCACAACAGTCCTCAGATTGACCTCCTGATGTTGGGAGATGATGGTGACTGACATCATGAGCCCAGCAACTTCACCACTTTCTTGTAGACTGGGGTAACGGCGTTTCTTACCCCAGGTGTGGCCCGTGTTGTTCCACAGGTTGCTGCTACTGCTGCTGCCACCAGAGGAGTTCCAACTACAGCTCCCATTCTTGAGTTTTCGGTGATTTCTACAGAGGTCGTATACATGCGGCCAGACGGGGTGATTGAACAGATCCCCCTTAAGCACATTGATGACAGGGATCGCCGGTTGGTGCTTGCTCCTGCCATTGAGCAAGTACACATTCATTCCTGTTTCTGCCTATTGTCTTACTTTATGTTTTCACTGTCCTCTGTTATTTCTATTCATTTTACACTGTACACTATTATTTCTATTCACTGTTATTCACATGCTTTTCCTTTTGCAGGTACCCAGGGCATATACTGACGACCTCCTCCAGACAATTGATCGATTGCTTCTGATGGTGCGAAGAAGGCAGACTGCTCTGGCCACTCATGGGATTGAGGTATGCTTTTGCCCCTAGTTTACAGTCTTGACAGTCTTGCTCACAACTTTATTGGTCTCTTTTGATATCTGTGTTTTCTCTTTCTTTCTCTTTTCCGCTTGAGCCAGCGCTAGTTGCACCTGTAGGACCTCCTCCAGCTAGTAGACGGAGACGGGGCCCAGTGAGGGGCAAAGGAGGAGTTGATTGGGGGAGAGGCAGAGTGAGGCAGCGCTCACCTCCAGAGGAGTCCTTTTTTGAGTATACATCTTCTGAGGAGGAGAGTGAGGTGGTTGACATGCAGTCTAGTAGTCCCAGTGATGACAACGATGGGCCTCCTACACAGCCAAGGAGGAAGAGAGCGAGGATGGGTTGCTGATGATGCTGATGATTTTTTTGTTTTTGTTTTTGTTTTTTTATTTTTATTTTTATTTTTTGTTTTTGCTTTATAGTTAAAGACTAACTTCAAATAGACCCTTTTGTTTTTGAAGAATTTTTTTTTGTTTTACTGCTTTGTAAAACAATGATCAAGGTTGGACCCGCTAGTTTATAAAAGATAAATTTTTGAATGATCTCCTTGCATACGTGATGAATGGCAGGTGATGAATGGCATAACCTTTACATGGTAACCTCGCACAAGACTTAAAACAATGAATATCTGCTCTTACATTCATTCTTGAGTTGAATAGCCACCCACAACCGGACAAAATGTAAAATATAACTCGATAACAGAAAAAAAAAAAAAAAATTGAAAACAACTTGAAAAATGCTAAAAAAAACATTTGGTACAAACAAAACAAGACTCAAAACACAATTGTGGTATGCCAGGGCAAAGGCCAGCTTTTCCTATAACTGCACTGATCTAAGCCACTATTTAGGTCTTGCCGGGCCTAAATAGGCACAGCCGGGCTTCACTGAAATGTGAGCTCGATCAATGCTGCGCAGTTATCAGGTACTGCTCCTTCTCATACTCTATAAATGGTGTTCCCATGCTGTTTTTCTGGCAGAATAACAAGTCTTTGGTATTTTACTCTCAAGATGGAAACATCATGCAACAATTGGCTCTGAGACTGGATAGCCACTTTGGACGACTCGAAAAAGGTGAATTTTCGCAATTTTGGCCAAAACGCCCTTTTTCCTCTAAGCCACACACAAATAAACAATAATAATAGTTACAACACTAATAATTAACAAGACTAATTATAATAATAAATTAATTATAACAATACTCAGGCCCCGTTTGGGGAGTGGCTAAATTAGCCAATTAGCCAAAAAGTTACCTTTTTAGCCAAAAAGCCAACAACCCATACCAAAAAGTCAAATATTCTCTTTTCTCTCTACTTTTTGCACAGCTTTTCGTAATTAGCCAAAAAGTCATCCCAAACATACAAGTTTTTTTTACCTACCTTTTTAGCCAATTAGCAAAAAAATTACTAAATTAGCCTGTTCCCAAACGAAGCCTCAGAGCATTAATCTACAACATTGATGTAAGCAAGGATGCACAAGGGTTGCATGCACAATGTCCAAGAACTCCTCTGTTTCACCTTCAGCCACTGCCCTCTATTTTCTGCAAAACATACTACTGACCAAACATTGATGGCCGGCCATGCCACAATGAGGCCCGGCCAGGCCCCAAAAGGGCCGGTCGTGCCTTAATTTCATGCAAAAACTTGTTTTGTGCTCTAAAGTGAAAACAGTGCAGACAGAGTTATTCTGAACTCTGTTTGTCCCTCTCACACTTCTCTGTCATGGGAAAGCCTTAAGAGAAGGTTGGAATAGTTTCCAAAACCATCAATTGCTTGATGATTTCGAATACAATTTAGACAAAATTCAATAAATGCAATGAACAACAACCACCCCTTCCTTCTAACATAGAGTGAACTCAAAGAGGGAGGTAAAGATGCTTCAAGGTTCATCAAACCACCATGAATTGATGTATGACGACCCTTGACACGATGGACTCGGCATAACGTCCGGCTGAACCCCAAGTAATATGACCCATTTTCTTTATGTGGGTTGGTTCATTTTAAGTCAAATTCATTAGTCTTTCCATTTTTCAGCCCATTAAGTCCAAGGTGATTGTTTGTTCCACTAAAGATTACGTCCACTAAGTGAGAAACATGTCAAACGGGAAGTGATTCTCAACATGAAAAAGAGACTGTGCCGTTGACAATGAACCTCCGTAGAGATTAAGCCATTAAGCATAGATCTCTACTTCATGTTTTGAATAACCATCAACCGATTGAAACAACTCTTAAATCAAAGAAATGAATGATAAATTGATTATTAAAATGAGGTTCTTAAACATGGAAATTAGAGAAATAAAGGCCAAGAACAAAACTCAACAAGCTATATACAAGGACTTGTGAGACAACAAGCAAACTAATCAAAGCATGAATTAATTAAACAACCTAGGACAGCCATAAAACAACCTCTAAGAGGTAAAAAGCAGTGGCTCAAAGTGCATGAAAAGAGCCTACAAAGCTAAACAACAAAGAGAGAAAACAAGGCTAGTAAGTAAGAACAAGGAGGGGTGGCTAACCCCTCCACTTTTGAAACCTCCAAGCATGATTTTTAGCCTCTTTTAAACTCTGGAAAGCAATTTAGAAAGCAAAGAAAAGGGTGTAAAAGCAAGCGTTTGAGCTATAGATGAAGGTGTAAGAAAGAGTGTTAACTCTCTCTACTTTTTTGGTAGCTCTCCAAACCCAAGCTATAGTTGGAAGAGAATCAAAACAACACAAACATGCAAGAACTTGATAGTAAATGATAGAAATGGAAGCAAGAGAGAAAATAGCAAGCTTATACCTCTTGACAAAGGTAGCTCTTTGTTTGTGAATCAAACTAAGTCCAAACACACTCTCAAGCTTGAATTATGGTGTTCAAGGCTCAACCAAGGTTCCAAGGCAAAGGTATGAAGGTGTATGTGGTGTATGGATATATGTTCAAGGTTGTAAGCTTGCTCAAAGGTTGCTTGCAAAAGAAGAAGGAGCTCTCAAGAAGGTGTATAGACTTTCTAGAAATTCTTCAACCCTCAAAACAGAGATACAACTTCATTTTTATAGAATTTGAGCAAGAGGGGTCATAATATCTTCAAAAATGGACAGCTGGCGGGCTCCCGCCTAGAACAGTGTTTCTCGCTACTAAGGCACGGCTGGCCATCAATAGCCACGGCCGACCCTCAATGAGGCACGGCCAGGCCTCAATGTGATCCCCTGTTTCCTGCTTCAGACTTAACACAGGGTGGTCCAATGTATAAAAATGGATTTCTGGTGTATAAACAGTGGGAATATAGAAGGTTTGGGATTGTTTCAGAGCTTAAACATAGTCCCTTTGTTTAAGGTTTGAGGTCTCAACAAACGGAAGGTGTTTAATCTCTAAAACAATCCTAAACTTTGTTTTATGGCTGTCCTAGGTTGTTTAATTAATTCATGCTTTGATTAGTTTGCTTGTTGTCTCACAAGTCCTTGTATATAGCTTGTTGAGTTTTGTTCTTGGCCTTTCTTTCTCTAATTTCCATGTTTAAGAACCTCATTTTAATAATCAATTTATCATTCATTTCTTTCATTTGAGAGTTGTTTCAAAGTAGTCCATTTTTGGCATTTTATTCAAACAATCGATTTTCCAAAAGAATTGTCGGATTTAGACTCTTTTGTGTTTTCACTGTTTCATATTGCACTTTGTGGAATCAGATTCAGAACCACCAGAATCCGAATTATGGGGCTAGTTGTCTTCCTAAAGAAGCACGAAAAGTCGAGCCACAATTTTTGGTGACTCTGCTGGGGATTTAGAGAACTTGACTTGAAACTTATGATGTGAAATTTTATCTACACTTATATGTTCTTTGCATTGCATTTGCATGGTTACTTTAAGTCACCGTGTTTTTCATCTGCTATTCCTGGACAGTTTGCCAGAGGTTTGCCCAAAAGGCTTGCAAAAAGGTTGACCGGTCATGGGCTCTGCCATGTTGGAAACACAACCCTTAGATCTGGATTACCGCTATACTGCTTAATCCACCTTTCGCTTCTTGGTGTTAGGTGTGAGATGTATAGTAGGTAATCTTGCTGAAGTAGCCTTTCGACCATTTGACCTAGTTACATATAGTGAAGCTATAGTGACTATTCCAATTAGGACAGGATGCCACCCATTTGCAGGATGTTGTGAAACTCATTTTTTGAAATAGTACAGGCTAGATCATGTGAAAATCTAGGACAGGGTAACCTTACTCCCTTCATAGGGGTGTTTTGGTTCTTTTACTTGGTATGTGCTTTTGACTGTACAGAATGGTTCATATCAGTATGAGTTTGAGAACAAAATTCATTGGGGATTACAGTTCAACTGTGTGTTATGACTGTTGTGAATTGAGGCCGAAGTGCTGTCCGATTTTGATTATGTTTTTCTTTCTTTCTTTTTGCTAGGTAGTTTACCATCATAGCATCAAAAAGACTCGATATTCCCCAGGTTGTGTGGACTCGTTTTGGCAGGCTTTGCAAAGCTCAAGACCTTGTTGGTGGCCAGCCAGTGTTAGTCTCACTTTCGTCAGTCACCCGACAAAGAAGGAACAAACAGTCAGTAGCACCAGTACAAAGTACTCTACAAACATTTATCCGTTCTCACTCAATCAGTTCACCAGTATCTAGTTCACCCAGACCAGCAATGGCACAGAATACAGCAAAGAACGTAGAGGAATTTGCTACCATGATGGCGGCTTTCCAGAGGACTTTAGATACTGTAAACCAAAGAATGGCTGTACAGGATGAAATTATCGCCGATCTACGATGCACATCTGGGGCATCAGCATCAACCGTGCATCCGATTCCGCCTACTCAACCAAATCCTGATCCACCCCTACCGGTTGAAAATCTACCAGTCCTAGATCCTCAGGACATGTTTCCCTCGGCTCTAGCTTATTGGCCTCTGGTTCAACCCCTCGCATGAATTTTTCCTTTGATATCAATGAAATTGATTCGGCATTGATTAAGATTGCCAGATTGGAGAAAGCATTGAAGAAATCCCAGGGCTTCAACTCCACTCCGGATATCGAAGACGGGTACACTGAGGCTTCGGTTAGATTACTGAAGAAATTTAAGATGCCCTACATAGACAGATTCGATGGGAGTAGGGATCCAATTGTGCATGTCTGGTTGTTTTTAGATGTATTGAGGCCTATGGGTTTGTCTAGAGCACAAAAGCTTTCTTGATTTGGGAAAACCCTGTCTGATGTGGCGGCTATTTGGTACGCGAAATTGAAAGACTTAACAAAGCAGAATTGGGAGGAGCTATCTAAGGCATTTGTCAACCAGTATTCATATAACACCCAGATAGAGGTAAACCATTAGTGAGCTGGAGGCTACTACCCAGAACCCCAAAGAATCATTTATCGATTTTGTCGCCCAATGGAGAGCCAAGGCAGCCTGAATGACAAATAGACCTACTAAAAGAGAGCAAGTCAAGCTGGTGGTCCAGAACCTTGAGCCAAACATGCTGCAGAGAATCATAGTGGCACCGTTGTCCACATTTGCTTCCTTGTACGAGTTCGGGGTCCAGATTGAGAGTGCATTCAAAAAGGGTATTATCCATAGAATAAGCGAACCTGCAAGAAGGCCATTCTCTCGGAATACCAATACTAGCAATAGCACTATTTCACGACCTGCGGATGTCAGTATTATTATTTCAACGGCCAAGATGGCTGATCCCTTTGCTACTGCCATAACCTCACAACCTTCACAAAACACCGGCCCATCCCGGAACCGAAGAGTTTTTACTCCCCTCCATATGAGCCCAGCCCGTGCCCTCAAACTATTAATAGAAAAGAGGTATCGATCCTCATCTACTTCCAGACCCATTGCCACCCACACATGACCCTACCCAGTATTGCATCTTCCACCAACAACATGGCCATTCTGCAGACTTGTGCTACCGTTTACATTATGAGATCCAGGATCTCATTGACAACAAAGTCATCACCCCACCTTCCAAACCAAATGTAACAACCAACCCACTTCCTGCACATAACCAAATTCCCCCGCCCAGAAACATTAACCACATCCATACACTACCACCCACCTTCAACCCTAGCACATACATTACCTCATCCCACCTAGCAAAATCGGAGGTGGTTATTCCAGAAAGAACAGACAGGTGCATGATGGATTTAACACCACAAACCCAGTCCCAGCCATGGCAGTAGAAATGGAGAAAGAGAAGAATGCACTAAAGATAGAGCCGTTTGATACTCGTGTCATAAAGAAGGGGGTCTCGCTCGTAGAGGAGAACGATCCTAGTTTATACATTGTGGCCATTGATCAACCAAAGCCGGTAGTCATACTACCGGACTTTCTCAATATTAATGCTATTGGGAAGGCCAGTTAGGGCAATATCAGAATGATCGGCCTAAACAAGGCCTAAATGACTTGGCTGACTTAGAAGAGGATTTGGCTAATCTGGAGGAGGATCTAAAGGATTTGTAGTTCTTCGAAGAGAAAGATACGAGCAGTGTTCAAGTGGGATAGTAGGACCTGAGCCAGCCAGAAACAAGCAATAGATGGTTAAGTGAAGAAAAGTTAGATGTGAAAGAACAGATAGGAGAGACTAGGAAGGAAGAGGAAATCACTGCCAGTGGCAAGGCTGAGGCTATATCCCTGACTGAACAGACACTGGAACAATTTCAAAGGCAAATAATAGAAGAGATCCTGATGAAGATAGCTCTGGAACAAGGAAAAGGAAACGAGAAAGAAGAACCCAAAACAACGGTAGGTGATGTTCAAACTACTAAAAAGGTCGAATAGGAGACTAGCGATCGGAAAAGGATATTAAGGAAGCTCTAAAAACATTGGGATTTAGAAACCAAGACTGTGGTGGAGGAAGAATGGTATGATGATGGAGCGCGTGATGTTAATATGCTCTAGATAGAACCTGATGCTAGCCCGGCCATGACTGCAGGAGAGTGGTGGGAAGACAGTGACCTAAGTCATGCGTACACTGACGAATGGTGAAAATCTGACACCCGAATGACACCTGGTATACTGACGAATCAATCATATGACCTGGAGTAGTCGGTACTTCAAATCCGTAGCATTAGACCAGCAAGAGACCTCTGAAAAAGAGGCTGAGAGATCAAAAGAGAAGGATCTTGAGGAAAACTTGGTCTTCTCAAGAAGATTCAGGCTGTCATATAAAATCTGGGTGTTGATAATGGCATCTCATGAGCATAGGCAAGCACTGTTAGAGGCAATGAATCGGACCAAACTGCCCATCAATACCACTGCGGACCAATTGGTATCGTTGGTAACATCTGGGGACGTTACGCCAGTGATATCTTTTATAGATAAGGAATTACCACCTAAGGGTGCCAACCACAACCGTCCCTTATATGTAACCTTGGAAAGTAAAAAAAAAAGTGGATTCCGGTGGTGTTAGTAGATACCGGATCAGCGATCAATGTATGTCCGGTGATGATTGCCTATGCCATTGGTTTGAAGCTGATTGACTTTACACCTATGACTCAGGCCATCTGAGCTTATGACAAAACAAGCCGGGATGTTATGGGAACATTCAAGGGCCATATCATAATCGGCTCATCTGAGCATGAAGTGGAATTCCATGTCATGGACGTTCTGATCACTTTAATCTATTACTGGAAAGGCCCTGGCTACATCAGATGAAGGCTATATCATCAATAGTCCATCAGTTAGTGAAGTACCCCTTCAAAGGTGGGATTGCCACTGTGTACGATAATTCTGCGAACCATCCTCCCCAGGGAACCACTGCACCATTATTGGAAATCATACGTGGGAAAGAAGACATATTCCTTTCTGGCTTCTCTTTGGCAAAAGCCTGGTTGGTCCAAACCATCATGGCAGAAGGTGATAGGAACTACGTAAGTGCGCAATCTATCTACATGATGAACAAACAGGGGTATATGCCCGGATTAGGACTACGCCAAAGTGGTAGATAAGGAGGTACTGTTGCTAAGGAGATAAGTTATAACCCCCACGCTTTTGGGCTGGGATACAAACCTACTGTTGCAAATCGGCAAAGAAAATGAGAGGAGTTGAGAGAAAGGCTGAAAGCAAAGAGGACTGGAAGGTAGTACAAGTTAGTCCACAAACCAATACAGAGGACCTTGAGCGGACGTTTTGTCCGCCAAGGGAAAGACTTCCCCTTTTGTGGATTCCCAAAGCCCTGGTATGACTAGGAAACAAAAACAAGGTATCTGGGGTTGAGATCTTCTTCGGACACCAGTTACCAGAAGAGGAGGATGAACAAGTAGACCTGAGCCCTAGCACAGATCAAGGCGAGACTGCAAGTCTGGACTTTGAAGAGGAAGAGCTGTTAGGAAAAGCACTGGCAGACATACTAACAAGTTCTACTGCTGGAGCTGAGACCACCAACTTGGGGGATAGTTTTACTCTCTCAATGATCGAGGATAACCTAGTAGCGAATTTCTCTAATCTTATCATGGATGCATATGAGGCTCCATGCTTGGTTTGGAAGTTTGAACAAGGCGTCATCAAATAGTGAGTCCAAATCTGATTCCACTGAGTCTGTGGAATCGGAGTCAGATTCGAGTTCCTCTGAGTCTAGTACTTCTGGGAGTGGTAACCAGGATACCAAAGTCTTGTTCAGGTCGTCTTTTAGCTTTTCTTTCGAGTCTACTATAACCAAAGATCCAGACTTTTTGAATATGAATGCTGTGGACTTTGCCTACTTCTCTATGCCTTTGATTTGTTGTACTAATCTTAATTTTCAAAATTTTGACATAAACAAAGAGGGAGAAATTCCCCGGGTTTTGAAAAATTTGATTGATCATGAGGAGGAGAGGTATGTTAAGCCCTATACAGATGAAATCGTATCAATTAACGTGAGTACTGAGGAAGATCCTCGCTTGGTCTAGATCAGGTCCACGCTGTCTTCGAAGGAATGCGAGCGTTTAATCGCTTTATTAAAAAATTTCAAAGATGTTTTCACGTGGTCCTACGAAGACGTTGTGATTGTACAGCACTAGATCCTTCTTGACCTTGAGGCCCGGCCAGTTAAGAAAAAGCTACGCAGAGTTTGCCCAGATTGGGCTTTAAAGATCAAGGAATAAGTTACCAAACAGATTGACTTGCTTGTATCTGAGTATGCAATGTGGTTGGACAATATTATTCCAATCCAAAAGAAGGATGGCCGAATCAGAGTCTATATTGACTTCAAGGATCTGAATAAGGCTAGTCTGAAGGATGATTTTCCACTACTGCATGTTGATGAGTTGGTAGACTTCACCACGAGCCATGCGTTGCTCTCATTCATGGATGGATTTTCCGAGTATAACCAAATTCTGATGGCACCTGAGGATAGGGAAAAGACCGCTTTCACTACTCCGTGGGGCACCTACTGCTATCGAGTCATGCCGTTTGGTTTGAAGAATGCTAGGGCAACTTATCAAAGGGCTGCAACCACCATTCTGCACGACACGATCCACAAAGAGGTTGAGGTGTATGTGGACGATATGATTGTCAAGTCCAAATATCGAGAGGGCCACTACACCATCTTGGAGAAATTCTTCCAGTGGATCAGAGAGTATAGATTGAGGTTGAACCCACAAAAATGCACATTCAGCGTAACAACAGGGAAAATGCTAGGATTCCTGATCACACAAAGAGGAATTGAGGTAGATCCTTCTAAAATCAAGGCCATCTTAGAAATCCCACCACCAAGGACTGAAAAGGAGGTGCGTGACTTTCTGGGTAAAATCCAATTCATAAGACGGTTTATTTTGAAATTAACCTTGACTTGTGAACCACTATTTGGTCTCCTGAAGAAAGGAAAAAAGTTTCAATAGGACGATCACCGTCAATTTGCTTTTGAACAAGTTAAGCAGTACCTACAGAACCTGCCTATGTTATCACTGCCAGAATCGGGAAAACTATTGATTTTGTACCTGTCAGTCATGAATTCAACCATGGGATGTATGTTAGCTCAGAAGTTGGAGGCTAAGTGTAGCACGTCCCGCGGGGGACCTCGCGCTGACAGTTCGGACTCCCTTTTGTGTCGTTTCTAAATCTGAACCAAAGAGTCCAAATCCGGCAAATCGTTTGAGAAAACAGATTTTTTTGAAAAGTAGTGCCAAACATGGACTGCTTTGCCAGATTACAGAGTCGCCACCTAAATATTTTATTTTTGGGAAATTTAGGAAACCCTGACTCGGTCAAGGCCACATGTCCGTCATCACCAAAGTGGTCTTGGCTCGAGCTTGGATACGATCGGGAAGGTCACTATGAGCACCCTTCGCCTGGTCCAAGACCGCCTCTACTAACCGTGATATCCGTTTTTGAAAACTTTATGCGTTCTTATTCCGGTTATTAACCTAGAATTACTATGTGATGCGCACAACACAAAAGTATAGACTAGATCGCCTAACTTGGAAATAAACATTGCATATCCGTTTTGTCTCGAAAAACGTGTTGGATTTTGCTACTCGCAAGTAGGCTAAAATACGGATTTCAATGAGTTGTTCCAACTCAGGCAATCTAACCTCCACCCACAGGCATTCAAATAGTTTATAACACATAAGCATTTAGCCGCATGGCAATCCTATTGTCATGGCAACAATCACACGCGTGCGATATGCTAAAGCCATAAACACTTACATCGTACTCCGCGCCAAAACAAGAAACTGGTTAGCAAACGTGCATGACCTAGTTCATGGTAAGTGGCTAATGCAACACAGGCAGAAATGCAATCTAGAGTAGGCTCGGCTAACCCTAAACATGGCATGTGGAATGCGATCAAATAGCATGTATTCAATTTTGGAATTGAAAATTGCGTCGGTTTGTATGATGTGCGAGCAGGTGCATGTAAACAAATGCATGAATGCACACATGCATTGCATAAGGTATGCTAAAATAAGTATGCCCTAATCTACCATAAGCAGGTAAATAAAAGGGAAGAAAGAAATGGGGGTTGGAAGACATACACCCACTCGCGCACACTTATTACATTTTTGCCCTCGCTCGGAGGGACCAAAATAATAATACAAGCCGAATAAATAATTAACTGAACTAGCTAATTAAATATTACAAATCAACTAAATTAATTAAATTAAATAATTAATCTAATTAAGCATTAAATGCCTCGGGATGAGGACCAACTGCAGCGCGCGCCCGGGACTCGCTCGGAACCGCACTGCCGTGCAAGTGTGCCTCTGTTTCCTCTGCTCTCCTTCTCTGAAAATTCCCAAAACTTCAGGAGTGCCTCTCAGAGCACTGGGGAGCATCAACGGCTGAGGCAGGGAGCCACCGGCTCTGAATTTCATTATCGGCTGCCAAGAGGCAGCCGGTCGGCACTAAAGAGTGCCGATCGGCCCTTTATCCCTGCAGAACCAAAGAAAGCAAAGGCAGAGGAAACCAAAGGCAAGGCAATGCAAATCAAAGCATGTATGCACCAAGCACATCCCTCATCATGCTATGGACTCAAGAGGGCATGTGCCTCGATTCCCGGACCACCAATCGCGCATTTCCATGCGTGATGGTCCTAAGAACCAAGGGTACAAATTTGATTTAAAATGCATACAAACCAAGCAAGCACATAAGGGGTGCTAAACCTCCATCATGACTTAGTCAAGAGGCCTAGCGTACATGCCAATGCAATGAGGTCCTAAGCATGTTATCTACTATGCACATATGGACAATGGCATGGCATTTATGCAAGCATACAAACAAGCACATGAACCAAGCATGCAAACCGACAGGATCGGGCTTAAACATGAATTGAGCAGCTCTAATAAGGCTCAAAACAGTGGCCAAGATGCTAAGGCATGAGGGTCTAAACACATGCACACATACAAGCATTCATGGTCCTCACACTTAAACATAACAAGCAACATTCAAGCACACTTGAAATGAGCTAAACATGGGCTACTAGCATGCAACTTAGGCTCTGAAATTCATACAAAAACATGATGCCAAAACATGTAATGAAGCAAGCCAAATATACAACAAATGGCCCAAGTCTTGAAACAAGCCATGAAGGCTTAAACCAAGGCCAAGTCCACCAAGCCTCACAAGGCTAAGGGGCCTCAAAATAGGTCACAAGCAGACCTAAACAAAGGCTAAGGAGCACCTAGATGGCATCTAAGGGGCTCAAGGACAAAGGCATGCAACATGACCAAAACATGGAGCATTCAACACATGCTTTTAAAGCATTAAAGAAGCAACTAAAGCATGCATACAAGCACATCAAAAAGTCTGAAATAACATGCTAGATGGTTCCAAACTATCGAAAATGAAGTAAGCATGGCATGCTATACACTCATACTCTCAAGGCCAACAAGCCAAATGCAAAGAGGCCACCAAATACATGCCAAGATTGGCCAAAATAGCTATGGACAGAGCTGAATCATGGCAAAATAAGCTTACAAGCTTCACAAATCTAAGCCTAAAACATGCTAGAAACTAGGGCATACAACCTAGACATGTTAAGGCATAAAAGAGGCATTACAAGGCAACTATACTAAGCATGCATAGGAGACCAAAACCAACTTAGAGGCATGTTATATCATGGCAATATAAGCATGGAAAACAAGTCAAACATGCTCAACACACACTCAAGCATAGACTCACTTAAGAGACCAAAATATACCCTTTTCAAGGACCTCAAGGGAAGGGGGTGGCCCTCCCCTTTTCGAGACTTCAAGGCATGCTCTTCACCACTGAAATCCCTCAAGATTTCAGTGGTGAAGAGATCCTATCACCAAAATCTCGGATCTCTCCAAAATAGCACAAAAAGTGACCTTTTCCAAGGTCTAAAGGGGGTCAAACCTCCCCAAACCACAAAACACTCTTAATATACAATAAAGAGGGTTAAAAATCAGAACTTTTATGTGTTATATACTAAGCACAAAAACAGTCCTAGACTAGGTAAAGATGGTTGCAAAAATGGGGAATAAAGTGCAAGTTTCTCACCGTTGTTGACTATCTTCACAAGAGTTGATGTTGTTGCCTCCTTGAGCTCCAAACCAGTCAAAAATGTCAAGAACCAGCCCTTAGAACCTCAGTTACAAGGAGGAGGTGGAACACTAGGTGTTTTAGTGCAATAGTGTGAACTAAAGCACCTAGTGCACTAAACAAGCAAGGAAAGAGAGAGATAGGATAGATACAACTATTCTAACCTAAAACCAGACCTTGGCTCTCTCTAACAATGGTTAAGTCTCTCAAGAAGCCAACCCTTGAGCAAAGGGAAGAGCTTTCCCTCTTATAGAACTTGTAAAACTTACAAGCTAAGCAAACAAGGGTTCATCCCTCCATACACATGTATGGAGGAGAAACAAGAGCTAAACAGCTGTCTAAAAATATCTCAGAAAGCAGCTGTAAAGTGGTCGGCTGGGCAAAATGGTCATTTTGCCAAAAAGAGTGCCGACCGGCACAAAAGAGTGCCGATCGGCACAATATAGTGCCGGTGGCAACACCAGCCAGCCGGTGGCCTCTAGCCACAGCCGGTGGTGTGTAGGGATGCCTCACAAAGCATTCCCTGCCTTTTCAAGGCAAAACACAAGTGTTTGGTGCAAAACCAAACACAAACGGTCGAGTTCGGAGGTCCTGAGGCAAGGCGCGCGCAGCCGAGATCTCCGGGAACTCCAAACGAACACGAACATGGATAATCACCGGGTGTTTAAGCGGTGACGTCCAAGTCTTGAGGACGGTCAAAAATGGGGTGTCTACAGTTGCCCCTCTTTGACAGAACTCGAAAGTCATAACAATGACGGGAGTGAATGTCAAAGCCCAGAGACGACCCATTTTTGACAGGGCCGAAGACTTAGACAAACATGCAAAGAAAGCTGTAATGAAGCATACATGCAACAGTTATAAGCTAACATGCACCAATCTACACTACAATGCAGAAAGGATGTAAGAGAATTATGCAATTCTCAAAATGTCTCACACGGAGGATACAATACCTGTGCGGCTCGTCCGGTTGCGCCGGCGGTAAATGAACCGTAAATACAATATCGTGCCTGTAAAGAAAGCAAACTTAACAGGTACCATATTGTTAGCAACATGCATGACATATGCAATGCGAATGACGAATGATATGCAATATATACAAAACTATGTATGAATAATGCAAATGAAAATGTAGTGCAATTAAAACTAATGCGAACTACATGCAGGGCAATTGAATCAAGGTTCAAACCGAAGTGGTTCGAAACCACACAAATGTCAAATAGATTGATGGAAGTGACAAGCCCGTCTCCCATAGAACGATGTCTGATCTATGAGTACTTCGCACGGACACAAGAACAAGTATTGGGTGGAATGACATAAGTGGGGAAACGACCCGCTGGGGCGAGAAGGATGATCCTAATGCCGGACGCAATGACTACATTACAATGTAATGGAAATGGATACAATGGGTATGGCATGCGGGCCAAACCGTATTTCGCCTAGGAAAGGCATGCACACGTACAAGCCATGTCTAACACAGAAAAGGTGCCACAACCTCAATCCAACATACCAGCGTGGAGTAGGCGCGATACACATGCAGAACTGTGCTTCAACGTGAAAAGTAAGGGCACATACCAGACCAAGCTCAACAAGGAAAGGCGCAAGCCATAGATGGAAGATGATGCAGTGAATGCATGCAGCTACAATGCAATAGAAATGGATATTTACAGAAATGCATGACATATGCACTATACTTACAATGGAATGCATGACATATGCATGGTTTTTTTTGTTTTGAATGTTTTTGAAAATGCATGACATATGCAATAGTATTGATGATGCATGGGATGCACGTGTTTTTTTTGAATTTTTGAAAATGCATGACATATGCAATAGTATTGATTGATGATGCATGATAAATGCAATATGATGCAATGGCTGCGATTGCAGTTTTCCCTATTCTCTCATCGGGGCGACATACTAGGTTAGTTCAGTATCCAGAATCGAGGCGTAAACACGCCGCCTCAACCTATGGGGCTTCCATACAGATTTCAAGCCGAGGGTACATCCCCCTGGGTATTTAAACCAGACTTTAGTCTCGGAAATTCCGAACCTTTACGTTCTAGGCATAAGCCATTCAAACTCTAGTCTTCACCGTCCCCATTGGTCTCCTAGGAACTCACCGCAAACACAGACGGGTGGCTTTACCAGACCACCGAAAGTCGTTAAGACACAGCAGACAGAAGAATTGCACCTTGAGAGGACTTAAGGTCTCCTAGGCGTGCGTGTTTAAGGTCTCGCCCGGACGAGACGAGAACGCGATGAGATCATAAAACAACGCTACGGAAAGCATGCAAAATGCAATGAGGTGCACCTTAATGCACCGAAGGTTTTGCACCTCCCGAGGATTTAAGGTCTCCTAGACCATACGTGTTTAAGGTCTCGCCAGACCCGGCGGGGCAACTGTTACACAATACTTTAAGTGCATGCGGTGCAAATGGGGCAAATGAGACGTGCATGTCTCAAAAGATGGAAAATGGAGTGCAATGAGGGTGCGCTAAGCGGCGCGATGAAATGCATGCCAAATGCAATGAGGGGCAACTCTAGTGCACCGAAGGTCTTGCACCTCCAGAGGATTTAAGGTCTCCTAGACCGCACGTGTTTAAGGTCTCGCCAGACCGGCATGGGGCAACCGTGCGAATGTGACACGCGTGCCACAAGGGGGTGCAGAACAATGCAAATGAGAATGAAATGAACCATGATGAGGCGTGCATACCTCATAGGGGGAAAATGAAATGCAAAACGAGGCACGAGCACCTCGAAATGCGATGAAATGCGAAATGAGGCACGCGTACCTCATTTGATGGAAAGTGAAGCGCGAAATGAGGCGTACGTGCCTCGAGATGCAAGGAAATACGAAATGAGGCACACGTACCTCATTTGATGGAAAACGAAGTGCAAAACGAGGCGTACGTGCCTCGAGATGCAATGAAATGCGAAATGAGGCACACGTACCTCATTTGATGGAAAATGAAGTGCAAAACGAGGCGTGCGTGCCTCGAGATGCAATGAAATACGAAATGAGGCACACGTACCTCATTTGATGGAAAACGAAGTGCAAAACGAGGCGTACGTGCCTCGAGATGCAATGAAATGCGAAATGAGGCACACGTACCTCATTTGATGGAAAATGAAGTGCAAAACGAGGCGTGCGTGCCTCGAGATGCAATGAAATGCGAAATGAATGTAACGAGGTGCACCTTAATGCACCGAAGGTCTTGCACCTCCCGAGGATTTAAGGTCTCCTGGACCGCGCGTGTTTTTGGTCCCGCCGGACCGTGCGTGTTTTCGGTCCCGCCGGACCCGCTGGCAAAATGAAATGCACATGAGGCACGCGTACCTCACGGGATGGAGAATGAAATGCAAAACAAAGTATGTGAGGTAGTACACCTCACGTGACTCAAGGTGAAATGCAAAATGAAGCACGTGAGGTAGTACACCCCATGTGACTCAAAATGAGATGCAAAATGAAACACGTGAGGTAGTACACCCCACGTGAATCAAGATGAAATACGAAATGAAAGAGGATGACACGCATGCCACACGACAATTCAAAACGGTGCAAGTCGCGAGAGACGTGCAAGATGGCGCGATGCGTTAGACAATGCGAGTGCACAAAACAGTGCGATCGAATGCATGCCAAATGCAATATGATGCGCAAGATAGCGCGATGCGTTAGACAACGCGAGTGCACAAAACAGTGCGATTGAATGCATGCCAAATGCAATATGATGCGCAAGATAGCGCGATGCGTTAGACAACGCGAGTGCACAAAACAGTGCGATTGAATGCATGCCAAATGCAATATGATGCGCAAGATAGCGCGATGCGTTAGACAACGCATGGGGGAACTTCTGAATCTCTGTAAACGACAAAAGGATACGAAAGGATACAATCTTCGCTTGAGTTTGAGCGTCACGCACAGTAGAGACGGTCCGAAGTCAAAACGGAGGCCGGTTGAGCATCGGGGATGCATTTTCTTGTGCTTTCTTGAGCTATGAAGACCCAAGACCCCTCAACTTGCCTAAAAAGGGCCTTGGGAATACCACCGGCTGGGTGGGGTGGTCATCGGCTACCACCGGCTGCATGAACCTATCTATCGGCACAAAAATGTGCCGACCGGCACAAAATAGTGCCGACCGGCCAAAAATGACTGATCGGGGGCAGTTTTGCCATTTTGCCTCGGGTTTTATAAAATAGGGTTCCCAAACCCTATTTTCTTCACATCAAGCCGCCGAAATCCAACCCTCTCTCTCTCTAGAGTTTTTTCCTTTCGATTTTCGCTCACTTCCTCGAGTTTTTGCGCCATTTTCGTCGTCCGATTCGCGAAGTTCACCGCGTTTCGGACATTTTCGACCGAACAAAACTTTGTTTCGGTGCATTTTTCACCATTTTCGCCTTCTCGGGACTTGTTCCCCTCGATTTTCTCTTCATTCTCGTGCCTTTTCACATTCCGACCCTTCCGGCCATTTCCGACCCTCTCGGGGTTGACTTTTTCGGTTGACTTTCCGTATTTCGACCCGGTTTTCCTTTCCCGGCCATTTTCTCGCTACCACTACCATGGCCGATGATGTTCCACATGTCGGGACTCCCCCGGACCATGAGATGGACCCCGGGGTCGAGCTCCTCCCGTTGAGCGAGCGCCCATTCGATCCGGCGACCTATCGCCCGGCCATCCACGTGCTACCACCCGATGGACTCCGCCACTTCCGCGGCTTCGACAGAGTTTTGGACCCGGAGCTTCTGCTGCGCGAGCCGGCCTCCCACTTGTCTTCTGGCGCCGCCGAGGTAACATTCTCGTCTTTTATTTTCTGCGATGTAAGATTTTCTGTCAACTGCCATAGCTAACTGAAACCCTTTTAACTGCTTAGCTCTGATGTACTGTACTGTAGTTTGTTGTAGACAAATTCATAACTGACACCTGTTTAGGACCGACGCACATGCACATACACTGCACTAGTTTGAATCACCCAAACACACGGCACACATTGCACTGCCAATTCGCCAACACCCGGCGTTTATTTGAATCTTGAAAATTCGCACGCATGCTAGATTTGTACAAAACTACACCTAACACGCGGACACATCACACGTTGTAGTTTACTGAAACATACCGAGACCTGGCTTCTGTTTGAATGTTGAAAAGCACGCACACACGCTGTTTACACCGATCCTCATAGGAGCACTGGCATGTCACAGACCGTAGCCCACCCACTGGTAAGCTAAAACCCGATATCTGCTTGAATCTGAAAAATGTGCACACATGCACCGTATCCGCATGCTAACCTTCACAAAACACACTGACACATCACAGGCCGTAGCCTACCTCAGTACACTGAAACCTGACATTTGCTTGAATCTGAAAAACGTGTACACATACACCAAGTTTACACTGGAGCATTTAAAACACACTGACGCACCACGGGTTTGTAGTTTACTATAAGCACACCGGCACCCGGTTTCTGTTTGAATTTTAAAGATAACCTGCACGCATACTAGATTTATACCAACTGTATATCTTCATATGGCTTTGCAATTTCTTGACTCTGAGGGACTCCATACTCTCATGGTATGGGAACGTTACTGCTTCGCGATTACGCCGAGTTGCCCGCGCCGTTAACGCATTGTGGACCGGGCCGGCTTCGGTACCTTCTGCAGGGGACTTTCCAGACTCTCTACTTGCAGACCTCTTCTTGCTGCTCTAGCAGAGAGGTGGTGGGACACCACCGATTCTTTTCACCTATCAGCGACCGGGGACATGACGATGACCCCTTATGACTTCTCGATGCTCACTGGCATCGGGGTGGGGGGTGATCCGATCCCCTTCGACACAGACATGGACGAGTGGATCGCCGGAGTTCATTGCTCGGCGGCGCCGCCACTTGTTAAATCGGGGTTCGTCCGCTACTCTGGTTCGAGGTCTGCGATTTAGTCGCGGACCATCTTTGGTGGACGACTCCGATGACCCAGAGGCCGCCGAGATATGCACGGCTTTCTCATGTTTTCTTTGGGGACCACCTTGTTTGCCGACCGGGCGAACCAAGGTGCTCTGCTGCTTTCAGCGCCTTGGTAGACGTCGAGAGGATTGTGCAAGATGATATGGTGAAGTGCGGCTTTGGCCACCCTTCTGATTATATGAGCTCGATCTCGTGGCGATGGATAGTGCTAGGAGGCTCTTGGCGAGCACAGGAGGTATGTCTTCTTCTCTGCTTTTCATTTCTGCTCTGTACTTTTCGTATTACATACCTTTTGCACACCTTGTTATGCCTTTATACTTCTTGTATCTTGTACACCGGCACACACATGCTTACGCTTTATCTTGACCGCTTATTTCACGCCAGATACTCGCACAACACAATACACAACACATGACTCTGTTATTTCTGCTTTGTTCTGTATTCTGCTTTTCTGATAGTCATACTGACGTCTGTTTTGCAGTTGTGGGTCTATGCCTACTTTCGAGCTAGAGCGATCTGGGAGCGAGACTCCTCCGGTTGTCCCCTTCTCTCGCCGTTATGACGGGCGATGTGTCCGGAGACCCCGGGACACTTTCAGCTTCTACCGTCGTTTCTTCGACACCATCACCCCCACCGAGGTATGTTTTATTTACAGTCCGTTTTTAAGCTTCGCTTTCAGGCGTACATTTCTGTATCCGTAGATAATCAACTGTATTTCATTTCAGGTCACCTGGCAGCCGTGGGCTCCACTCCCAGCAGTGATACGAGATCGGTACGCCGGCGCCATCGAGACTTCGCGCTCTGGGATTCTCTGGAGGTCCGGTTTGTCGAACTGGGTGCACAGGTGGCGCTTTTGCGTCGAGACCACAGGATTGCCGGAGCAGATAGTTCCGATCCATCCTCCTGAGCACATGAGGGACACCGAGAGGTTTTCTGTGCAGCAGATGGAGGACTACACCCTCGGCTGGGCCATAGATGTAGATGCCTACAGGGGGGAGGGCGACTACTCTGAGTACGTCCGGACCTTCTTGATGCGGCCTTTGCGCGGGGCTCGAGTGATCCAGCCGAGACTGCTTGGCGCCGGCAGGCGAGAGAGGCGAGGCGGGGCCATCACAGTGGGCTCGAGCTCGCGGCGGGAGGGGGCGAGGGGCGAGGGGCGGTGGCCGCTCTACCTACTGTGTTGACTTATAGGGGGCAGAGTGGGGAGACCTACCAGATCCCTTTTTCTCCTCCTCCAGCTGGTCACGAGTTGGCCGGCATTCCTGACTTACCTCCGGTATGTATTACTTTATTTCTGCATCTTGCATTGTCATTTCAGTTCATTTCATTCAGATATCCCACAGAATACTGATGTATTTAATACTTTTGCAGGCTTCCTCCGAGTATACCCGTCAGTCTGTGGAGCTGAATGCCTCCTTGATGGGGATGCTGCAGCGGACTCTCGACGTTTTGGCCGTCTCTGACTTGCCGGTATGTTCTCGACCACGATCTCAAATCATACTCTGTTCGCTGTCTGCTACCTTGCACAAAATCGATAAAGCGCTCACGGCTTTCATACACTGTACTCATACACTGCATTCTTTTCACTGATAAACTGTTCTCAGCATTCACACACCGTACTTTCGCCTGCGCATTCTATCTTGATAAACCGCCACGGCATCGATGTGTTTGTTCTTTGTATTTTCAGCCTCCTTTCGATCCCTCCATGGGTGACCTTTGCTCGATTGGGCCTCCGTCTCTCTACTCGGGATGGCAGGATATTCCCTCGTACCAGAGGGGGGCGTGGTCATGTGGGGAGAAGCTCACGAGCTCCAGTTCCAGGAGATGGGGAGTCGGAGGCGGGGACTGAGTCATTTGCGGAGGAGGTCGGGGATAGCTCGGGCTCGGGCTCTGACAGTGACGGCTCTGACGACGCCTTTGTGCTTCTGCCCAGGAAGAGGGCGAGGACTGATCCTTAGGCATGAGGCCTATTGCTGATGATGATGATTTTTGCTGCTTCTTTTCTTTATTTCTTTTCTTGTACTTTTCTCTTTTGATAGATAGAGTACCATGTACTGCCGCAGGCAGGTTTTTTGTTTTCCGCAAACTATGTATTCGAAAAAGATGATATGAAACGAACTTTTGTTTGAAAAGAATGTTACATTTGTCTATCTTTGCGTATTTCATACTTTACACTGCACTGCATCATTCTACGCCTCAAATGTAAATGATATTGATTTGTTATCTAACAATTGCACACCTGCACTGTGATAATCAAATAACCAACCAACTAAACGGCAAAACAGCTCATACAAACCACTGCTCAAGACTGGGTTCATAACCCATACTCTGCTAGGGACTAATCTGCTGGGGATCGATTTGCATACAGCCCATAACACAGCATTTGGTTCATTCTGCACACAGCAAACCCTGAACAAATAGGTCCAATCTGACAAGACGGATCACGAAACTGACACGGTTGCAGTTGAAATACACTCAAATGCCCCAAATTTTCCCTTCCCTTCTCTTGCTTTGCACGGATGTTAGAGAATGGCACAGCATTCCGAGCACAAGCGATTACTTTTTGAAAGAGGATGGGTTTTCAACCAGGGTACCGAGCCTAATCACAGAACACGGCGAGGCAGACTCAAACCAAGAAACAAAAAAGGCACACGACCTAACACAACGAGACATACTCGGGAAAGACTCAAGACTAAGTTGAGACTGACAAATCAAAAGACACGACACACAGACGCATTTGAAAGAAGAGACCTCAAATTTCGAGGAGCCAGTTCCTCCGGGTATACCTCCCACCCTTTCTGATTTGTGATTCTCACATCACTCGACCTTCAAGCTCGGTTTTTCTCACAAAAACCCTTTTCTCACTTTTCTCTCAACTTACTCCTCTCTATTCTTTATTTTCTCATTTTTCATCCCTCCCCAGGGTGAATGACAGATGAATAGTAAGTTGCGGGTTCACGCCCGACGCAGCTAGCTTGCAGCCACTTCTTCTGGGGGATAAAGTGCCTCTCGGGAAATCAGGTTAACGGGGGGAAGACAGAGGGCCTGACTCAATCGTGCCCCTAGTTCGTCATTTTGACCATTTTTTGGGTTTTCTACTAAAATAGTTCTGACCAAAATGAGAGTTAGATTAACACACTTATTCAATTTTTGATTTGAAAATCATGCGAATCAAGTTGTGAGCACTGAAAATTCTCCTTTTTGGGTCCAAACATGGTCTGATTTTGAAAATGGAATAGTTTTCGAGAAAGTAAGTCAACCTCAGTGAAAATTTTCAAAAACTATTTTTGCAAACAATCAATGCTCAACGAGCGTAGAACTTACCCTCGAGATATGCAACCTCGGATCGAAGGCAATGGAAAATTGCCCCTGGCTTAAAAGGGGAGGGAAGGCAACGGAAAGTTGCCCCTGGTTTGAACGGTAGCTCGGGGCAATTTATGGTAACGGAGGGCAACGGAAAGTTGCCCCTTGTTTGGATGATGCCGCGGCATGTTGTAAGCCAGTCTTTTGTTGACGATGGTCGGATCCCCGGACGCGGAGGAGTCGAAGATGGCTTGAATCAATATGTGGACACAGTCACCTGGAAGGTGTTGGTGGTTTGGCTTCAGGAGGAAGTTAATCACGCGGCTCCGTTCTGCAATCAAGACATTGGATTGAGTGGCGAAAGTGATCAAAACCACGACATGGCACGAGACGCTATGGGCGTTGAAATTTGGACTTCAAGATGAAGTTGCCTACGTATCCCAAACATGGGAATCAAGCCTTACGTAGTTCCGGTTAGGGTACACTCGGGTATTTTAACCTTCACTATTTTTAGGCTCTAACTTTTGCCAAGGTGCCCAATGCGGGTTTTCGACCTTGCGAGCTATGTTTTTCGTTTTCATTCTTTTTCTTTTCTTTTGCATTTCTTTTGATATATATTTTTCGCATTTTTTTTTTCTTTTTTTTTTCTTTTCTTTTCTTTTTCTTTTTTTTTGTATTGTTTCTTTGCTCTAACTTTTGCCTGGGTCGCCCTTCCGGGTTTTCGGCCCAGCGAGCCTCTCAAGGGGTAAAAGTGTAGCATGCCCATGCCAAATGGTTTTGAGATTGAAGCCTCTCTGTATCTGGGAGAACGGCTATTGTGTTGATTTGTAGAAAGGCCCATCACGGCTACTTCTCAAGCTTTGCTTAGTGGAATCTGATCTTCCTGATGCCTCTTGTTCGAGAAATTTGCTTTTGAATGGGCCACAGACGGCGCATTGATAGCTATCTTTTGAACATTCTGGATGCTGGTCCAAGGTTTGAAAATAGGGGGGGTCGAGTCTCGAGGCTGAGAGCGATCCTAAGCTGCGTAATCTCGAGAACGATCCCACACAGGTCTTCGCAAGACTATGCAAAATATCTTGTTTTTGAAAGTTTTTAAGAAGGCGACGATTTGCTCGTGCCGAACACAGTGTGGAACCAATCTGGATCAAAGCTAGGGTCCTTCTCAGTACTCACGCCGACAAGCATGATTTCATTCATTAAGGGCTTAGCATGCCTCTCTTTCTCTTAATTTGATCAAAGTTTTGCAAATCCCGAGGAATTCCTCCCTCTTTGTTTTTATCACCGCAATATTCAAAAAGGTTTTGAAAAACTTAGGTCAAAACAATAATTTTTTTAGGCATAAAAGAGCAGGTGGAATGCGCTGTCACCCCGTTTGAATTCTCTGGCACAACTAGCCCAACATAAATAATGCAGAACACGATAGCATGCATTGTTTCAATCGAGTTCCCTAGATGTAAACGGCTCCACTACAGAGGTAGACCCAAAAGAAAGCAAAAAAAGTAATTACAAAACAAAATGGTGCTCGAGGCAACAACCCGAAGTCACCTAGTATTCTTAGACAAAAGAGGAACTGACTGATTACAATTAGACAAACCCTTAAACAAAAGGACTGACTCAAAACAATGAGACAGACTCAAGACAAATCAAAAGACTGACTCGACACCCAAGTCAGGTTTTACAAAACTAGCATAGGTAGGTGCTCAAAATCTTGGCAAACGCCATATCCAAAAATGTACCAGATATTGCCCGACGGTTGAATCCCAATTACATACTCATGATGTCGGTGTCCTCAGTATCTGTGTCCTCACAATCCAAGAACTCTGTAGTGACTGACTTGGCCGAGGTAGGCGGGAGGATGACCTTGTTATCAATCAAATCCTGTACTTCATGCCGAAGGCGGGAACAATTGTCGGTAGTATGGCCAGACTGTTGATGGTACGCACTGATCTTGAGTGGCATCATGGCTTTCTTTGGAAGGGGTTTGGGGAGTGGCCTAGGATCGAGGGGTGTGAGATGCCCCTTTTTGGCCAAAATCAGAAGTGCCCTAGACAAAGGCATGTAAAGAGGATGGAAGACCCTGCGCCCTCGGGGCAGGTACTTGGGACTCTGTGTATTCTTGCTAGATGCACTAGCGAATGGGTCAGCGGGTGCGATCTTGGGTTTTTGATCCTTTCTGGATGCAAGGCTGGGAGTGGGAAGAACCTTTTTGGCATGCCGGGGCCTATCCCGATTCTCTGACTGACTGGAACTGCCCTCAGGCGGAGTGGGGAAAACATCATCCACAATTTTGGTTACAATCGCGGATATCTGTTGTTTGCTCATTCCCCCGGCCTTCAAAGCCTGGACTGCCCACAGCATTTGTTCAATAGGGTCGGCCTCTACCTTCACTTTGTCTTTGCCTCTGGCCTCAGCCTGGTGAGAGGTTTGGGTTGGTACTGGTACATCACTGTTGTGGGTGGAGGTCATCTCCGACTGATTGAGCTCGATCACAATCCGCCCCAGTATCGGGGGCTCCTGGGGTTCGAAGTTTCCAGCATATGGTGCAACCGGTGGCGAGGTTGACATTCCGTAAGCGAGATCCGCCACGGACCTCTGGAGATCGCCTATCATTCCCATTAACTCGAATGTAGTGGGCTCGCGAGCCTGATAGAATTGAGGGGTCCAGGTGGGTGTGCGGTAGGCGACCTTGGCGGATCTGGCGTATCAATGATAGCTTCATCTTGTGGGGTGGTTCCTTGACTTAGCGGCCGTCATGACCACAATCTCTTGAGTTACGCATCATGTTCGATCCACCTCGGCGAGAAGACACTAAATTACGACTCAACTCTCTGAATCTCTGGCAAAGCGGAAAACAAGCGATATTTCAAAGCAGCTCGAAACACGGATGTAGTCAAACAACTGTACTCTACTACTGAACACTGTTCCCTGAAGTCACTGTCCCAAATCTGAATCTGATACCCGCAGATATAGCTGACCCACAACAATATCGACATCTTGGTGCCCGCAGTGATGCCCAGATTCTGGTGGTATATGCACTACCTGTAGAGATACACTCTAAAAGCACATAGCAAGTAAATGAGAGCCGATACACCCCTATGTCGGGGTAGGGTTTCCCTGTCCTATTTTGTCAGGAGCTAGGGTTTCACTACGCACGCAGCGGTTTCAAACAACCTGTTATCGGGTGAGCAACCTGTCCTAGTTTGGAATGGTCACTACGGATTCCGACTATGCAACTAGGTCGAATGGTTCAAAAGGGTGCCCAGAAACCGGGTTTGTGTTCCCATCTTTGGCGAGCATAGCAACCGTCGACCTTATGGACATGCCTTGACAAGACAAGCCTCCGGCAAACCGCTCAGGAATAGCAGATGACCAACACGGTGTCCTAGGCGCACCAATGCACATGCAATGCAAAGAAACACATAAGTGAAATAAAAACAGGATATCACGAGTTCGAGTCAAACTCTCTAAAATCCCCAGCAGAGTCGCCAGAAGCGTACGTCCATGAGGACCTCATGTGACAGTTCGGACTCCCTTTTGTGTCGTTTCTAAATCTGAACCAAAGAGTCCAAATCCGGCAAATCGTTTGAGAAAATAGATTTTTTTGAAAAGTAGTGCCAAACATGGACTGCTTTGCCAGATTACAGAGTCGCCACCTAAATATTTTATTTTTGGGAAATTTAGGAAACCCTGACTCGGTGCCGAAGGCCACATGTCCGCTATCACCAAAGGGGTCTTGGGTCGGGAGCTTAGGTACGATCGGGAAGGTCACTATGAGCACCCCTTTCGCCCGTCGAAGACCGGCCTCTACTAACCGTGATATCCGTTTTTGAAAACTTTATGCGTTCTTATTCCGGTTATTAACCTAGAATTACTATGTGATGCGCACAACACAAAAGTATAGACTAGATCGCCTAACTTGGAAATAAACATTGCATATCCGTTTTGTCAAAAAAACGTGTTGGATTTTGCTACTCGCAAGTAGGCCAAAATACGGCTTTCAATGAGTTGTTCCAACTCAGGCAATCTAACCTCCACCCACAGGCATTCAAATAGTTTATAACACATAAGCATTTAGCCGCATGGCAATCCTATTGTCATGGCAACAATCACACGCGTGAGATATGCTAAAGCCATGAACACTTACATCGTACTCCGCGCCAAAACAAGAAACTGGTTAGAAAACGTGCATGACCTAGTTCATGGTAAGTGACTAATGCAACACAGTAAATGCAATCTAGAGTAGGCTCGCTAACCCTAAACATGGCATGTGGAATGCGATCAAATAGCATGTATTCAATTTTGGAATTGAAAATTGCGATGCGATTTGTATGATGTAGAGCCGGTGCATGTAAACAAATGCATGAATGCACACATGCATTGCATAAGGTATGCTAAAATAAGTATGCCCTAATCTACCATAAGCAGGTAAATAAAAGGGAAGAAAGAAATGGGGGTTGGAAGACATACACCCACTCACAAGACACTTATTACATTTTGCCCTCGCCGAGGGACCAAAATAATAATACAAGCCGAATAAATAATTAACTGAACTAGCTAATTAAATATTACAAATCAACTAAATTAATTAAATTAAATAATTAATCTAATTAAGCATTAAATGCCTCGGGATGAGGACCAAGCTACTTGGCTTGGGACTCGCTCGGAACGCCTTCTTAGAGTGCAAGTGTGCCTCTGTTTCCTCTGCTCTCCTTCTCTGAAAATTCCCAAAACTTCAGGAGTGCCTCTCAGAGCACTGGGGAGCATCAACGGTGAGCGAGGAGCCACCGCTCTGAATTTCATTATCATGCCAAGAGGCGTCGGCACTAAAGAGTGCCGATCGCCCTTTATCCTGCAGAACACCTGGCAGCGACGAGAGGAAACCAAAGGCAAGGCAATGCAAATCAAAGCATGTATGCACCAAGCACATCCCTCATCATGCTATGGACTCAAGAGGGCATGTGCCTCGATTCTCGGACCACCAATCGCGCATTTCCATGCGTGATGGTCCTAAGAACCAAGGGTACAAATTTGATTTAAAATGCATACAAACCAAGCAAGCACATAAGGGGTGCTAAACCTCCATCATGACTTAGTCAAGAGGCCTAGCGTACATGCCAATGCAATGAGGTCCTAAGCATGTTATCTACTATGCACATATGGACAATGGCATGGCATTTATGCAAGCATACAAACAAGCACATGAACCAAGCATGCAAACCGATTGTGGACTGGGCTTAAACATGAATTGAGCAGCTCTAATAAGGCTCAAAACAGTGGCCAAGATGCTAAGGCATGAGGGTCTAAACACATGCACACATACAAGCATTCATGGTCCTCACACTTAAACATAACAAGCAACATTCAAGCACACTTGAAATGAGCTAAACATGGGCTACTAGCATGCAACTTAGGCTCTGAAATTCATACAAAAACATGATGCCAAAACATGTAATGAAGCAAGCCAAATATACAACAAATGGCCCAAGTCTTGAAACAAGCCATGAAGGCTTAAACCAAGGCCAAGTCCACCAAGCCTCACAAGGCTAAGGGGCCTCAAAATAGGTCACAAGCAGACCTAAACAAAGGCTAAGGAGCACCTAGATGGCATCTAAGGGGCTCAAGGACAAAGGCATGCAACATGACCAAAACATGGAGCATTCAACACATGCTTTTAAAGCATTAAAGAAGCAACTAAAGCATGCATACAAGCACATCAAAAAGTCTGAAATAACATGCTAGATGGTTCCAAACTATCGAAAATGAAGTAAGCATGGCATGCTATACACTCATACTCTCAAGGCCAACAAGCCAAATGCAAAGAGGCCACCAAATACATGCCAAGATTGGCCAAAATAGTTATGGACAGAGCTGAATCATGGCAAAATAAGCTTACAAGCTTCACAAATCTAAGCCTAAAACATGCTAGAAACTAGGGCATACAACCTAGACATGTTAAGGCATAAAAGAGGCATTACAAGGCAACTATACTAAGCATGCATAGGAGACCAAAACCAACTTAGAGGCATGTTATATCATGGCAATATAAGCATGGAAAACAAGTCAAACATGCTCAACACACACTCAAGCATAGACTCACTTAAGAGACCAAAATATGCCCTTTTCAAGGACCTCAAGGGAAGGGGGTGGCCCTCCCCTTTTCGAGACTTCAAGGCATGCTCTTCACCACTGAAATCCCTCAAGATTTCAGTGGTGAAGAGATCCTATCACCAAAATCTCGGATCTCTCCAAAATAGCACAAAAAGTGACCTTTTCCAAGGTCTAAAGGGGGTCAAACCTCCCCAAACCACAAAACACTCTTAATATACAATAAAGAGGGTTAAAAATCAGAACTTTTATATGTTATATACTAAGCACAAAAACAGTCCTAGACTAGGTAAAGATGGGGTGCAAAAATGGGGAATAAAGTGCAAGTTTCTCACCCTTGTTGACTATCTTCACAAGAGTTGATGTTGTTGCCTCCTTGAGCTCCAAACCAGTCAAAAATGTCAAGAACCAGCCCTTAGAACCTCAGTTGCAAGGAGGAGGTGGAACACTAGGTGTTTTAGTGCAATAGTGTGAACTAAAGCACCTAGTGCACTAAACAAGCAAGGAAAGAGAGAGATAGGATAGATACAACTATTCTAACCTAAAACCAGACCTTGGCTCTCTCTAACAATGGTTAAGTCTCTCAAGAAGCCAACTCTTGAGCAAAGGGAAGAGCTTTCCCTCTTATAGAACTTGTAAAACTTACCAGCTAAGCAAACAAGGGTTTATACCTCCATACACGTGTATGGAGGAGAAACAAGAGCTAAACAGCTGTCTAAAAATATCTCAGAAAGCAGCTGTAAAGTGGTCGGCTGGGCAAAATGGTCATTTTGCCAAAAAGAGTGCCGACCGGCACAGAAGAGTGCCGATCGGCACAATATAGTGCCGGTGGCAACACCAGCCAGCCGGTGGCCTCTAGCCACAGCCGGTGGTGTGTAGGGATGCCTCACAAAGCATTCCCTGCCTTTTCAAGGCAAAACACAAGTGTTTGGTGCAAAACCAAACACAAACGGTCGAGTTCGGAGGTCCTGAGGCAAGGCGCGCGCAGCCGAGATCTCCGGGAACTCCAAACGAACACGAACATGGATAATCACCGGGTGTTTAAGCGGTGACGTCCAAGTCTTGAGGACGGTCAAAAATGGGGTGTCTACACTAAGGTGGAGAAAGCCGTTTACTACTTGAGCAAGAAAGTGCTAGATTACGAGACTCGTTGCACTCCCAATGAGAAAGCTTGCTTAGCCTTGGTATGGACTACCTGGAAGCTGAGGCACTACTTGTTAGCTCACTTTGTAATCCTGGTTTTGAGATTAGATCTCATCAGATATCTCTTTGAGAAACCAGCGCTTACAGGTAGGCTAGCCCGTTGGTTGCTTCTTCTCTCTGAATTTGATCTTAAATATGTTACACACAAGTCAGTTAAAAGGAGAGCTGTAACGGAATTCCTTGCAGATCACCCAGTAAAGGGGGATGAAGCAGTGGAGTATTTTTTCCCAGATGAAGATATTCTGCAAATAGAGGAGGAAATGAGGATGATGTACTTTGACGGAGCAGCCAATCAATTCGGTTATGGGATTGGTGTGCTGCTGATAGCACCCGATGACTCCCATTTACCCTTAGCCTTCAAACTCTAGTTCAAAGTATCCAACAATGAAACAAAGTATGAGGCGTGTATTGCTGGTTTAGAAGCCGCCCTGGAACTAGGAGCAAAAAGGTTGGACGTCATCGGAGATTCGAATTTGGTTGTGTCTCAAGCCAACGGAGATTGGAGGGTTAAAGAGGAGAAAATGAAGGTTTACCATCAAGTCTTGGATATGCTAATTTCGAGGTTTGAAAAGCTAACATTTACCTATCTGCTAAGGGAGAACAACCGATTCGCTGATGCACTAGCAACTCTATCTTCTGTGGTAGACATTCCATTGGGAGTCAGGATGCGTCTAATCATTATTGAATAGAAGTACACGCCGACCTATGAAACTATTGCCACGATAGATGAGGCTTCAGACAAGAACTCCTGGTACTACGATAGTTGGAATTTTCTAAAAAATGAGGTGTATCCATCAGGAGCAACTGCTAAAGACAAAAGGGAAATACGGCATCTGGCCGTTCAATTTATCATCTGAGGGGGTAAGCTATACAAAAGAGGTCATCTGGGAATGCATAAACTATGTGTTGAGGAAGAGGAATCAAAGCGCCTTATGGAGGCCATTCACGGAGGAGAGTGCGGAGCCCACATGAAATATATGATTTTTGTGTAATTATTTTCATATGATTTTTTTTGGAACAAAAATTATTTTTGAGAATTTTAAAAATATATGATTTTTGTGTGTTTATTTCATCAAAATAATTTTTATATTTTAAAAATAATACTTTGAAAGCATAACGAAGCATAGTAATTACTTTTTATTTATTTTAAATTTTTATTAAATGTATTTAATATTAGTCTTATTTTAAAAGTATAGTTTCAATGATATTAATTTAATAAAAATTAAAATTTTATATTAAAAATTATATATGTATATATATTATGAAAATAAAATGAAAAAGATTAAAATAGTTTTTTATTTTATTTTTTTATTAAAAATGTGATAGAGAGAGTGTGTGATTTAAAAATTTTTTTTTCATTAGAAATGTGACAGAGAGAGAGGGAGAGAGAGAGAGTGTGTGTGTGTGTAATGTGATGAGTGTGTGTGCTGTGATGAGTGTGTGTGTGTCAGTGAGAAAGGACGGAGAGAGAAAGGGATGGATTGAGAGTGTGTGTGCCAGTGAGTGTATATATATATATATATCTATTGTTTAAAGAAACAAATCTGAGCCGTTTATTTCTTTGTAGGTGATGTGGCTCTATCTGAGCCGTTGCTCGGAGGACGAGTCGGAGAGAGAGGCTGGAGAGGATCTGAACTCAAAACTCACACCCACATCCGATGAAGGGTGGCTTATGTGTCATTTACACAACAATCATTGTTGTCCAGACGATGGAGCCTCTTCGGGCTTTATTTTAATTATTTAAATTATTTATTTTTTAAAGTAGGTTGATGAGAATATTTTTATAAAAGATTAAGTTAATTAAATATCAGTAATATTATAATCAAATCAATTTTGTACCAATAAAAATAAACAATTAAGTGTAATTTTGAATATAAAACTAAATACAAAATTGATTTGATCATAATACTACCGATGTCTGATCAATTTTATTTTTTATAGAAATATTCTACTCGAAAAATCCTAAATATTGAATGGTTCAAATCATTTGGGTGAGATTCAAAGTGTGTCCCATTACCTAAACAACAATAACTTATGTGTAAAGACACAACAACCACCCTTCATTTGAATAATATACATAAAAAATCTTACAAAATAAGTAATTTTAATTACCAAAACAAAACTCATAATTGACAATCAACTCGAATAACGCCCTCTAGTTTGGCCTATTTTAGAAAGTAAGTTAAAAGCCAATTTTTTAATGGGCATTCGAGTGAAAAATCCAATTTTAGATTGTTTTTGTTAAGAGGTCCGAATGCTAATTTATTCTATCTATAAGAGCACCATTATCAGTTTACTCAAATTTTACTCTAAAATATTATTAAAAGATTCATTCCCTATTTTAGGAATCACTTTTTTATCTACTCCTAACAAACTCCATATTCTTTCTCTATTCTATTAAAATAATCTTTTTAATTACTTTTAAATTTGAATATTTTTTTAATAATAAAATGATGAAAACACATCTAAATCAAACACCAGCCAATAGTAGCAAAGTAGCAGAGGAAAACAAAGCAGGGTGGTCGAGCGGACGGTCGACCAGTCAGGCCAATTTTGGGCATTTTTCTTCTTCAGCTACAAGGCACTCACAAGACATCCGGAGGGACATCCGGTCAGACAACCCTTCAGTTTTCATGCATACCTTCAACGAATAAAATAACAATTTATCAAATATGAGGGAGCTACAGTGACTCCCTACAAATAGGGAGTCACCATAGCAATACTTTCTTTTTGGGGGTTGAATAAGGGAATTGCTGGGGGTGTGTTTTAACCAAAAAAAAAAAACTCCTTAATTTAGCTAAGGAGGTAATATAAGGGAAGATATGGGGATGCTCTAAGGATAAGCTATCGAAAATGACCAAAAGGCCCCCCACTATTTATTTGGATCACACATCCATCTGTTTCAATCGCATCTGTAGACACTCCATTTTTGACCGTCATCAAGACTTGGACGTGACCGTTTGAGCACTCGGTGATTATCCATGTTTGTGTTCGTCTTGAGTTCCCGGAGATCTCGGCTACGCGCCTTGCCTCAAGAATCTCTCGACTCGACTATTTTGTGTTTGGTTTTGCACCAAACACTTGTGTTTTGCCTTTGAGGGGCAGTAAGTGGCTTGATGGCCATCCCCACACATCACCAGCCATGGCTTGAGGCCACCGGCTGTGTTTTCTTGCCACCGGCCATTGGTGATGGCCGGCCGGCACTTTGTTTGGTCGGCCGACCATTAATTTGGCCGATTAACTCTTTTTCTGGCCGAGACCTCTACTTGGGGAGGCTTGACCCTTTTGAACCCCTGTTTTAGCTTTTGAGGAAGCTTGAACCCTTTGAACTCCTGTTTTAGCTTCTTAAGGAAGCTTGAACCCTTTGAACCCTTGGTTCTAGCTTCTTGAGGAAGCTTGAACCTTTTGGACCCTTGGTTTTAGCTTCTTGGAGAAGCTTGAACCTTTTGAACCTTTGTTCTAGCTTCTCCAAGAAGCTTGAACCCTTTGCTCCAAGCTTCTCCAAGAAGCTTGAACCCTTCTAAGCTTCCAAGAGAAGCTTGCACCTCTTGACCCTTTTGTCTAGCTTCTCCAAGAAGCTTGACCCTTTTGTCTAGCTTCTCCAAGAAGCTTGACCCCTTTGCTTAGCTTCCCTTGGAAGCTTGACCCCCTTGACCCTTTTTGAGTTAGCTTCTCTTAGAAGCTTGGAGCCTTCATCTTCTCTATAAATAGAGGGCCTCTCCTCTCATTTCAAGGGTTAGAAAAATCTGATATAGATGATATATATATCACTATCTCTCTATATCTCCCTCTCTCTCTACATTTGTGTGGGTTAGAGGGTTCAAAAGGGTCTAGTTCTTGGCCATTTGAACTACACCTCCTAGGACAACACCTCCATCATCCATCCAAGCACCTTGGGGCTGATTTTCAGAGGTTGAGGGTTGCATTTTTGGGTCTAAAGGCTGCTGGTTCTTGTTGGTCTTCAAAGGTAACTTCTTACCCTCTTTATTCCCCGTTTTTGCACACACTTTTAGCCTGTCTTTCTTTCTGATTTGAGATTTTTGTATAATATAAAAAAGTTCTGTTTTTTTGTGTTTAATATACTTCATTAAGGACACTTTTGTGTTTGGGGTCGTTTACTCCCTCTTAGGCCTTGTTTGGCCTCATTTTTGTGTGTTTTTGGTGAGCGCCGGGACCACCTTGTTTGGACCTCCTCACCACTGAAATCTTGAGGGATTTCAGTGGTGAGGATGGTGGTTTGAGGTCCTAAGAAGGAGAGGGTCTTCCCCTCTCCTTGTTGTCTTCAAAAAGTGCCATTTTAGCCTCATATGTGAGCACCATTCTTGAGTTCATGTTGGCCATGTCTTAAGTGTTATTTGTGCTTATTTTTCCATGATATAGCACTATTTTTAATTGGTTTAGACACACCATGTTTGCTTTGCATACTTGTCTTGTAATGCCATGATTTGTCTTAACATGCTTTATGCTTTGAGCCTTGTTTCTAGCATGTTTTTGGCTCAGCTTTGTGAAGCTTTTATGATTGTTTTGATGTTCTTGAGGACTTTTTTTGGTCATTTGGGTCATCCATGCTTTGCTTTGTATAGCTACCATGTAATCCCCCTTGTAGGCCTTAAGTATCGGACCCTCTAGCATGCTATCCTTGCATCATTTCAGTGGTTTAGAACCACTTTCCATGTCATTTCAGTCCTTGTGGTATGCTTGTATGCTTGCATTTGATGGCCTTTTAATGCTTTATAAGGTTGGTGTTTCATGCTCCATGTTTGTGCTATTGTGTATGCCTCTAGGATTAGATCATTTAGATGCCATCTAAGTGGTTTTTGGGGCTTAATTTGGCATGATTTGGGACTATTTTGATTCACTTTGATCATTTACTTCATGTGTCATATGATCATAGTTTAAGTCCTTGGGCTTGGATGCATGCTTTGCTTGCATTGGTAGGTTGATTTGGCATCATCTTCTACATGTTTTTCAAAGCTTATCATGTATGCTATGTGCCAATGTTTCCCCCTCTTAAGTGTGCTTGAAAGTTGCTTCTATATGCTTAGGTATTCAACCATGTTTGCATGCATGTTTGTATGCTTAGGTACTTGACTCGTGACATTTTGTTGCATGTTTAAATGGTGTTGCATTTGGCATGCATTTCTTGCTAAGTTGCCTAACATGTTACATGCCTTGCATGTGTGCATGGTTAAGATTACATTTTGCATGTTTGCTAACTTGCATACTTGCCCTCATGTTCATGTTGCATACTTAGCCTCCATGTCTAGGTTGCATTGCATAGAGCATGCATGCTTTGCCTCTTGAATTAAGTATGATAGAGGTTGGGCTTTATGTGTTTATTTGGTTTGCATGTCATTTGAAATCAAAATGCATAACTTGGTTTCTTGGGCCATCACGCGTTGAAATGCGCAATTGGTGGTCCGAGAATCGAGTATCATCCCTCTTTGAGTCATGAACATGACAAGGGGGTGTGGTTGTGCACATATTTGCTTGAAATGCATTGCCATGCCTTGTTTTGCCCTCTGCTGCTGTCAAAAACAGATTCTGCAGGAAGCTTTGGCCGGCCGGCCATCTCCAGTGCCGACCGGCCATCCATCAATGGCCGATAGCTTAATTAGTGGCCGGTGACCATTCCCCTTGGCCGGTGGCCATTCCTCTCAGCCGGTGGTGTTCCACAGCACTCAGAGAAGCAACCCTGGGACTTTTGCAGTCATCAGAGGAGGATAACAGTCAAAGCAGAGGCAACTTGTGCATGATAGTGGCTTTCCGAGCAGAGCCGAACACGCATTGCATTGGGCCCTCTTCCCGAGGCTGTTTACTACTTTCTTAGATTAGTTAATTTGCTTAACTAGTTTAATTAGTTTAATTGGTCTGTAATATTTAATTAGCTTGTAGGTTAGTTAAATATGTATTATTCTTTCGGCCCCTCCGAGTGAGGGCGCATTTGTAATAAGTGTGGGTGCGTGTGTGCATGTCTTCCAACCCCCACTTCTTTCTCCCTTTTACTTACCTGCTTTTGATGGTTAGTATTAGGACATGTTTAATTTAGCATACCTTATGCTATGCATGCGTGCATCCATACATTTGTCTTGCATGCACCGAGCTCGGCGCATCATACTAACTGCATTGTATTTCAATTCCAAGTTGAATACGTGTTAGTTGTAGCATCATCATATGCCATCTTAGAACAGCCGAGCCTATTGTAGTTTCATCTTGCATGTGTTGCATTAGCCATCTTGACATGAACTAGGATCATCCACATGATTACTAACTAGTTTCTGTTTTGGCTTGGAGTACTAGGTAAGCTTTTACGCTTTAGCATACCGCATGCGTGTGAGTGTTTTCCATGACTGCATGATTACCATCAGGCTAGCTGCTTATGTGATATAACTGCTTGAATGCCTGTGGATGAAGGTTGGGTTACTTAAATTGGAACAACGCATTGAATGCGAGTTTTAAGCCCACTTGAGAGTGGCAAAATCATATTTTCTAAGCCCACTTGAGGGTGGCAAAATCTGCATTTTAGCCTATTGGCGAGTAGCAAACCATTTTCAAAACAAACATGAAATGTTTTGTCCCAATTTAGGCGATTTGGTCTATACTTGTTTTTTGTGCGCATAACATAGTAAATCTAGGCTAATAATCGGAATAAGAATGCATAGTGTTTTCAAAACAAGATATCATGGCTAGTAGAGGCCGATCTGTGATCAGGCGAGAGGGGGTGCTCATAGCTGACCTTCCCCAATCGTAGCCAAGATCCCGAGCCGAGGCAACATTGGTGATGACAGACACGTGGCCTTAGGCAAACGAGTCAGGGTTTCCTAAATTCCCCCAAAATAAAATATTTAGGTGGCGACTCTGTATCTGGCAAAGCAGTCCATGTTTGGCACTTCTTTTCTAAAAATTTGTTTTCTCAAAACGATTTGCCGGATTTGGACTCTTTGGTTTAGATTAAGAACCGTGGCAAATTGAGTCTGAACTGTAACCCGTGAGTTCCCCCGCAAACCTGTTACAGTTTCTGGCGACTCTGCTGGGGAGTTTAGAGAGCTTGACTCGAACTCATGATATCTTGTTTTGACTACACTTATGTGTTTCTTTGCATTGCATGTGCATTGGTGCGCCTAGGACACCGTGTTGGCCATCTACTATTCCTGAGCGGTTTGCCGGAGGCTTGACTTTGTCAAAGCATGCCATAAGGCTGATCGGTTGCGGGCTCTGCCAGTATGGGAACACAAACCCCGGTTTTACCGGGGCACCCTTTTTGACCATTCGACCTAGTGCATATCGAAATCCATAGTGACCATTCCAAACTAGGACAGGTTGCTTACCCGATGTTAGGTTGTTTGAAACCGCTGCGTGTATAGTGAAACCCTAGCTCCTGACAAAATAAGATAGGGAAACCCTACCCCAACATAGGGGTGTTTTGGCTCTCTTTTACATGCTATGTGCTTTTAGAGTGTATCTCTACAGGGAATGCATGTATCAGTTTGGAAGTCTGGGTATCAGGCCTGCGAGCATCAGTATTTGGGGAATCAGTTTTACCTGAGGGTATCAGTTTTGGGACAGTTATTTGGGGAAACGATGATCGATTGAGTACGATCGTTCGCTATGCTCATATCCGTTCAGTGAAATTGGTGAGATCTTTGTTTTTTCTTTTGCTAGGTAGTCCTGAAACTATTGCTTCAGAAGGCTCCACTATCCCCCAGGTACATTGGACTTGTGCTGATAGACTTTGTCGGGTCAGAGATTCAGTTCAAGGGCAATTAGTGTTCCTTGCCAAAGCGAGTAAAACGCCATCGAGCCTGATCATCGATTCATGATCTTGGATCGGTGGTCATTATCCATCTCACGTGCCTGATTGGGTTGAGATATCTCATTTTTACCTCGGGGAGATATACTGGTTGCTCGATTAGACCAGACAATATGTCGAGTCTGGAAGAGATGGTGCGCCAACTCGAGATAGTATGAAGGCCATGCAAAGAAGACGTATGCATCTGTCAGCAGTCGCCAAAACAACAGTTGGTCATAGCCCAACAGGCAGAGACAATTGCTAGGCTAGAACAGCAAACTGGAATATCTACTTCACACCAGGCTCCTCCCCCACCAAAAGTTCCCATACTCGAGGAGGCAACCCACATCCAGGATGATACGGACATTCCAGTCGGGCCAGCTCCGCCCCCGGTTCTACCCTAACTATCTAAAACACCCACCAACCTGCCAGACTCCCCCTTTGAGTTCAAAATGGACCCCACAGCATTGAAAGTAAGCAAGCTTGAGAAATTGTTCAAAAAGTCTCAGGGGGCCCACTCTATTCCTGATATAGAGGATGGTTATACTGACTCAGTGGTGACATTACCGGATCGGTTCAAGATGCCACATATCGATCGATTTGATGGCTCTGAAGACCCAATGGTGCACCTCCAACTATTTTCTGATATCTTGAGGCCAATGGGTTTGACCACAGCCCAGAAATTGTCACTATTCGGCCGAACCTTGTATGGGATAGCCGCAATTTGGTATGCGAAATTGGAGAACTCTGTGAAACAGAATTGGAAAGAGATGGCTGAGGCCTTCAATGATCAATACTCCTACAACACACAGATTGAGGTCACAACTCGTGATCTTGAAGTCACCCGCCAAGAGCCAAAGGAGGGTTTCTCAGAGTTCGTGACGAGATGGAGAGCAAAGGCCTCAATGACGACTACAAGGCCTTCCGACAAAGATCAGATTCGGATGGTTGTGCGCAACCTCCAGCCCAAACTAATGCAGAAAATGATCATGCTCCCCTTCCCTACCTTTTCAGATTTGCATGAGATAGGAGTACAGATCGACAATGCGATGAAACAGGGTCTGATTGACCAAGACCGAGAGCAGCCCAAGGGGGCATTCAATCACAGTTCGAATGCAACCACCAGTGGTGATGCAGTTGCAAGATCTTCTGAAGTTGGAATGGTCACCACCACTCCTAAAACAGCCACCCCCTTTGTTGGTGCATCCAATCCAAACCCCCAAACTTCGAACTATCTACCCCGAGGCAAGAGGGTTTTCACCCCGCTTTATATGCCTCTGTCTAAAGCTCTAGGGGTCCTACTTAGGAAAGGACATTTGAAACCATTAGAACAACGGCCTCTACCCGATCCTCTCCCTGCAAAGCATGACCCGACTAAGTACTACGCTTTTCATCAACAAACCGGTCATGACACCGACAGTTGCGTCCGTCTCCGCCACGAGATACAAAATTTGATTGACAACGGGGTCATCCCCGCACCAGGTCCTACAAAGTCTATCGACACTTGATCAGAGAACTTGTGGGGGATAATGTGATGTGATCGAGGGATGAGCTAGCTGCGGGTGGCGCTCGATTTACTCCAGACGTGGGAATGACACGCACTATTTTGAGCATTTGTGAATGCTAGTTTTTGTGCTTTCTGATTCAGGTATTGAGTCAGTTTTTGTTATGTCGTTTAGAGTCTGTCCCGTTATATAGAGTCAGTCTTTTCATACTGAGTCAGTCCGGTCTGTCTTGTCGTATCGAGTCAGTCCTGTTATATAGGAGTCGAGTGATTCTGGGGATGTTACCTCGGATGTCACTATCTTGTTTTGTGTTTGTCTTCATTTTCTTTTGAGCCTGTTTCTGCCTTGGAGCCAGTGACACCAGAAGATTTGACTGAATAGCAGTGATTTTCACACTCTTGTGTTTGCTTCTGCATGCGCCAGTTGTGCCGGAAATTCTAAATGGGATGGCAGTATTTGACTAGAAGCTGTGTCTTTTCTGTGCCTTGAATTCATTGCATTGACCTAAGTTTTCCAAAACTTTTTTTGAAACATTGTGATAAAAAAATGAAGAGGAAGGAATTCCTCGGGTTTTGCAAAATTTGATCAATTGAGAGAAAAAGAGGCATGCTAAGCCTTTAATGATCGAGATCATGCTTGTTAATATGAGTACTGAGAAGGATCCTGACTTGATCCAGATTGGTTCTACATTGTCTTCAGCGTGAGCGATTTGTCGCTTTCTTAAAAGATTTCAAAAACTGTTTTGCGCGATCTTGTGAAGACTTGAGTGGAATCACTCTTGAGATTGTGCAGCCTAGGATCGCTCTCAGCCTCAAGACTCGACCCCTCACTTTCAAACCTTGAACTGGGATTCAGAATGTTCAACGGCCAACCACAACGTAAGGCCTGTGTGGCCAGATTCAGAGCAACAAGAGGCAAGAAAGTCAGATCAAGAAGATCAGATGTCATCAAAAGAAGCTTGCAAAGCTAGATCAGAAGCACCCCTGGAATTGGGGGCAAGGAATTTCAAATGTGCTCGAAGAGCCGAAGATGGATCATTCCACAAATCAAAGAAGGTTGGCAAGAATGCCAAATCCCAGAAGGGAGGAAAGAAGACAGTTTCTGCCGAAGAACAACTAAGTTCCTATCCGCAACACTAAGGGCAAAAATCAGCCCCCTGTTGGATGGACTCCTGCATTGTCAGCGAACAGCAACCATTCTCCTAGATTCAGATGACTTCAGGATCTCAAAACCATTTGACATGGACAAAGCTACACTTTTACCCTTGAGAGGCTCGCTAGGCCGAAAACCTAGAAGGGCGACCCAGGAAAAAGTTAGAGCAAGAAAAAAAAAAGAAAAAAAATACAAAAAAAAAAGAAGATGAAAATGCAAAGAGAAAAGATGAAAAAAAAAAAAAAGAAGAAGAAAAAAAGAATTGAAAAGAAAAGAAGAACAAAGCTCGCAAAGTTGAACACCCGGAAAGGGCGGCCTTGGCAAAAGTTAGAGCGCAAAAGGAGAGGTTAATACCCGAGTGTACCTTAACCCCGAACTACGTAAGGCTTGATTCCCATGTTTGGGATACGTAGGCAACTTCATTCTGAAGTCCAACCACAAACACTTCCAAATCAAGTGTGTCCATGTATTGGTTTTTGATGGTCCTCGCCTTCTCTGTATCCGAGAGTTCGGTTGTGATCATTACCATGAAGACTGATTACAATGCGCTGCAGTGCCAGTCAGACAAGGGGCAACTTTCCGTTGCCATTCAATGCACAGTGGTGCCATTCAAACAAGGGGCAACTTTCCGTTGCCATGCAATGTCCTTCAGACAAAGGGCAATTTTCCATTGCCTCTGATCCGAGGTTGTGGATATCAAGAGTAGGTTCCGTGCTTGTTGAGCATTGGCCGTTTGCAAAAATAGTTTTTGAGAATTTTTACTGAGGTTGACTAATTTTCTCGAAAATTATTCCATTTTTTTTTTCCAAAACTGAACCTTTTTCTTGGATCCAAAAAAGGAAAATTTTCAGTGCTCATAACCTAACTTGCATGATTTTAAATCAAAAATCGAATAAGCATGTTAATCTAACTCTCATATTGATCAAAATTGTTTTAGTAGAAAACCAAAACAAAAAGTGGTCAAAATGATGAACTAGGGGCACATTTGAGTCAGGTGTTCTGTCTTTTCCCCATTGTCAACATACTTGCCAGAAAGGGCACTCTATTTGCCAGGAAAAGGGCACAGCGGGAGCTAACAGAAAAGGGCTGAAAGCTCTCTCATCCTCCAAGCAACGAGGTATCAAGCCAAGTGCGAAGCACGAACCAGAATGGGACAAGATATTCCACTCCCTTATCTGGACAGATCTAATCACGTCCAAACTCCCAAGCAGAGCATCGTCAACCGATGTCAGCTACAAATTTGCTACACACCCAATTGTAGCACAGCCCCTCTGTGGAAGAAACTCACTGTTGTGAACAAGAAGAATAATCTAGCAGAATGCTAGGGGCAAGAGCCCACAATTTCCAGCTTATCCATCAACCACCTAGGAAAGGGATGAAAAAATGAGAGATTGAAGAATAGAGAGATGTGAGCTGAGAGAAAAAGTGAGAAAATAGCTTTTTCAGAAAAACAGAGCATGAGGGCCGAGTGATGTGAGAATCACAAATGAGAAAAGGGTGGGAAATAATACCCGGAGAAATTGGCTCCTCGTGCACTGAGAGGTCTCTCGTCTTTGTAACACGTCTGTGTGTCGTGTCTCTTGTTTTGTTTGTCTCGATTCTTGCTTTGAGTCGTTTTGAGTGTCAATGGATGTGTTTAGGTTGTTTACCTTTTTGTTTTCCGTTATTGAGTTTTTTCGCTGTATTCAGTTGTAGGCTCAATACCCGGTCGAGAACTCATTTCTCAATTTCAAAAAAAAATCATCTTGTGCTCAGAGTGCTGTGCCATTCTCCACATTTGTGCAAAACAGTATTTGTTTTTTCATAAAACTGTAAGGTTCAACCCAGGTCATGTGAGAACAGTACAACAAGGACCTATCTGAAGCTATATAGGTTCCAGACTGCAAAGCAAAAGAAAATGAGGAAAATTTGGAGCATCTTAGTGTGTTTCAACTTCGGTAAATTCCGAGACTGCATTCCAAGTACACCTTCTCAGGCCTCGCCGTTTCTCTAGAGTATGAGTGTATCTCGACCCCAAGTATAAGCCTGCTTCAAGTTAGAATGGCAGTCCAAGCAGCACCCGAGGGTTTCACATGCAGATGTTATCTCTTGCCAATATAAATAGGGTGTCCCCTTTTTTTGAGCTGAGCGTGTTGCCAAGTCTTCCGAGAGGTAAATCGGAGGGATCAGAGTACATGCACCCCTCCGTACTTGCATAGAAAATGCATTTCTTTTGTGCACCTCACTTGCGTTGTCATGCACACTCTAGTTACATTGTCATGCACACTCTTTACTTGCATTGTTATGCACCCATTTCGCTTGCATTGCGATGCACTTTCCGGTTGCATTGTTATGCACCTTTTCACTTGCATTGTTGTTCTTTCTCCTCGCACGTGCGACGGGTTAGACCTCCTTTGGTTTAGAGCATTTGGAATACGTTCCAATGCTTATACCTTTCCGAAACACCGGGATACGTCCCTATGTTTCTCCTTCATTCCAAAACACCGGGATACGTCCCTATGTTTCTTCTTCTTTTCCGAAACACTGGGATACGTCCCTATGTTTCTTCTCCTTTTTCGAAACACCGGGATACGTCCCTATGTTTCTCATTCCTTTCGAAACACCGGGATACGTCCCAATGTTTCTTCTCCTCTTTCTGAAACACCGGGATACGTCTCAATGTTTCTTCTCCTTTTTCTGAAACACTGGGATACGTCCCTATGTTTCTTCTCCATTCCGAAACACTGAGATACGTCCCTATGTTTCTTCTCCTTTTCCGAAACACCGGGATATGTCCCTATGTTTCTCCCTCTTTGGTTAAAAGCGTTTGGAATACGTTCCAATGCTCACACCATTCCGAAACACCGGGATACGTCCCTATGTTTCTCCCTCTTCGGTTAAAAGCGTTCGGAATACGTTCCAATGCTCACACCATTTCGAAACACCGGGATACGTCCCTATGTTTCTCCCCCTTCGATTAAAAGCATTCGAAATACGTTCCAATGCTCGCACCATTTCGAAACACCGGGATACGTCCCTATGTTTCTCCCTCCTTCCGAAACACCGGGATACGTCCCTATGTTTCTCATTCCTTCCGAAACACCAGGATATGTCCCTATATTTCTTCTCCTCTTCGAAACACTGGGATACGTCCCTATGTTTCTCTCTCCTTCCGAAACACCGGGATACGTCCCTATGTTTCTTCTCTTTTCTGAAACACCGGGATATGTCCCTATGTTTCTCCCTCTTTGGTTAAGAGCATCTGGAATACGTTCCAATGCTTATACCTTTCCGAAGCATCGGGATACATCCCTATGTTTCTTGCATGATCATAGGTTATGCTTGGTTTTGTGCATTGTCTTGCATTTTGCCCCTGCCTTCGGGTACATATCTTTATCTGTAGCTTGTATGCTTTGTCTAAGTCTTCGGCCTTGTCAAAAATGGGTCGTCTCTGAGATTTGACACTTACTCCCGTCATTGTTATGACTTTCGAGTTCTGTCAAAGAGGGGCAACTGTAGACACCCCATTTTTGATCGTCCTCAAGACTTGGACGTCACCGTTTGAGCACTCGGTGATTATCCATGTTTGTGTTCGTCTTTCGTCTTGAGTTCCCGGAGATCTCGGCTACGCGCCTTGCCTCAAGAATCTCTCGACTCGACTGTTTTGTGTTTGGTTTTGCACCAAACACTTGTGTTTTGCCTTTGAGGGGCAGTAAGTGGCTTGATGGCCATCCCCACACATCACCAGCTATGGCTTGAGGCCACCGGCTGTGTTTTCTTGCCACCGGCCATTGGTGATGGCCGGCCGACACTTTGTTTGGTCGGCCGACCATTAATTTGGCCGATTAACTCTTTTTCTGGCCGAGACCTCTTCTTGGGGAGGCTTGACCCTTTTGAACCCCTATTTTAGCTTCTTGAGGAAGCTTGAACCCTTTGAACCCCTACTTTAGCTTCTTGAGGAAGCTTCAACCCTTTGAACCCTTGGTTCTAGCTTCTTGAGGAAGCTTGAACCTTTTGGACCCTTGGTTTTAGCTTCTTGGAGAAGCTTGAACCTTTTGAACCTTTGTTCTAGCTTCTCCAAGAAGCTTGAACCCTTCTAAGCTTCCAAGAGAAGCTTGCACCTCTTGACCCTTTTGTCTAGCTTCTCCAAGAAGCTTGACCCCTTTGCTTAGCTTCCCTTGGAAGCTTGACCCCCTTGACCCTTTTTGAGTTAGCTTCTCTTAGAAGCTTGGAGCCTTCATCTTCTCTATAAATAGAGGGCCTCTCCTCTCATTTCAAGGGTTAGAAAAATCTGATATAGATGATATATATATCACTCTCTCTCTATATCTCCCTCTCTCTCTACATTTGTGTGGGTTAGAGGGTTCAAAAGGGTCTAGTTCTTGGCCATTTGAACTACACCTCCTAGGACAACACCTCCATCATCCATCCAAGCACCTTGGGGCTGATTTTCAGAGGTTGAGGGTTGCATTTTTGGGTCTAAAGGCTGTTGGTTCTTGTTGGTCTTCAAAGGTAACTTCTTACCCTCTTTATTCCCCGTTTTTGCACACACTTTTAGCTTTGTCTTTCTTTCGATTTGAGCTTTTTGTATAATATAAAAAGTTCATTTTTTTTTTTGTGTGTTTAATATACTTCATTAGGACACTTTTGTGTTTGGGGTCGTTTACTCTCTTAGGCCTTGTTTGGCCTCATTTTTGTGTGTTTTTGGTGAGCGCCGGGACCACCTTGTTTGGACCTCCTCACCACTGAAATCTTGAGGGATTTCAGTGGTGAGGATGGTGGTTTGAGGTCCTAAGAAGGAGAGGGTCTTCCCCTCTCCTTGTTGTCTTCAAAAAGTGCCATTTTAGCCTCATATGTGAGCACCATTCTTGAGTTCATGTTGGCCATGTCTTAAGTGTTATTTGTGCTTATTTTTCCATGATATAGCACTATTTTTAATTGGTTTAGACACACCATGTTTGCTTTGCATACTTGTCTTGTAATGCCATGATTTGCCTTAACATGCTTTATGCTTTGAGCCTTGTTTCTAGCATGTTTTTGGCTTAGCTTTGTGAAGCTTTTATGATTGTTTTGATGTGCTTGAGGACTTTTTTTGGTCATTTGGGTCATCCATGCTTTGCTTTGTATAGCTATCATGTAATCCCCCTTGTAGGCCTTAAGTATCGGACCCTCTAGCATGCTATCCTTGCATCATTTCAGTGGTTTAGAACCACTTTCCATGTCATTTCAGTCCTTGTGGTATGCTTGTATGCTTGCATTTGATGGCCTTTTAATGCTTTATAAGGTTGGTGTTTCATGCTCCATGTTTGTGCTATTGTGTATGCCTCTAGGATTAGATCATTTCGATGCCATCTAAGTGGTTTTTGGGGCTTAATTTGGCATGATTTGGGACTGTTTTGATTCACTTTGATCATTTACTTCATGTGTCATATGATCATAGTTTAAGTCCTTGGGCTTGGATGCATGCTTTGCTTGCATTGGTAGGTTGATTTGGCATCATCTTCTACATGTTTTTCAAACCTTATCATGTATGCTATGTGCCAATGTTTCCCCCTCTTAAGTGTGCTTGAAAGTTGCTTCTATATGCTTAGGTATTCAACCATGTTTGCATGCATGTTTGTATGCTTAGGTACTTGACTCATGACATTTTGTTGCATGTTTAAATGGTGTTGCATTTGGCATGCATTTCTTGCTAAGTTGCCTAACATGTTACATGCCTTGCATGTGTGCATGGTTAAGATTACATTTTGCATGTTTGCTAACTTGCATACTTGCCCTCATGTTCATGTTGCATACTTAGCCTCCATGCATAGGTTGCATTGCATAGAGCATGCATGCTTTGCCTCTTGAATTGAGTATGATAGAGGTTGGGCTTTATGTGTTTATTTGGTTTGCATGTCATTTGAAATCAAAATGCATAACTTGGTTTCTTGGGCCATCACGCATTGAAATGCGCGATTGGTGGTCCGAGAATCGAGTACCATCCCTCTTTGAGTCATGAACATGATAAGGGGGTGTGGTTGTGCACACATTTGCTTGAAATGCATTGCCATGCCTTGTTTTGCCCTCTGCTGCTGTCAAAAACAAATTCTACAGGAAGCTTTGGCCAGCCGGCCATCTCCAATGCCAACCGGCCATCCATCAATGGCCGATAGCTTAATCAGTGGCCGGTGACCATTCCCCTTGGCCGGTGGCCATTTCTCTCAGCCAGTGGTGTTCCACAGCACTCAGAGAAGCAACCCTGGGACTTTTGCAGTCATCAGAGGAGGATAACAGTCAAAGCAGAGGCAACTTGTGCATGATAGTGGCTTTTCGAGCAGAGCCGAACACGCATTGCATTGGACCCTCTTCCCGAGGCTGTTTACTACTTTCTTAGATTAGTTAATTTGCTTAACTAGTTTAATTAGTTTAATTGGTCTGTAATATTTAATTAGCTTGTAGGTTAGTTAAATCTGTATTATTTTTTCGGCCCCTCCGAGTGAGGGCGCATTTGTAATAAGTGTGGGTGCGTGTGTGCATGTCTTTCAACCCCCACTTCTTTCTCCCTTTTACTTACCTGCTTTTGATGGTTAGTATTAGGACATGTTTAATTTAGCATACCTTATGCTATACATGCGTGCATCCATACATTTGTCTTGCATGCACCAGGCTCGGCGCATTATACTAACTGCATTATATTTCAATTCCAAGTTGAATACGTGTTAGTTGTAGCATCATCATATGCCATCTTAGAATAGCCGAGCCTATTGTAATTGCATCTTGCATGTGTTGCATGAGCCATCTTGACATGAACTAGGATCATCCACATGATTACTAACTAGTTTCTGTTTTGGCTTGGAGTACCAGGTAAGCTTTTACGCTTTAGCATACCGCATGTGTGTGAGTGTTTTCCATGACTGCATGATTACCATCAGGCTAGCTGCTTATGTGATATAACTGCTTGAATGCCTGTGGATGAAGGTTGGGTTACTTAAATTGGAACAACGCATTGAATGCGAGTTTTAAGCCCACTTGAGAGTGGCAAAATCATATTTTCTAAGCCCACTTGAGGGTGGCAAAATCTGCATTTTAGCCTACTTGCGAGTAGCAAACCATTTTCAAAACAAACATGAAATGTTTTGTCCCAATTTAGGCGATTTGGTCTATACTTGTTTGTTGTGCGCATAATATAGTAAATCTAGGCTAATAACCGGAATAAGAATGCATAGTGTTTTCAAAACAAGATATCATGGCTAGTAGAGGCTGATCTTTGATCGGGCGAGAGGGGGTGCTCATAGCTGACCTTCCTCAATCGTACCCAAGTTACCGAGCCGAGGCAACTTTGGTGATGACGGACACGTGGCCTTAGGCAAACGAGTCAGGGTTTCCTAAATTCCCCCAAAATAAAATATTTAGGTGGCGACTCTGTATCTGGCAAAGCAGTCCATGTTTGGCACTTCTTTTCTAAAAATTTGTTTTCTCAAAACGATTTGCCGGATTTGGACTCTTTGGTTCAGATTAAGAACTGTGGCAAATTGAGTCCGAACTGTAACCCGTGAGTTCCCCCGCGGACCTGTTACAGCATCTCTCAAACTGATTATGTCTTTCTCATCCCTTATCTCTCTCTCTCTCTATCTCTTTTTACGAAATCCTAGTGTTATCTCTCTTATCTTTCACCCTTCCTCCAACGTCCTCTCTGGCCTTCGCCTTGATGGCTCCATCGTCTATATGACCACCACCAGCATTCCTCACCGCCGCACCGTCTCCATCATTACCTCAAATCTGAGATCGTGGACTCCACAACTCCGCTTCTCTCTCTCTCTCTCTCTCTCTCTCTCTCTCTCTCTCTCTCTCTCTCTCTCTCCCCCTTTGCCACCAGCTTTCTCTTTTCTCTCTTTGTCGTTGGTACAAGAGCAACAATACAAATCTGAGTTGGTGGGGTAGAGCCGCCACCGTCTCTCTCATAACTCGGTTCGATCTGCTCTCTCTCTCAACACTTAGTACCGATTTCTCCTACTCCAGCGAGGTCTTCGACGATCGGATCAACAAAATCGATGATGTCCAGGACCACCACCTCATCATCTTCATCATCTTCGGCAGATTTGAGATCGCGATCTTCCATTCCAAGATCTTAAGTAGGTGTTTGGCATACACTAAAAAAGTATATTTTCTTTGCATACATACACTTATTTAGGTCACATCAATCAACATCTATCAACATCTCCTCTCTACTTTTCTACCCACTTTCTCTACTTTTCTACACATTTTTTATTTTATTTTTTTATAAAAAGTCAAAAAAGTGCACTTATTTAGAACATCCCAAACCATATCGTGCCCAACAAACGGTGGCGACCAAGAACGGAAACGGAGAAGAACCACGAATGACGATCTGAGGGTGTTCATGTTCGTGGAGTTGAAATCGACTACGAGAAGAAGATGAGTTGTCGCCTTCAGCCCTAGAACATGGCGTTTCGTATCATTTCTATTTATGACTTTCTGTATGTATATATATATAAGTATATATATGTATCCAATATATATGTATAACTACGTGCATCTATATATGTAATTTTTTTATTGTTGATGGTATGTTGCAATCACGGATAAATTTAAGTTTGATGTTTTACTTGCGGCCTATTAAGTGGAGGATGTAGAATTTTGTATGTATATTTGTGAGTGCATGTATGTGTATCTATGAATGTATGTATGTATAAGATTAGATCTGAAAAAAAAAAAAAAAAAAAAAAAAAAAAAAAAAAAAATTGAAAATTGAAAATTGATGGTAATGATAATGATTGCAATAGATAACCAAAACTAGCAATGATTCAGAGCACTAATTTCGATGTTCTAATAGAGCACTAATGACATGACAAGGAGGAAAAAAAAAAAACCAAAATCAAAACCAAAATATCCAATCATATCACAGTGGGTGGGACCCACTGCCAACTCATTAGAGCTGGCTTTAGGGCTCAAGAACTAGAGCTCCAAAGCATTTTTCTAACCAAAACATAGTTAACACAAATTTTTTGGGTTAAACTATATAAGTGCAATTTTTTACATAAATGTACTTATTTGGGTTACATCAATCAACATTGCCTCTTTACTTCTCTACCTATATTTTTATATAAAGTCAGAAAGTGCACTTATTTAAAACATCCCAAACCAAATTGAACAGATGGATACAATTTAGAGAAAAAAATTGAACAGATAGATAGAATTTAGGGGAAAATATTGACTTGATAGCCAAAAATTTTGAACAAATAAATATAAAATTGAGTAGATAGATAGAATTTAAGAAACAAATTGAACAAATAGATAAAAAATTGAACAGATAGATAAAATTTAGGAAAAAAAAATTAAACAGATAGAAATTTTTTTGAATTAGTAAGAAAGAAAATTTGAACAAATAGTCAACGAAAGTCAACAAATAAAAAAAGTCAAGGGATAAAATTAGAAATAAAATGTCCTTCAAAATTAATAAAAGACTTCTTATCAAATTATTTCACAAAATATAGACCTTTCATCAATAAAAAATATTCACTGAATCTAATACCTTAGGCACTCTCTAAATTAGATTTATCACTAATTTTTTTAGAAAAATATATTAAAAAAAAATAGAGAGATAAAATAGGCCTTTATCTCAACAAAAATGTTAGAAATCCCAAAAATTCTATCAAATGTCTCACATGAGTGTGAAACCTACATAATCTCACACCTATATGAGATATTTAATAAAAATTTTGATAAAAATTTTAAAATCTCTAACATTACTCTTATCTCAAGTAGGGATGGCAATGAAGGTTAATGGAGTGGATATTAATTCTCCATTTTCATTAATTATGTTTTCCCATTCCCCATTCCCCATTTCCCATGGGTACTACCATTCCCATCTCCTAATGAGTTTGGATTTTCCCCAACCCAATTTGACCCTTTTTTTATTTTTTTTTATTATTATTTTTTTAAGATTCACAACCAAAGCTAAATATACATTAAATCTTATTTTATTTTATTTGGCTCAACAACAAAATCAAATACACATTAATTAACAGTGTCACATTATTTTTGTCAAATTTTATGTATATTTAGAGTTTTTTAAAATTTATTTAGAAAAATTCTATTCCTGCAAAAAAATTCCATCTTCTTTTTTTAATTTTATATATCTCATTCTCTTCTTTATTAATTGATCTTCGATAATCTGAAGGTGAGTTGTTACTCTTGTTTCCATCTTCTTCTTCTTCTTTTCTTTTTTAATTTTTATTTGCATTTATAGAATGAATTTTCTTATTTTAATGTCTCCTGCAATTGTTTTATTGGATTTCTCTCTGATTTGATGGTAACCTTAGATTGAATTTCCCAATTTTCATCTTAACTAGTGATCACCTTAATTGAAATTTTGTACATTTTTTTTTCTTCAATTTCTATGTTTTGGTTATGATTAATTGTGTGTTTTTTTATCAATAGTCACAATTTTGTTGCCACCAGATTGTCTCCATCGCAAATTGCCGTGGTTGTAGTGAAAGGATGGGAAAGAGTGAGAATTAGAACTCTAATTGTAAACAAAGTAATGAAAACTAGGGATGGTAATGGATAACCTGCCCTGTGGGTATCTATGGAGACCCAATCCAAACACATGGGTTTTCCTCTTTTTTCTTGTTCGTCGAGTAAGGTAAGTGATGTTCTTTAAATCTCCACCGATGATGGATACCCACTAATTTCCCCATACTTTTTTTTAAGTACATCGAAAATAATTTCTCCATATGTTTTCACTACTCTATTCACAATTAGAGTTCTAATTCTCACTCTCTCTCATCCTCTCAATACAGCAACGGCGATTTGCGATGGCGACAATTTAGCGGCGACAAGATTGTGACTATCGATCAAAAACGCGCAATTAATCATAATCAAAACATGGAAATTGAAGACAAAAATGTACAAAATTTCAATTAAGGTGATCACTAGTTAAGATGAAAATCGAAAAATTTAATCTAAGGTTACCATCAAATCAGAGAGAAATCCAATAAAACAATTGCAAGAGGTATTGAAACAAAAAAAAATTCATTCTATAAATGTAAATATATATATATATATATATTTTTTAAAGAAGAAGAAGATGGAAATGAGAGTAACAACTCACCTTCAGATTATTAAAGATCAATTAATAGAGAGGAGAAGGAGATACATAAAATTTTTAAAAAAAAATAAAAAAGAAGGTGGAATTTTTTTGTAGGAATAGAATTTTTCTTAATAAATTAAAAAAATTCTAAATATACATAAAATTTAACAAGAATAACGTGACAATGTTAATTAATGTATATTTGATTCTGTTGTTAAGCCAAATAAAATAAAATAAGATAAGATTGAAGGTATATTTAGCTTGGGTTGTGAATCTTTAAAATATATATAAAAAAAAAAAAAAAAGGTTAAGTTAGGTTGGGAAAATCTAAACCCATTAGGAGATGAGGAGGGTAGTACCTATGGGGAATGGGGAATGGGAAAAAATAATTATAGGGGAATGGAGACGAGAATTAATATCCACCCCATTAACCCCCATTGTCATTCCTAGTGAATACATATGAAGGAATTATTTTTCAATGTACCTAAAAAAAAAATAACATATGGAGAAATTAGTGGATACCCATCCCCGCCCCATCCCCGGTAAAGATTTAAAAAATATCACTTACCTTACCCAACGGACAAGAAAAACAAGAAAAAAATCCATATATTTAGGGTGAATCTCCATAAATATCCACAGAATAGATTATCCATCGCCATCCCTAATCTCAAGCATGGAGGGAAGCCCAGTGCAACAATTATTGTCCATCTGTTAGTACGATGACATTAAAAATCTTGGGACCTTTTGGTCTCAACCACATCTTCAAAATATTTGGGACTTAATCTAAATTCAATTAAAAAATAAAATATTTATAAAAAGATCTAAAATAAATAAATAAATATGTCACTTTTTGTATTTATTTCTATAAAAATAGATGACAAGTTAATTTTAAGAAATGGATCATTCATTTATTTTATTTTATTTTTATGATAGACACCATAAATTAAATATATTAATATCAAATTGACTTAGTTTTTGTGTGGAAAATATACATAAATTTTTTTATAAAATATATTATTTTAATTATCAAAACAAAATTCAAGTTGGACTCTATCATAAAAAATAGTAAAAAGAAAAAAGAATTCATGATAGACTCCATGAATCCAAAAATTATCCAAAAAAAGAAAAAAGAATTCACGATGGACTCTATGAACCCAGAAATTATCCTATGAGTTAGGAAGACCATGTAATTATATATCCATTCAATAAAATCATATCATTTCTTCACCAATTTTTTATTTTCGTAGTACTATATACACCAATTAGTATACTAATTAGTGTATCAATACTAGTTATGACATTATTATTAACCTCACTTATTATACAAATTACAAATAATAAAAACCTCTTAAATTATGTCACATCATCAATTTAAGAGGTTTTTTGCATAATTTAAGAGGTTCTTGATATTTGTAATTTATATAATGAGTGGAGTCAATAATAATATTATAACTAATATTGATACACTAATTGATGCATCTAGCATTATGCTTTTACGATTATTGCTTGGTAGCTCGAATATAAACGGCTCGAATGGCCCGATTTCTTTGTACACCCCTAGATTCCTTATACACCCACAGCTTTGTTCGACCATACCAGACCTTTAATTTCAAATAAAAAAGAAAAAAGAAAAAATAAAGAAGGATAGAACAGAGAGTGGAGAGTGAGGAGACCGAGTAACCTCTCATATCTGTTAAACCTTCCGATTGCGCTCTCTGATCACGGAAGGAGAACGAACGACGACAGAAAACGAACGATGGCCTGTGACAGCGAAACACGGACGACAAATCTGTAAAACAGTTAAAAATTTGTTATACAAATCTGTTAAAAATTATAAATCTGTTGCAAATCTGTTAAAATTTTGTCAAAAATCTATTATAAATTTGTTAAAACTATGTTATATAAATCTGTAAATGTTGTGAAGTCTGTAAATCTGATTTTAAATGTGTGTTGAAAGTTGGAAGAGCAACTTGAACACGGTTTTGTAAGAAAAATGTTTGAGGGCCACAATTTTTGTGGCTCAAATGGCTCAAAATTGCCAAAACGACGTCGTTTTGACAATTTCGAGCCATTTGAGCCACAAAAATTGTAGCCCTCTACCATTGCTGGTTTTGTAATTGGTCTCTCTGTTACCCAGTTCTCCTCTCTCTCTACTCTCTGTTAATTCTTTTTCTTTTTTTTTTTTTAAATGAAAGGTGTAGCTGAACAAAGATAGGGGTGTGCAAGGAATCTGGGGTGTACATAGAAATCGGGCCATTCGAGCCTCATTACATTTAAGCTACTAAGCGCGACCCATTCTTTTACTTTTAATGCCACATAATTCGTAGCCTCCATACTATTGACTGGGTAAGATAATTACTCCTATGAATCCGAAATAGCACATTCCAGATGGAGGGGAGCCAGGTCCAACAATTAATAATTAGGCCTCGTTCGACAAGTAGTGATTTTAGTTAAAAAATTAAAAAAAAATATTAAAAAAAATTAAAAAATCAATAGCTTATATCAAAAAATCAAAATTTTCATTTTCTCTCTAGTTTTTGCACTTTTTTTTTTTTTGTAAAAATTCAAAAAGTCATCTCAAACATACTAATTTTTTGCATCGTATTTTAGTCAAAAAATTAAAAAATTACTAAAAAAGCTTGTTGTCAAACGAGGCCTTAGTGTCTATCTGTCTGTACAATGAAATGAAATTATTTGAGACCTCTTGATCTCGAGTTTTTTTTTTTTTTTTTTTTTTCATATTCTAAAAAAAAAATTTAGAGAATTGACTCACTTTTTAAATTATTTGAAAAATTAACTTGTTTGTTAAAATCGCATTTTCAAATGTTAAAAATACAATATATCTTAGTGAAGTCTATGTCATCATAAAATTACATTTTTAGCATACGATTTCAGGTTGAAATTACAGGTTGAAATGCGATTTCAATTTAAAATTATATTTTTAAAATGCGATTTCAAAGAATAGTTTAGTTTTCTAAATAATTTGAAAAGTGAATCAATTCTTTAAATTGTTTTTTTTAGAATATTAAAAAGAAAAAAAACTCCTTGATCTCACATCTTCAAAATATCACACTACAACCCTTTTTCTTTTTTTAATGCCTAGAACACCCTCAAGACAATATTTTTAGAATTCATCTTTACAAGTCAAACTAAAATAAACTAAGGTGTCGTTTGGGAAGCTAAAAAGCTAGGTTTTTTGGCTATTTTAGTCACAAAAGACAAAATAGGCTTTTTTAGTCACAAAAAACAAAACATCACATCCAACCCATAATCATTACTCTTCTCTCACAAAAAAAGTCAAAAAAACTAAAAAGTCAAAAAGCCCTTCCCAAACCAAACTTTTAAGCCCAGGCTAAAATAGTCAAAAAAAACTAAAAAGCCAAAAAGTCAACCCACTTCCCAAACGGAAGCTAACTGATCTACCTAAACCATCAAATTTTTACTTAAATAATAAAAAATTGAACATTAATCAATTAAAAAAAAGAGCAAACTTTCTTACCAACAATGGACCTCGCTGGTTCACACTAGCACTAGTTTGCTTTGTTTTGACATCATCATACTGACTAAGACCCTGAGCAAAAACTGACGTCATTTTACCACTTTATTTTAAAAATTATGTCAATTTTTTATATTTTTATGGTTCATCTTTATAGATGAGTCTATAAAGTAAATTTTGTTTGATAAATTGAAAAAAAAAAATTAAAACTAAAATAACCCCCCCCCCCCCAAAAAAAAAAAAGAAATATATTTTTTTTGTTTATTTTTGTCTTTTTTGAATTGTTTTTTACATTTTTAAAAATTTTTCAGTTGGTATTGTTGAATAGAATATAAAAATTCTAAACATTTTACTTTAAAAAAATTCATGAAATATGAAAATAAATTAATAAAAATGTCACAAAAAACAAATCCCAAACAGCCAACAATGAGATAGTTAAAAAAAGCCTCAATTAGATTAAAAGTTAATTTTTTGGTTTTTTTTTTATTTTTTTTAGTCATATTATTTTTCTATTTTTTTTTTTACATATTTTTAAAAAATAAATCAAAAAATTAACTTTTAATTTATTTTTCAAAATAGGCCAAATTAGGGAGATAGGTTTTCAATCTTATTGGAAGGGTTGTTGAGCAATGTAAGACTCATTATGGATCTTATTTCAACTATCCGAATCGTCAATATTATTTGACTACGGTAGCCAATCATCCATTTAAAAAATTAAATTGATCCAACAAGTATAGTCATATATTTTAAAGATATTTGTCTACAATGATAATTTAAAAAATAGACCGTTCATTTGTTTACGGACAAATTTGATAAAATCATGATTGTTATTGTTCAAACAATTAAATTATTTAAATGGATAATCTACACAGTCAAATAGAATGGATAGTTTAGATGTAGAGGCCTCACTTGGCCCAACATTATCTCCCGTCCGCGATCCTTAAAATTATGAATTAAAACATGTGTTATACGACAAAAATTAATAAAAATAGTCTAATTCTATGTATTAAGGCCATGTTTGTTTGGACGGACTGGATTAGATTGGATTAGTATTTCCATGACTAATAATCTTAGGACTACAAATCCGTTAGATTATGTATCATATCTTAACTAATAGTCAAGTTTAAAATAATTAGTCCGTACTTCAATTATTTAACCAAACATCGGATTAATAATTTTATTGGACTATTAGTCCAATCCCAAGCTCATGTCCACCCAAACAAACATGGCCTAAGTGTTTATTAATTTAAAGAGGGAGTAAATAATTGAATAATATAGCTAAAATGTGTATTAAGTTATATACATATAGAAAGGACAAATATAATTTTTTTTTGTAGTAACGGTTGCATTTATTTTTACCAATTTTTCCTTCATTTGCACATATATAAAAAAGAGAGGATCATTTGAATTGGAGGGTGTTGTTTGAGCCCGTGAGACTCACTACAAACCCCATTTCAATGATTCAAACTATTTATTTTGTTGTGTACTTTATTTATTTTATCCACAAAAACAATTAGATCAATTTAATAATTGTAATTTGTTCAATTTATTGAGTTTGTTACTAAAAAAATATATGGTATATTTTTAAAAATACAATTGTCATTTATTTTTATTTTTTAAAAAACGCGATAAATTGAACAAATTATAATTATCGAATCGATCTAATTTTTTGTGTAAATAAAATACATAAAATATTTGATAAAATGAACGGTTCAGATTCTCAAAACAGAGCTTGTGATGGCTCCACAGGCCTAAACAAAACCTTTTAGTTCAAAATCCAAATGAGAGGGGATCCTCCACCTATAAAAACCCTTTTCCTTCCTTCAAGAAATTATTTGGTAATTTTACAGTATGATTTTTTTTTGTCGGCAAACAAAAAAAATTATTGATGAATTGTATAGTTAGAAGCAATAATTACATGTGCCTAAAAGTGTTGTAGTTAATAGAAGAACTGGAACTTGTGATTGATGGAGACATTATCCGGTGGTGCTCCTGTACATCTATATAATTTTTAAGCAAATTACATCCCAGAGGAGTGCAGAGGAAAAAATTACAAAAATTTAATTATTTTCTGTCTCATTTTTTTTTTATCCACCTTTTCATTTTTATTCGTTTTCAAAGTATTTGTTTACTTTTTTATTTTGGGTTTTAAAATTTTTAAAATTACCCATTATACATTGAATTCGTTTGAGAAGTGGTTTTTAACTATTTTAGTCTAAAGTTAAAAATCCTTATTTGTGATAGGTTTTTTTTTTGACTTTTTTGAGAGAAAAAAATATAATGATTATAAATTGAATGTGATATTTTGTCTTATTAGACTAAAAATTCTATTTTATTTTTTTGTAACTATTTTAGTCAAAAAAAAATTCCAAACTAACTTCTCAAACGAGCTCACAATTACAAACACATTTTAAATTTTAAAATTAAATATATTACTTTCTCCATCCCAAAATAATGGTTCCTTTTGGGGAATTTAACTTTTTTTGGTAGTACAATTATTGCATTTGAAAAAAGTTGATTTTTTAAAATTATTCTTTTGATAGTACATTTTTTGAAAATATCAATATCATAATTGTACTTTTTATATTGTTTATTAATTTAAAAGAATGGCAAAATAGAAAATTTATATTATTTTTGTACTTAATTTTTGAAGAGGGACTAATATTTTGGGACAATAAAAAATAGAATAAGAGACTAATATTTTGAGATGAAGAAAAATATGCTAAAAATATTTTAAATTTTAAATTAATGTGTAATAATTGTTTGCCTCCTCAATACGTTGAATTCCTCAAAGTAGGGAAATAAATTCAGACTTCACTCTGTCACCTACTCATTAATTGGCAATTGGGGAGCACAACAGGTACTGTTGTGCAGTTCTATAAGTTTATTTTGGAGTTTATTTTGATAATTTAAACTGTTCACATTTTAAAAGATATTGAGTAAAATATACCTGTCAAAAATCAAGTTAATCACATATCGTTAACCGTTTCATCCACCCACATTTGTATGTTGAAAAATAAATGATATTGTAATTTAAAGTATTAAAATGAATATAAATATAAGTGGATTAAAGGGTTAACGATATCCGATTAACTTAATTTTTTATAAGTATGTTGTACTTAATATACTCTAAAATATAAATGATTTAAATTATTAAAATAAATTTTAAAATCAGTCCATAAGACTGCACAATAATACGTATTGTGCACCCAGCCCAGCGAGCAGCCAACTCTCTTGCGGCAACTAATCACATGCTACCCATTAAATCAGAAATGATGTAGCACAGAGAGTGGTCTTACATCATTTAGCCTATGTTTGAGAAGTTGGGTTTGAAGATTTTTTTTTGGTTAAAATAATAAAAAAAATAAAAAATAAAATAAATTTTTTAGTTTAATAAGATAAAATATCATATCTAATCTATAATTATGACATTATTTTTCATAAAAAAGTTAAAAAAGTCAAAAAAAAATGAAAAATTCTTCCCAAATTAGGCTTTTTAGCCCTAAGGTCTCGTTTGAAAACATGATTTTTTAGTAACTTTTTGGTTTTTTAACTAAAATATGATTTAAAACAATAGTATGTTTGGGATGAATTTTTGATTTTTTACCAAAAGATATGCAAAAAGTAGAGAGAAAAGAGAATTTTTAATTTTTTGGTATAAGTTGTTGACTTTTTAGTTTTTTTAATGACTTTTTAACTAAAAAAATTACTTGCCAAATGAGGTTAAAATAGTCAAAAAATTTAAAAAGCCAAAAAATAAACCCACTTCCCAAACGAAAGCTTAATAAATTAAAAAATGACGTATGTAATATCATATTATTGTAAATATATTTATGGAAGTTTTTTTTTTTAAATTTTTTTTATAAGAATTCTAAAAATTATTCAGCTTGTTTGATTCTTATTTTTAGAATTCACTTTGCTTGTTTTAGTTTTTGAAAAATATTTTTCAGAAAATTTTACTTTCTTATTTTTCGTGTTTTTACTGAATTGTTTTAATATTTTAAACAATTTTTTTAATTTTTAGACACACCTAACATAAATACACATAAAAGTATAATTTTTTGTGAAAAAAATCTTTTAAAAATTCACTAAATACCAAAAATATAAAAATATAAGAATTTAATATATTTTTTGTATTTTTATGTATTTATTAATTTTTTAAAATATTTTTTTCTAATTTTTTTACTTTTTAGATACATCTAAGTAAGGTGCATCTAACAAGTAAAAAAAATACTTAAAATTTTAAAAATATTCACTAAAAAAAAAAATGAAAAACAAAAAACCCAGTTTTCAAAAAATTTAATCCTTAAAACTCAAACCAAACATACAGCAAATTTTTTATTTTTCATATTTTTTTATTTTTAATATTCTAAGTAGTTTTTTTAATTTTTGGATATACATAATATAAATATACTTAGGGCTTGTTTGGCAAGTAGGTTTGGATTAAAATAGTCACATAAGACAAAATATGTTATTTTAATCAAATTGGACAAAATGTCACATTCAACCCACAATCATTTTATTTTTTTCTTTCAAAAAAGTCAAAAAACTTATCCCAAATGAAGTTTTTTAGCTCCAGACTAAAATAACCAAAAAACAAACTCATATCCCAAACGAGCTCTTAAAAAGTATAATATGTGTGAAAAAAATATTTAAAAAATTCACTATAAAGTAAAAGTATAAAAAAAATACGATAATTTAATACATTTTTTTATATTCTTATACATTTATTGATTTTTTTTTAAAAAAAATTATAAATATTTTATTTTTAAAATACATTAAAGTAAAGTGCATCTAAAAAAATTAAAAATTTAATTAAAATTTTAAAAATATTTATTAAAAACAAAAAAAATATGTTAAATAAAACTTCTAAAAAATTAAAACCAAACGCACTAATTCATTTGCTAATTGTGCTATTCAAGAGTTCATTGGATTGGAGATATTCTAAGCGGCCGCCGCTCACAAGGTTTTGAATGGCCAGTTTGGCAACACTTATAATTCATCTTAATTAGTTTATTTGTTTAAAAAAATTGACTAATGATGTTTAATTCTCCAATCTAAAAAAAATAAAAAATAAATAAAAAATTGATGTTTGGTTCTAACTTTAAGAAAAAAATATTGAGATCTTTAAAAAGTCTATATTAATTTAAATTTATGTATAAAGATATGACAAATTATTTATTTTTTATTTTTTGTTATAAGAGAGGTCGAAGCTAAAGAAAAATGTTAATTTTTTATTTATTACTAATTCAATAGTATAAAGTCAACTCCTTACCATATCGTTGTAAGTGAATTATAAATTGTAAATTATGAATCTCCATTATTCCCCAATTTCAATATTTTGGCAAAATGCATTAATTTCAACACATATAAATTGAGGAGTGGGCTCTTTCGTTTCTAGTAAAAGGATAAGAAGTCTGTCACCAGCAGAGAAGCATAAGTTTTGCTTCTATCAAGTAAGTTTTATTGTATGTTCTTTTAAACATTTCTGTCCACATTACAAAATGTTGCATCATTGATTTTTTTCATTGGTTAGTGCCCTACTTACAATAGGAGTAGTAAAAAATACTTTTACCCCCTAAACTATCACTAATTTGTTTATGTAGTCCCTAAACTATCACATTTTGGTTCTATTCGGTTCAAATGATAGATGGCATCCAAATTATTAATGGCAAAAGCAAAAACATGCCCTGCACATGAGATTCAAAACTGGTAAAGGATAAAAAAATCAACAACACTGGAAGGGTTCTGCATCATTATTGGTGTTTATTGAGTTTGATTTTAGATGAATCAACGCCGAGAAGACAAACACGCACAAGGTGAAAATCCCATCTTGTAAATTTACTTTTCTGAATATTTTTTTTTTCTTTTTGCGTTTTTAATGGTTGTCTGAGTACTTCAAATTATTTTTTGAAGCAATTTTTACCTAGGTTGGTGTAAAATCATTATTTAATGGATATGCACCATTGTTGGTGTTTATTGGGTTTGATTTCAGATGAAGAAATCCCATCATGTAAATATACTTTTCTGATTTTTTTTTTTTTTTTCTTTTTGCATTTTTAATGGTTGTCTGAGTACTTTGAATTTATTTTTTGAAGCAATTTTTACCTAGGTAGGTGTAAAATCATTGTTTAATGGATATGTATGAAGCTTTATTTGTTTAATTTGTTTACTTTTTTGTTACTTTTTATACTCTCTTATTTCATTTTTTATTATCTCAAAATATTAGTTCAATTGTAAAAAGTAAGGAATAAAATAATATGAATTTAATATTTTGTCATTTTTTTTAAATTCATTAATAATACAAAAAGTACAATTATGGCAACTGATATTCTCAAAAAAATATACTATCAAAAGGTAATTTTAGAAAATTAATATTTTAAAATATAATAATTATACTATTAAAAAAAGTTAATTTTTTATAATAGACCATTATTTTAGAACGGAAAAAGTAATCAACAATAATATTTTCATCAATGCAGGTGATCATTATTTTGTTTTTAATGGGTTGACAAGGACAAAAGACATTTCATTCATCGGGAAATATTTTGGTGCACACTTTACATGCACATTATAATTTAAAAGAAAAATGACATAATTTAAATTTTTTGAATCATAATTAAGAAAGAAAGAAAAAAAAATTATAACTAAACATAACATGAGATATAACTAAAAAAGAAAATTGATCATAACTCAAAAAAATAACATAATTAATGATGCATATTGATGATGCTGTTCGTCCTGGTGAATTGGCTAGACCGATCCAAGCTCCTCAGGTCCACTGGATAACCTGCAAACGAGTTCAACGGGGAACGGGGTAGTCCCCCGGCGAACCCTCCGGTGTATGAATTAGAAGATGTAGTAGGTAACGAAATGAGAGAGAGAGAGATAGAGAACTTAACCTTCTTCTTGTCTTCAAGTCTTGCTTATATCCTTTGGTAATCATTTCACTGTCTCAGCCGTTCTGACCTCCCCACCGAAAGCTTATGTTGTGGTTCGTCTTGTTCAGAGTGAGGGGATGCCATTCCGGCTGGGGGGGTGTTGTCGCAATAAATACTGTGATGGGCTACATTAATGGTGATGTGCTATAGCAATAACTTTGCAGATCTATGTCTGCTGACGTGGCATGTCCTGCGTCTGCCATGTGTCCGAATATCATTGGCCTTCCCTACCCAGTTGGCATCTAGTGATGCTGGGTTTTACTGACCAGGTTATGCAATGGGGTTTAAATGGTAGGCCTGGGTTTACTCATGGTGGGCTGTGGCCTTTGTGGGCCTATCCATGTCAGTAGTCCCCCATTCCCGAGTACAGCTTGTGTCCAACGAAGGGAATAATAATAAGGGAGATGAATCCGACCGGTAGGGGGAGACCGACCGTGAGGGTGGCCGAGCGGGTGAGGCCGACCGCGAGGGTGACCGAGCGGGAGAGGCCGACCGCGAGAGCGACGGAGGGGGCGAGGCCGATCGTGAGGGCGACCGAGTGTGGCGAGGCCGACCGTGAGGGCGACCGAGCGGGAGAGGCTGACCGCGAGGGCGACGGAGGGGGCGAGGCCGACCATGGGGGTGGCCGAGTGGAAGAGGCCGACCGTGAAGGTGTCCGAGCGGGAGGACCGACCGTGGGGGTCGCCGAGTGGGAGAGCACGGGGCTCAAGAGGCGGCGTGTCACGTGATGATTTGAAGTGGAAAAGACAAGGTAAGGGCAGAAGTCAGTGCATCGGGACCGTACACGTGGCAGAATTTCGGGAGAGGGAAAAGGTCAAGCGTGAAAACTCACATTGTAGACAACAAAGTGAAATTTCGAAAATACATGGGAGTTCTAGCCAACAAATTAGCTGAGCAAACAGCTAAATTAAAAGACTTGCAAAATCTTTGTTTCAATATTCTTAAACAAATGAATTAGAATGAAGATTTTAATTTTGAAAAAATAAACAATTTTCTTAAGCTATCAGACCTCATATTAGATGAGTTTTCTGATCCAATTTTTGAACAAATAAAAAGAATTTGTCTTTTTGAAAAAGCAAGAACTTTGCTTCTAAAAGAAATTTTTATGTTAATTAAAAATCAAGTTGAAGATCATTGTGATAAGATTAGACAAATCTTAGAACGATCTTATGATAAATTAAATTTGAAAGATGGAATTCCCAAAATAACCATAATGGCAAATCATGATATGTGGTTTTTTGAAGATACAGATTGGGGAATAACTAATCAAGTTATTTTCCAAATTTTAGATCAAATCCAATGGATAGATTATCCAATGATCATCAAAGCAATGCTCTCATAGATAGTAAAAGGCTTCCGATGGAGCAAATATTTTACTTTCTGGATCTCCAGCACTGTTGGTTGGCGGGAACAAGAACATTTTTTCCAACCATACTAGATTTGGTATCTTAAAGAAACTGAAGATTTTGAATTTGAAGATGATTATTTAGATGAAGATCGCCGGAGAGAGAGATTGGAAAATATCCAAAAAATTTCTTTGACAGAATATTGGATAGACAGTCTAATATCTGTTTCACAGGCAGCGTCTAACATCCATGGCTCAGCAAAATTGCCATTCATGGTTATAGATGGAAGAATACTATTTGTAACCCATTTTCCCATAACATATCAAAGGTTTCCTACAAATTAATGAGGCTCTTGACATGTTAATTAATCTCAAAAAGAGAAATAATTTGGATCTTTCGTTGGAGCTAGCCATGACCGCGGATGATGTAGAACATTTTCGGAATGAGCAATATAGCCAGGATCTGGATTCCCTTCCATCAGAGACTGATGAAGAATATCACAATCTCATCAACAGGATGAAAGCATAGTGGACTCCACTATCAAATGTAGCTGTCTCCTGATCGACTCCAACCTTATCCAGGACACGTGGAGCAACCTGCATTATTAGGCGGAAAGTGGTCAGCTGAATCCTTTCAGCTGATGCTACACGACAAATCAGCTCAGCCAAAGCTTATCTGTAACAATCTATCTCTTTGAAAACTGGGGAGGGTGGACGGTGTATATAATTGTAAAAATTGTAGCACATAGCAAATAATTGTAGTCTTTCCTTCAGCCATTTTGGTCTCTTTGTATTTATTTTATGAAGACCTTTTGTAAAGCCTATGACTAGGCTTGACTAGGCTGTTAGAATTTTGCACAAATCTTGGCCGTAAAGTCTTGCCAAGTTAGGTATGCATTAAGTTATGGTTTTGCTTGTATCCACCTTGTATTCTATATATTGGCTTTAACGCCAACATAATGAAGCATGTAAATTCTCCATCTTTGTGCTTCCAACTTCTATAACTTCTCCATCATAATTCTATACTCCATAACTCCATCATAATTCCATAACAAAAATAGTAAAAAGGTCATTTCCTTTTTTGATCAATAAGATAATAATATTTTTTAAAAATTTGAACAAGTCTTCAAAAAGACAAATATTACATAATTCTAATTTAGTCAAAATATAATTTGCATCAGCTTGCAAATTAGTATCTCCTGCAAAACCACATAAATTTTCTTTTATGATTTTTGTAAATTCAGCTAAAATTGTGTCAAGTGTGAGAAAATTTGTTAACAAAGCCGGTTTTTGACTTTTTCCAAATTCAAATTTTTCCCACTGTCTTAACCATTGCAACACATCTCCCTGGAGAGTTGCTGCAATATAATCAAGGAATTTTTCCTTTGACCAACTATTTTATAACTGGTAATAATGATGGACAAGGATTGTGCCCAGTCATCAATTGCTTGTTCTTGATCCTTAAATGGATCATGAGACAAATCTAAATAAGTACCACTTTGAGCTATTGGATTATTATCTTTTCTAGATATTACTGGCTCAGGTGTAGGATTGGAGGTACTTCCAATATTAGTATCATTTTTAACTTCATTTGTCTGAATAAAGTCAAAATTTTGTCCATCTCCCCATGTGCCAAATAATTCGGGATCAATTGGCTCTTCTACCTTTCTTTTTCCTTTATTGATTTCTGGTGAAATATCTTGATCTAATGTTTCTTCAGATGAGGATGACTGACTATCATCATAATTAGTTGACATATTAATATCATAATTAAAGTGCTATAAAAGGGCTTCATGTTCTAGATAAGTTTCTCTTATCTGATCTAGTAGCCTATTTCTTTCATCAATATCTAAATCTGGGTCTTTATATAATTTTCTCCAATAATCCAATATTTCAACAATATTTTCATATTCAGTCCTATTATAGTTATTGGTTTGAAGTACCATAATATCTTCTGTACCATAAAATAGCCTAAGGATGTAGCTATCTCTTGGAGTATTCATTCCATCATTGTTTATGAAGGATATAGTTTCTAATTTTGTCACCAAATTGTTTATTTGGTTTTTTGCATCTTTATTTAAGTCAATATTTATTATAGAACCCAAATAGTCTGTTTTAGATTCTATGGACTCAACTTTGGTTTCTAGATAATTCTGATTTATTTTTTGATTTTTATCTAATTTAGAAAACCAAGAACACATAATATCAGTAATATTATTGAAACTAGAACACACACTATTTATATTTGTAGACTCTTTAGTAATATGCAAACTATGATCATATTTATTATTAACATTATTTTTTGTATTTCCAAAGCATATTATATCTTCAAGGTTAATTGCCATTGTAGATTGTTGTTGGTACCTAAGACCCTCATAGTGTATTTATTAGGTGCCTAAAACCTCTCTTTGTGATCTTAAAGACTTAGTTATGGCCAATAGTCATAAGATCTTAATGAGTATATGGGCTTTGACATACACTAAGCATACTGGTTTCACAACAACTATAAATAAAACAAATAATTATGAAGACATAAAATACAAAGGATATGCAATTATAAACTTTGTCGATTTTTTTTTTAGCACATCATACACACATATATATTAAAATTTATACATAGATAGAAATACTTACATAGCTTGATCTTGCTTTCAAAAGCTCTTCACCAAGCTCTGATACCACTTAAAACAACAAAAAAGGAAATGATCTTTTTACTATTTTTATTATGGAATTATGATGGAGTTATGGAGTATGGAATTATGATGGAGAAGTTAGAGAAGTTGGAAGCACAAAGATGGAGAATTTACATGCTTCATTATGTTGGCGTAAAAGCCAAAATATAGAATACAAGGTAGATACAAACAAAACCATAACTTAATGGATACCTAACTTGGCAAGACTTTACGGCCAAGATTTGTGCAAAATTCTAACACCCTAGTCAAACCTAGTCATAGGCTTTATAAAAGGTCTTCATAAAATAAATACAAAGAGACAAAAATGGTTGAAGGAAAGACTACAATTATTCCACAAGAAGCAAATTCCTACTCGGGAAATATCTGGAAAAAAAAAAAAATAATTAATGACAATATAATTATGTGTTAATATGTTAATTACAAAAAAATATAAAAATTTAATTACTATACAATTATAAAGATAATTAAGTAAATAATTTTGCCTAGACTGAAATCCGACTCTAACTCCCAAACTAAGAACACGATTCGAGTCTCGTCTTCTCCCACAAGCCTCTCATGCCTAGGTGGTCGTGTGTGCCAAGTTTTGTGCTAATCTGGCGCTGTTTGGTGATTTTGGGGCGTCAACACCTCGAATTCTAAGTTTCTTGAGGAACTAGTTTGCCTAGTGTGAAATCTGACTCTAACTCCTAAATTGGGAACTCAATTCGAGTCCCATCTTCTCCTACAAGTCTCTCGTGCCGAGGCGTTCGTGTGTGCCAAGTTTCGTGCCACTCCGATGCCGTTTGGGGACTTTGGGGTGTTAAGACCTCGAATTCAAAGTTTCTTAAGAAACTAATTTGTCTAGGGTGAAATCCGGCTCTAACTTCCAAACCAGGAATTTGATTTGAGTCCTGTCTTCTCCCATAAGTCTCTCATGCCTAGGCGGTTGTATGTGCCAAGTTTCGTGCTAATCCAATGCCATTTGATGATTTTGGGGCGTCAACACCTCGAATTCTAAATGTCTTAAGGAACTAGTTTGTCTAGAGTGAAATCCGGCTCTAACTCCCAAACCACGAATCCGATTCGAGTTTTGTCTTCTCCCACAAGTCTCTTGTGCCTAGGTAGTTGTGTGTGCTAAGTTTCGTGCTACTTCAACGCCGTTTGGTGATTTTGGGGCATTAACACCTCGAATTCTAAGTTTTTTAAAAAACTAGTTTGTCTAGAGTGAAATTCGGCTCTAACTCCCAAATCGGAAACCCAATTCGAGTCCCGTCTTCTCCCATAAGTCTCTCATTCCTAGGCGGTCATGTGTGCCAAGTTTTGTGCTACTCTGACGCCGTTTGGTGATTTTGGGGGCGTCAACACATCGAATTCTAAGTTTCTTATGGAACTAGTTTGTCTAGGGTGAAATCTGGCTCTAACTCCCAAACTGGGAACTCGATTCGAGTCCCGTCTTCTCCCATAAGTCTCTCGTGCCTAGGTGGTTGTGTGTGCCAAGTTCCGTGCTACTCTGACGCCGTTTGGTGATTTTGGGACGTCAACACCTCGAATTCTAAATTTCTTAAGGAACTGGTTTGTTTAGAGTGAAATCTGGCTCTAACTTCTAAACCAGGAACCCGATTCGAGTCCCGTCTTCTTCCACAAGTCTTTCGTGCCTAGGCGGTCGTGTGTGCCAAGTTTCGTGCTAACAATGGAAAATCCTTTGTCTTTCTTTCTAATTATGGAATTTGTAACACAGTCAAAATAATACAATAAACCCACCAATATTGAGATGCATTGATATACAAAAGACCAACATTCTTCTATTCATCAGAGTAGTTTTTACAATAGTATTACATGTTAACAACAAAGCAAATGCTCTATGGGCTTACAGCTTTCCAAGTCAACACTTGGTTACAAGAAAATAGAGTGCTAACTCAAATACACATTAAGCCCTTGGCCTGAATTACATGTAATACATCAAAAGAAAATAGACAACAAAAAGGTCTGTCCGCCTCTGGCCTCCCAAGCTATGCCCTTGGAGGTGGCATGCTACCTGTACTTGGAATAATGTTCTCATATAGGGTGAGCCACAACCCAGTAGAAATATACTAAACCAATTATAAACAATGACTAAAATAATAGCATTCAATAGATGGTCCACACTTATATTCCCACTTATACCATGTTACAGTTTCATGACAATCATGTCCAAGTTACATTTCACTTTCCGTTTCTTATCCAATTCTCAATGCATACCATAGTTCAGAACCTAAACAAACAACTTATATGAGACAATAACTCATCTTTAACATTTTTCCATTTCACAATAGATAAGCATACTAGCTATATCAATACTTCAACAGATAAGCACACAAGCTGCATCAACACTTCAAGGGTAAGCATATGAGCTATATCAACACTTTAAAAGATAAGCATATGAGCTATATCAACACTTCAAAAGATAAGCATATGAGCTATATCAACACTTCAATAGATAAGCATATGAGCTGTATCAATTTCCGATTTAGAGGTCCAGCCCCTTTTTTCCAATAAACCGTTTGGTTTAGAGGTCCAGCCCCTTTCTTCCAATAAACCGCCTGCACAAAACAACATATATATATATATATACACATCGGTAGTATACATAACTAATCAATACATAAAGTTAATGTATTCTTTCAACCGTTATACTCTATGACACATTCAATTGATTAGTTTTAGTTTGCCTAATCATTATGCATTGTCTACAACAATAAAAACTACCCTCTACCGGTAGCCCAAAGCAATTATTTCTAAACAGAAAATAAATGCATCCAACGGATATAATAGTCAACATTTCAACTTGGTGAGCGATAAATGATTCAACAACACCCTTTAATCCCATACATTCCCAATCTCGACTTTCTCATTTCAATTCCTCATTTCTTACAATTAATTATACAAATTAATTAATCAATGCAATCAGGGCATTTTCCATAATTAACATTACAACCCTAAGGTTTCCTTTTCATCAATGTTTCAACATTAATTTCATTTTTCCATGCCAAACATGCATATAAGTTTTATATATTTAAAACCCCAACTTTTGTAAAATTACACAAAGGCCCAAATTTTCTCAAAATTACCCAACAACCCCCAACATATCAAAATACTAAAATTTAACGACAAAGCTTATAAAGAGGAGTAGGATATCCCTACCTCGAAGTTAGAACGGAGATGAAGACCAAAACCCAACGTGCTCCAAATCCTAACTTTTTTTAGATTAAAACGAAGCCCTCAACGATCAACACAACTTTTACAAAGGCCGAAGGGAAGGAAAGCACTCTAACTAGATCAAACCCTAGAGAGAAGAGAGCTTCTAGAGAGAGAGAGGCTCTCAAAATAACTTTTTGGAAAGTAAAAGAGAGAGAGAGAGAGAGAGAGAGAGAGAGAGAGAGAGAAAGTGTAGAAAAATGATTCAAAAATGCCTAGCTGCCCTCTGTTATACGACAAGTCTGCTAGAGCGGAAAACACAACGCTCGAGCGTCAAGAACAAAAAAAACTGGATCCGCTCGAGTGTAAGAAGGTCCACTCGAGCTCCAAGACACAAGACTAAAGTTCATCTGCTTGAGCGTGAAAAACCAGTCCGCTCGAGCGCAATTTTTCCTCTCCTAGAACCTACACCAAAAAAGCACTGTCTGCTCGAGCTCCAACAATCCCGCTCAAGCGCTACCCGCTCGAGCGTGAATAACACACCTGCAGAAGTTTTGCAGGGCACCAAATTACTGGGAGTGTGAAATCTTTGCTCGAGCGCTCCAATACCCGCTCGAGCGGAAAGACCAAAAACCTAGCAACAAGATTTTAGACCAAAGCTCAACCCGCCTGCTTAAAACAAGCCCAACACATCCTAAAACTCAAACGTATGGATTTAAAGGATGATAACAAGATAGATACAACCACCAACTCTACGGAACCGAGTTCGGAATACAACTGAACAGTAAAGGGGCAACCGGGATCGCTGTAGAATTAGCCTCTATAATTTTGGGCTGTGTACAGTTAATGTATGATTATTCTTAACTTAGAATGGAAAGATGCAATTTATACCTGATCTTCTGGTGGTGGTGTATATGGATTCTCATCTCCTGCAGATTTCGTAAATACCCGGTGGCCACTCGATGCATCAGGAGCCTATGACAGTCCATACATAATATGTTAATCATATTCAAATTTTATTATATATATATATATATGTTGTATGAAAATTTAACTATTAAACAATTTAATTTATATCAAACTTGTCTGTTGGGATCCACACTCGCCCCCTGTGACACAAAGGCTATCATCTCAGCTCTCATTTGCTGTAAATGTGTAGAAAACTCTGCTTGCATCTCCTTCCTCAACTCATCCTTTAGCTCCGCATGAACTTGCTGGGTGATCTGAACAATAGTCGATGGCTGGAGTGTTAACCGTGATGGCCCAGCACCATCTTTATACACTGCGCTCTGAGGCATGGTACTTCCGTAAGTGCGACAATATCCATGTCCGTCATGACCTATTTACTTATGGAAAATGGCATTCCTAGCCTCTAAAGTCCGACAATCCTCAGGTAGCATGAAGAGTTGACGATTAAACTCGTTCTGTATTGAATAAGACATACAAGTATATGTCAAATTAAGATGGTTGACACAAAAAATAAAAAATAAAATTTAAATTCAATGTTAGATGCTTGGAAACTACCAAGGTCTGGATAACCTCAGGGTCATTTGCTGTACGTGTCATAAGCCAAACATTCATCTTATCAGTAGACTCCCCCTTGCTGGTCATCTAGATTTTTTTTAGAAATATGAAAATTAGAATCCAAATAATTTTCAAATATATAATGCTTATTTATATAAAAAAAAATAAAAATAATAAAACATAAATCTCATGCCGGATTTGAGTGAAAGTAGTATGCCCTGTGGTATGAGGTATGCCATGAGCTCGCCAATTTTTAGTGTTCCTAGTTGCAATTTTCTGTAACAGATTCAACAAATGGCAGGCCTATTGGTGCAAGAAAACACAAGGAATTGATTAATCCCATTAATATATTCCTTCGACATCCTATTTGGCAAATCAATCTAACTCTTGTCTATCATCTGTATTTCCCTCAAATATTGTTTCTGCACACATCCACAAAAATATCTCATCAAAGTAACTCTAAATATAATACCTACGTATTCATGCATCATGACACCTATCTATCCAATTTCTCTCAAATAGGTAGGTGGTCTTATCCCATTTAGTTATTTACCGATTTGAAGAGAGAACATAAATAAATGAAATACTTATAGAACAACACGTGAGACATAAAAATGCTGCAAAACACCAAGTATTCCATCATTAATTCAACATGTCTAGAACATCAAGAGGTGCACAGAACATCATAGGCTTTAAGAGCTAGAAAAAAAAAATGCAGACAAAAATAATTGCACCCTCATCTCTCAAAACAAGTAGTACACTTCCATTCCATAGCAATGAATTTAGCTATCCAAAGTAATCCAATTTCTCAACTATTTTCTTGAAGGATTCCTTAGGAAAAATAACATGTATAATATAGAGTGAACAAATTAGAAGCAGCATACCAATAACTCTATTTCAAGGACCTAAACAAGTTATGTACCTCATCCAGTATATAAAGTGGAGCTGGTTTGAAGCACAAGTCTATCCATAAATGTGTCCATTTAATAAATTTAATTTCATTAGTGTCATTCTTTTTTAGTTCCACAAGTCTAAACAAAAGTAATTTGAACAGGTGTTTTCAGTATTAAAACACTAGGAAATAAATTAACCCGGAAAATGTGACCTCAAGTGAGTTCAAATACTAAAAATAACCTAATTACCTCACATGTTGATTGACACCAAAAAATCCTGCTACTGTAATGTTAGGCATTCTCTTCTTTTTCTTGCTCGCATTAAATGGCATGTTAGGGCATCCTTACCCAAATGTTAATTTGAGTAAAAAAACAACCCAAACCCTTCACTCCTTGATTCAAACTCATCAAATTAAGTTTTACTCAAATTTTACACAAATGACGGGAGATTTGATTTAAATCTTGACTCAAATGTCCAAAGGTTATACGTGCTTCATTTATTTACTAGATTGTCATTTTTGATATGATGGAAAATTTTAAAAATAATTTGAGTAAAAATTGGTGTTTTCCATTGGAGTTTTCCATATCAAATGAAGCTTTTACTTAGATTTGAGTCATGATTGGAGGTGGCCTTAGGTGTCTGTCCATTGTACATTTATAATAACTGTGTATAACAACATTAAGTTTGTTAATTAATGAACATCAAATAAACCCAATACCGTCGGTTAACTCCCCAAAAGACCAGACATATTAATCTTTGCAGGCATTGGTTTTGAAAGCTCTTAAGGGAATAAGGCATACATCATAATAGTCTAATGGTTTCAAACTCATTAAATTTTAAGGATCTGAAATGAATTGATTTGACATCACTAAATTAAGGCACATTCAATTCAATGTGACCAATGGATTATAACATGGAGAATACAATTATTGGAAATCTGCCTACAAAGTATTTTATATGTACAAGGATCATACTAAAATCAATCTCTCATACACTATTCAATCCTCCACGTCAAAATTATTAATAGCTAACCTTGTTATAAATTTGAAAAATCTAACCTCATAATTAGGCACAATTAAATTTTTTGAAAACAATGAACAAGCTATCCACATGAGTAAATCAACTTTGCATTGGACTAAAAGACAATATTTGTAGAGGGTTAGATGCAAGTTATAGTTTATGAATGAATTAACTGATGTTCTCTCACCAAGGTTCTTGTCAAGGGTCTTGGAGAATTGGTTCAAGGGAGGTGGGACCTTCAAGCGCTAGTTGAGGATCCTTCTTTTCCTCTGAATTTGAATAACCTTGGGCCACTTCACAAACCAGTGCAGATCTTTCTTCGGAGGTAATGCCCCTCCTATCCCAAACTGCGTTGGACGCTTCTTGAATAGCGGGTTCACTACCTTCTCCTATACCATATATATACCATCATATTAACTATAGAAAAAGACTGACTACTTATTTGTGCAAATTAATAGAGATGTGATTATGTACTGGTTTCTTCTTAGCTGCTGCAGCTAGTTTCACTCCTTTCTTTGGGGCCTCCAAAGCATAAAAATGAAATTAACATATATAATACAAAACCAGGTTTTCTCAAACTGAAATGTTCAATTTTTAATGTTAGCAATGCCTAATTGGGAAATTGCTTTGAAATAAATGGTTTGTCTCTCATAATTAATTGATTATTTATACCCATTCTATACCAGTAAAACAACTTTGTTTGAATCTTTCAATAAACTATGCTTATAAACATCAATGCCACAAGTAGATGACGAAAGATAATATTTAATATTCATGAAAAAATAACAATAGAAGAGAGAGATAATATGATAATAAATGAATGAAGAGTCAAGCTGCCTTTGTTTATTTTATTTTTTAATCTTGGCAAAAAAGAGGAAACCAGAAATTAATACTTTAAAAAGTATCTAGTGACAGAAATAGTCAACTTTATTTTATTTATTTTATTTTTTTTGAATATTTACTACTAATATCAAGGTCCATAGGGTTCAAATCCACTATCACGGGTAAATTTCACGATGTTTATACGCAAAGTCAATTATTTACTGATCGAGTTCATTCAGACTCCTTAAGTTAAAAAAACTTTTTAGTACATTACTAGTTATAAATAATCTTTTAAGAATGTGGGACGGGAATATGAAGATCATATTCTTACTTAGTTTGAGAAATCAATTAATTTCTTAATTTCTTCTTCGTGGCATTAGTGTTTGCCAAAAACTATATGTATATGTATTATATTTTTTATTCAACAATGTGTTGCTACTATATTGATAACGTCCATAACTAATGAGATTCATTGAACCAATTTAATAATTATATATAAGATAATAAATAAAATATAATAAAAAATGTTATTATTATAAAATTATTTTGCAATGCATTAGTTATGCAGCTATTGTTCAATTTAACAAATAAAGCAACACCAATATAATATCTTACTGATAAACATCATGTTTAACAAAGGGAAAGCACATTGCATACAAAAATAAAGTAAAGCAAAGCCTAATCACCTGAATTTGAATATCTGGCGATTGAAATTATGTTGAAATTTCCACCAACATAGATCTTTGAAGGAAGCCAGTAATCAAGAAGATGACGCAACGCCAACACTTGTAGAATGAATAAAAGCAGAACAATAATTCATGACTGCAAAAAAAATGAAAAGAAAATAAGTATACATCAATTTTGAGTCATTAATAATGTAAACTCAAGATTGATAACTTGAAATAAATGGTTTCAATTTTGGGTGATATCTCTGTCGGGTATCACACATGTAGAGATACGTGCAGTAAACATATAACACCCATAGGAAGAAGATACGCCATGAGAAAGACATTCCAATCATCTGACAGACCTAATTCCTTTCATAGAACTTGAAATGTAATCGCGATGAGCTTAAGAAATGTAATCGTAAATACTTATGCCTAGTTGTGAACAGCACAGAGACATATATATATATAGAGAGAGAGAGCATACAGGCGTCACTTGCTAAGTGAGTAAGAGAGGAGCGATTGAGACATATTGAGCTCGCGTAAAAGAAAGATAGAGACGCCGCACCACCTCTAGCTGTCATCGAGAGAGAGATCGTAATACGCCGTCGTCGCACCACCCCTAGTCGTTGTCGAGAGCGATTAAGACTGCTAGTCGTCATCGCTCGTTGAGAGAGAGATCATCGGTGAACACTCACCGTCGTCGCTAGTCAAGAAACTAGTTTTAGGGATTTTAGGGGAAAATGATCGAGTGCCAATTGGAGGAGAGGGATATCAAAAAAATTTCATTACTTTTTGCGATGGTATATTTAAACCATCACAAATGATAAATCCAATAGGTAAAACGACGCCATTTTAATAAGGGTTTTTTTTGCGATGGACAATTGCCGTCACAAATTGTTCACTATTTGCGACAGTAAATTTTTCTTGTCTTAAAATTTTTCTTTTTGTGATGGTACACAAAGCGTCACGAATACTTCTGTATTTGACACACCTTTCTTGTATGCTTATTAGCGACGGGGTAACTACAGTAGCAAAAGCTATTTATTCTGACGATTTAAAATGTAAATGCATAAAAGATCATTTTTTGCGATGGGATACGCGCTGTCACAAAAAGTTTCGTGTTTTATAAGGGCTTTTCTTGTAGTGAACTACAGTATATAAAAATAAATAAGCTAAATTATTATTATTGAATTTTTTTTTTTGTTTTGGGCCGCATGTGCGTCGGAGATGGCCGTATGTGCGGTGGGTCTGTAGATGCACGCCCAGTTTAGAAATCTTTGTTGTTGTTGTTGTTGTTGTTGTATGTGAGGATGACAATGATTAACATGATGATGAATGAACCTCAAAAACAACCATTAAACTACTAGATTACAAGTGAAAACTAAGAAATCTAAACAAAAAGAGGGTGATTACCTTAAAAGAAAAATATAAGAAGAAGATGATGTAGATCTGCCGGAAAAAATGGCTACCGAAAGGTCGCCGGTTGGAAAATATGGTGATGCGCCGGTGGAAGGTGGTGGTGAGTGAAAGTGGAAGTGAAAGTTGAAGGAAGAAGGAAGAAGAAAGAAGGAAGAAGAAGTTGGTGATGGTGGGGTTTGAAGAGTTGTGGGTTTGTGAGGTGGAGAGAGAGAGAGAGAGAGAGAGAGAGAGAGAAGAAGATGAGAGGTAGAGAGAGAGTGTGCTGGGAAAGTCATGTTAGTTAAAAGTGGGTTAGGGTTTCTTAAAGGAATTTTTATTCTTTTATTTTAAAAAAAAAAAAAAATTTTAAAAAAAATTAGTAAATATAAAGAAATAATTAAACAAATAAAAACTGCATGGAAATTTTATTTATTTATATATGTAAAATAAGTAAATAAAAATAAATAAATAAATAAGACTACACAATATATATTTATATATTTTGTTTTTTTATAAAATAAATAAATAAATAAATAACAAATAAAATATCTACAGGCCTTTTTTTTTTTTTTTTGGTTAGGCCGCTCGTGCGTCCATTTGGGCTGCACGAGCGCTTATTTTTGGGCCACTTGTGTGGTGGAATTGGGCCGCTTGAGCGGTGTTTATGCAGTATGCTATTGGGCTTGGGCCACTCGTGCGGCTTGGCCCTTCCGCTCATGCGGTGTACAGTGGACTCTCCGCACGTGAGCCCATGTGGCCCCTATGTGCGGTTTGGCAATTTTTTTTTTTTTTGATAAAATAAACCCAATTACAATCCAAAGAAAAATTTAAACCATTTCTACTTTCATTTCACATCTGAAATAAATATAACACTCTGAAAATATCTAAATGCTCAACAAAGGTATAATCTTCACGCAAAAACCATGGGTACTACTTTTCTCCCTAACAGTGTTTGTAAGTTTCCCTATTCTCCAACAAGGCGATAGATTAGGTTGATTCAGTATTCAGAATCGAGGCACATAAAGCTAACTCGACCTATGGGGCTGCCATACAAAGTTCAAGCTGGGGTGGTTTTGAAGTAATCTCCACACCCTGGGTATTTAAACCAAACTCTAGTCTCGGAAATTCCAAACCTTTGTGTTCTAGGCTTTGCCATTCGAAATCTTGTTTCCATCGTCTAAGTTGGTCTCCTAAGAACTCACTACAAACACAGTTAGGTGGCTATACCAGACTGTCAGATGCCGTTCGGGCACGGCTAACACCAAAGGAATTACACCTTTAGAGGATTTAAAGTCTCCTAGACGTCAAATAAAGCACAGCAAGAAAAAAGAAAAATATAATATAGTAGAAAGGAAAGAAAAGAGAACAGGATATTAATCTCTCAGTTAAAGTAGAAAGGATCAATCAAAGCAATGGACTCAATCATATCCCCATTGCCAATCCCCTCTATATATGGCTTCAGTCTTTGGCCATTCACCTTGAAAGTGTGACCGTTCCTTGGATCTTGCACCTCAACGGTGCCATGAATAAATGCCTCTATAACCACAAATGGACCATCCCATCTTGATCTAAGCTTATCCGGAAATAGTCTCAATTTTGAGTTAAAAAGCCATACTTTCTGGTCGAGTTCAAAGGATTTTCTATTAATGTGCTTGTCATGGAATTCATTAGTTCGAGCTTTAAAAATTTTTGAACTCTCATATGTATTATTTTGAATTTCCTCTAACTCATTGAGTTGTAATTTCCAGTTGAGCCCAGCCGCAGCCATATCGAAGTTAAACTTCATTATGGCCCACAACGCTTGGTGCTCAAGGTCAATTGGGAGGTGGCAAGCTTTTTCGAACACCACCCTATATGGTGACATCCCAATGGGTGTCTTATAAGCAGTGCAGTAGGCCTATAAGGCATCAATTAAGCGTTTTGACCAATCTTTCCTATCTAGCCTCACCGTTTTCTCTATTATGTGCTTCACCTCCTTATTAGAGACGTCCACTTGGCCACTAGTTTGAGGGTGGTATGAAGTGCCCACTTTATGAGTGATAGAGTATTTCTTAACTACCGACTAAAAAAACTGGTTACAAAAATGCATACCCTGGTTACTTATTATGGCTCTAGAAAACCTGAAATGAGTAAAGATGTTTTCATGCAAGAATTTGATTACTACTTTATAATCGTTTGATCGGGTAGCTATTGCCTTCACCCACTTAGACACATAATCCACTACCAAGAGAATATACTCAAATTTGAACGACGACGGGAAATGGCCCATAAAATCAATCCCCCAAACATCAAAGATCTCTACCACAAGAATAGGGGACATTGGCATTATATCACGATGAGATATCAAACCCATTTGCTGACAGCGTAAACAAGTTCTACAAAATTGATGGGCATCTTTAAAAATTTTGGGCCAATAAAACCTGCTTTGCAAAACCTTGGCAGCCGTTTTACGCTCACTGAAATGACCCCCACATGCAGAAGAATGACAAAATGTAAGAATGCTATGCATCTCACTCTCCGGCACACATCGTCGGATCGCTTGGTCGGGGCAATATTTAAATAACTCCGCATCCTCCCAAAAATAATACCTAACCTGCGAAAAGAATTGGTCTTTGTCTTGCTTAGACCAATTTAGAGGAATTTGCCCAATGGCCAAGTAATTCACAATATGTAGAAACCACAGGGGGATCGCTCGTGACACCACAAGAAGTTGTTCGTTCGGAAACGAATCATGCAAAGTTAAAGGGTCACTATTATACTCAACAAGGACTCGAGAAAGGTGATCTGCCACCACATTCTCAGATCCTTTCTTATCTCGGATCTCTAAGTCAAATTCCTAAAGCAACAATATCCATCTAATTAACCTAGGTTTGGTCTCTTTCTTTGATAATAAATACCACAAAGCTGCATGATCAGTGAAGGCTATGACCTTGGAGCCTAAGAGATAGGACCGAAATTTATCTAAGGCAAAGACCACATCTAGCAACTCTTTATTGGTAGTAGTATAATTCAATTGTGCATCTGAGAGAGTGTGACTAGCATAGTATATAGCATATAGTGCCCTATTGACCCTTTGGCCCAACACGGCCCCGACAGCATAATTCGAGGCATCACACATGATTTCAAAGAGAAGCAACCAATTTAGTGATTTCATGATTGGGGCAGTAGTAAGGGCTACTCTTAGTGTTTCAAAGGCTTTCAAACATACCTCATCAAAGATAAAAAGTGCGTCCTTAGCAAGTAAACTACACAAAGGATGTGATATTTTACTAAAGTCGTTGATGAACCTACGGTAAAAACCTGCATGCCCTAGGAAAGACCTAATTTGATGCACAAAATTGGGTGGAGGAAGGTCTGCAATGAGGTCAACCTTAGCTTTGTCAACCTCTATGCCTTGAGGGGACATAATGTGTCCCAACACTATACCCTCACGAACCATAAAATGGCTCTTTTCCCAATTAAAAAATAGGTTTGTCTCCACACAACGAATAAGGACTTTGGTTAAGTTCTAGAGACATTCCTCAAAAGACGACCCAAATACGGAGAAGTCATCCATGACAACCTCTAAAAATTTCTCCACCATGTTAGAGAAAATGACCATTTTTTTTTGGGTGAGTAGAAAATGACCATTATACACCGTTGAAAAGTCGCCGGTGCATTACATAACCCAAAAGACATATGCTTGTAAGCAAAAGTGAAAAAAGGGCAAGTGAACGTGGTCTTTTCTTGGTCAGCAGGGTACACTGGGACTTAATTATACCCTGAGTAGTCATCAAGAAAATAGTAAAAACTCTACCCCACTAACCTTTCAAGAATTTGATCAATAAATGACAAAGGAAAATGATCTTCCTAGTCATGGAATTCAATCTCCTATAATCAATACACACTCGCCACCCAGTAGTGGTCTGTGTGGGGACTAACTCTGCTTGCTCATTCTCTACAATAGTGATGCCCGATTTCTTGAGCACCACTTACGTGGGACTCACCCACTTGCTATCCGAGATGGAGTATATAATACTTGAATCCAACAATTTTAACACCTCCTTTTTCATAACCTCCTTCATGTTGGGATTAAATATTCGTTGCATTTCACGAGAAGGTTTGGCATCCTCCTCTAAATATATATGATGCATGCACATGGAGGGATCTATCCATTTCAAATTGGCCAACGAACACCCTATAGCACTCCGGTGTGCCACAAGAACACTCATTAATTAACTTTCCTGCTCTGCAGTTAAGTCAGATACAATGATGACAGGTAAAGTATCCTGAGGCCCTAAAAATACATACTTAAGTGTGGCCGGGAGTGGTTTCAACTCAAATGTAGGTGGTGTGACTAAGGATGATATGGCAGGCTCTCTAGACATAGAAGGAAGGGACTTAAACTGGGCTTTCCACGGAGGAAAATTTGGTGTAAAAGAATAATTAAGTGAGGCATTCACCTCCCCAACCGACCCGTTAATATCAAAATTTTCAAGCCCAAAATGAGCTAGACAAGCCTCTAGAGGGTCATTTACAAGAATGAAGGGTAAAGCCTCCTCCACAATCCCATCCACAACATCCACAAATAAGCACTCCTTTCTCTCATGGGGTTATTGGGATGCTTGGAAAACATTGAGTTTCACTTGCATATTCCCGAATGAAACTTCTATAACCTCGATACGACAATTTATGCACACATTGGCCGTAGCCAAAAAAGGTCGACCTAAGATCACCGAGATTTGCTTCCTAAAGTTGGCTACCGGTTCCATGTCTAAGACCAAAAAGTCAACAGGAAAATAAAACCTATCAACCTTTACTAACATGTCCTCAATCATGCCACGTGGCACTTTGAGGGATCGGTCAGCCAACTGGAGAGTAACAGTAGTGGGCTTCAACTTGCCAAGCCCAAATTCTTCGTACACAAAGTATGGCAACAAATTGACACTAGCCCCTAAATCTAACAAGGCTCTATCAATGAAATGGTCCCCTATAATGCATGCAATGGTTGGGGCACCCTAGTCTTTAAGCTTAGGAGGTGTGTAATTCAACAAGATGAAGCTTACTTGCTCTGTGAGTATGACCTTTTGGGACACGTGTGTCCTAGATTTATGCTTTTACGTACAAAGGTCCTTCAAAAATTTAGCATTGGAGGGTACTTGCTAAATCGCCTCCAATAAGGGGAGGTTGATTTTAACTTGTTTAAAAACCTCCATAATTGCTTCCATGGATGTCGCCTTCTTATTGAAAGAGGATAGTGGCTCAAGGCACTGGGGAAAAGGTGCCTTAGGCACATATGGTGCCTCGAGCTCATGTGAAGTGCTAGGGACTTAGTCATCCCTCCTAGGCATCTCTCCCTTACCCTTACTCTCTTTGGGTTGACCACTGTGATCACTTTTTTTAGCCTTAGTTGCATCAGACGCAACTAGCTGAGGCTCTAACTCCCTCTCACTTTTCAATGTAATCACCGCTTGCACCTGCTCATGGTGCTTTCCATTCCCACCCGACCCTTCTGCCCCATATTGACCCTTAGGGTTGGCCACAGTTTGACTTGGTAATTTTCCTTCTTCTCTCCTATTCATGTTATTAGCCATTTGACCCAATTGGGCCTCTAGCTTGGCAATGGAGTGAGTATGAGAGTGAACTACTGGTGCTAACCCCTTAAGTTCTAAGAGAACTTCTAACACTTGGGTCTTAAAGGCTGAGTTGCCTTGAGGAACAAGTGGGGGTTGTGGTTGCCGATAAGGTTGTGGTGGCCGGTAGGAAGATTGGTTGGCAAAATTATTAAAATTCTGCCTTGGTAGTGGAGGATTGTAAGAAGTGCCTTGTGAAGGAGGTCTCCAAGAAAATTTGGGGTGATTTCTCCATCCCGGATTATATGTATTGGAATATGGGTCATTACCCGAGTTGGAGAATCCTTGAGCCGCATTCACATGCTCTTGGACTAATTCCGAAAATTGTGATACTAAAGGGCACTTACTCAAGTTATGAGTAGGGCTTACACAAATAGCACATGTCTCATGAAATTGAGGCTGATCTTACTGTGTAGGGCCATGTCCCGAAGCTAATAATTGGTCTATTTTATGGGACAATGCCTTTATCTGTTAGGCTAACTCTAGGTTTTGCCCTACCTCATAAATGCCCCTTCTTTCAGGGCTCCAACTACTGGTTGCTGGACTGCAGAGGCATGGTAAAGAGAATTATCACTTAAGTTCTCAAATAATTGCCATGTCTCAGCATCATTTTTGGACATGAATGTCCCACTACAAGAAGAATCCACCATTTGGCGATGAGGCCCAGTTAAGCCATATTAAAAAGTCTGCACAAGTTGCTAATTAGACACTTGGTGGTGGGGACATTGTTGGAGAAGGTCACTATGACAATTTATTTCTAGGTCAGCTCGAGCGGGGAAACAGCCACTCGAGCGTAGAATTGTTACCCTCGGTATTTTGTTTCGTTGTAGGCTTGTCCGCTTGAGCGTGGGAAGTCCCACTCGAGCGTGAAATGCTAGCTTCCAGTAATTTCACTGTAGCACTGTAAAACCCCTAAGACTCCTCATTCTCCGCTAAAGCGGGGAAGTCATCGCTGGGGCGGGCCTCCTTGATCGTGTCTGGACGCTCGAGCGTGGAAAGTCACGCTCGAGCGGGGAACGAGATGACAACTTTTTAAACACAGCAACTTTAGATCATTTTCACACCACTCTTTTTCTATTCTTGATTCCTCTTCTCCCTCTCTTGGAAACCCTAGATCTCCATCTTCAAATAGCTTCCATACCATTGAAATCCACCCAAATTTGTTGGTTGGAGTAGAAGAACGCTTGAAGGATAGCATATCTTCCGATTGGATTGGGGATTTGCGATAGATTCGTGAAGAAGTTCGAATTTGGGGCTTGATAGTTGAGGTAGGGATACTTTTACCCTTATATCTCTTCATTCTTGATGAAATTCCATGGTATTGCGTGTGATTGGGAACCAATTGAAGATTTAGTTGAACTAATTTAAGTATTTGTTGAATAAAACCCACTTTTCATATAAATGTTCTTTTACTTAATATTTTGTTTGAAATCCCTAATTTCTCTTCCTAATTTAAGTGTAGATATGGTTAAAGAACTAGATTTGTGGCGAGTAGAAACCCCCAAAATTTAGAGAAACCCTAAGTTCCTAAATGGTTAGAAAATGCTCTAATTACTGGAATATTCAATTGCCTTATGGAATTTGATGGATAATGAAGAAATGAAATGTGGGTATTGATGTAGTTAGAGAGATGATGACTTGAATGCTATTATACCTTGAGTTTTGTATGTTGTTTATCTATGATGATGAGACGTGATATTTAGTTGTGAAATTGAAATGTGATTTGATTATTGAGCATGCATGAGTCCATGTGTGAGTTGGTAATGTGTAAAGATGGTGTTGTGTTATACCCGCGCGGGGAGTTTTAAAAGGTGCCCAATTGCCCTGTCTAGGCTTATCGCTGGACGAATATGGAAAAACATTTTTGGGTGTCCACACAGTCCCGCCATATAGTAGCCGGCGAAAGTGGAAAAACGGATGATTTTCTTGGGTGCCCACTCCCCGCCGTATAGTAGCCGATGAATGTGGTGGTTGTTTATAAAAATAATTAGTGGTTCTCAATTGGGTTCATGTGATGGAGTGCATATGGATTGATTTCTTAGTTATGAATGTTTCCTTATTTAACTTGATATCATTATTTAAATTTATCTGAATTAGATTGTGAAGATTCTTGTGAGATATGGATTATATATATGCTTACTTGCGAAACACCTTTGTTTGTGTTGTTATTTCGCATGGATGCCATACTTTTGTTCAAGGAATTAGATACCTGGATAAATGTATTCCTATTGGGCATATAGCTCAACCCTAACTTATTTTTCAAGAATTGAGGAAGGTCAGCCTCGATGAAGAATCGGTTCAAATGCTAGCTCTAGTTTCTTTTTGGGAGAGTTAATTGAAGTCAAGAACATCTAGTTATTTGTATTTATTTTTGGGGATTTTGTAATGGAACTTTTGTACATAATTTTGTAAAAATGTACGCCCTGAGGGCTCATGTTTTGTTGAGTCATCCAGGTCATTGAACTAGGATAGGACCTCGTATATTGTGGGAATGTAATATTTGAAATGTAATTACTCAAGTCTCAATTCAATATGAAAGATGATTCATTTTGGGATTTTATGATTATGTTACCAATGTGAATAACAGGGTGAATTTTCAGGGCGCCACAGTCACGAAGTCTCTCCCATGTCTCATGAAATTGCTTGCCATCAATTTGAGCAAAATTGGTGATGGCTCGTCTGAGTTGGTTGGTTTTACCAATGGGAAGGTACTCCAAAAACTTCTACTGTAACTGGTCCCAAGTTGTGATTGAATTAGCAGGTAAAGAGTTCAGCCAGTGTTTGGCTTTGTCTTTGAATGAAAATGGAAACAAATGCAGCATTAAGGCCTCAATGGTGAAATTCTGGATCCTCATTATAGAGCAAATTTCTAGAAATTCATTCAGATGTTTGTAAGGGTCATTATGAGCTAGTCCATGGAATGATGGAAACATTTGGATGGTGCTGGACTTGATCTCATAATGAGCAGCAGTGGTGTCGGGTAATTAGATGCATGATGGTGATGTACATGCAGTGGGTGTGAAGTAATCCTTAAGGGTTCGGTTGGGCCCATTTAGGCCATTCGGGTTTTCCATCTCTATTGGTTCAAAGTATGGATAAGGGTATTCAAGCCTAGGAACACGGGAAGAGTCTCTAAATTTCCTAACAGTCCTTTCTAGTTCAAGGTCCAAGTTCCACAATTCAGGGCGACAAGAACAACGCCCGTGCATACACTACTCACACACACACACACACACACACACAGTTTCGACTCTGTGCACTAAGTTATGAAATAAAAAATACCAAAGAAGAGAATACTCACAACAATTTAATGAAAACGCTTTACTCATTTTGCAGGTGCTTGACATATAGACGTTATCCCCAATTTCCACTTGAGCTCTCTAGTTGTAGCACTTTGGTGCTTTGCTTGCGAGTATTTACTTTTGTTTTTTTTTTTCTCAAGCACTTTGGTGCTGTGGTTTGTTTTTAAACCTTGGTTGCGCTCCGCTTGCACTTCGATGATAGCTCCACTTGCAAACACTATGCACACTTAGCAACACAAAAATATAAAATCCTAAACTAAAAATTAAATAGGAATGTAACTTTAAATCAACTCAATTCCGCCAGAAGTCCCTGGCAACGGCGCCAAAATTTGGTAGGTCGTTTCACACACCAAAAATAAACACTAAACTATATCAAATTCTTTTAGAATAATGGTAACTCCAGGTATCGATCTACAGGGACAAATGAGAAATTAAACTAATTTAATGGTAGATTCCTAAATTAATTTTGATTAAAAAGATTGATGGATATTATGACTAAACAAGAATTAAAAGAAATTGAATAATTAAATTGAAAATTAAAATTAGGGTTTGAGATATTAATTTTTGGAAAAAATCCTAGGGTAAAGAATTCACTACTAACCACATAAATGAGATTTAACATCCGCCATTAATTGCAATCCGGTTTGAAATACCCAATATTTCTTAACTACAAGTTTGAAATATTGATCAAGAGGGTTGTTGCATTCAACGTACAGGCACGAATCATCCCGAGTAGCATGAGGCGTTTGCTCTAAACTATGGTAGCAACACGATCCGTCTCTCGTAGCATGACTCGTCTCGTACTTTGAACACAAACACAAAGAAAATTAATGTATGGAAAGCATTAAACAATCACAGAGAATAAAATACTTGAAGAGATGAAAAGAACAATTATTATAAACTTTTAAAACGTCCATACATTTGTTCAAACTGTTTCACAATTAAAGCTTAAGAAAAATCCCTTTACATGGCTAGGGTTTCATCAAAACCCTAAAATTGGAATACTAGACACTTATGGAGGAGTGGGAAGAGGAAGATGATGAGGAAGAAGCCCCCATGGAAGTTATCCTTGAAGCTTGAGGAAAATCACTCTCTTGAAACCCTAGCCTCCCCTTTTTTTTAAATAATTTTCAAACCCTTTTATAGCCCCTTTTTCTTCCTTTTATATCCAGTAGAATAGATTGAAAATTTCACGTACGCAACCCTAGGTGGGCCATTCTAGTGCCCATGTGGACCGCTCAAGCGGTGGTGGGCCACACGTGCGGTGAAGCTTGACCGCACGTGCGGTGAGGTGGTTGGCTCGGATTTTTTGCTTTTCGCACGGATAATCTGCTTTCGCGCTATTTTTGATTGAATTTGTGTATTTCCTGCCAAATCTATACAAGTGCACTAAAGATATCATCTCCACCAAATAAACAAAATTGAAAGACTATAAATATAACTTAAGCGACCTCAATGTGGTACCTTTCGGCCTACATCAATTCACCACTTCAAAAATTTTTTTTTTTTGGGGGTAAAATTTTATTTTTGAACCATCAATACAAAATTTTGACAAAAAAGTTTAGTCCCTAAAATCATTACATTGATTTTTTTTTTTGTTTTTCCTATATATTTTTGTGTCTTTTGTGAACTTTTAAATATTTAATTTTTTTATATATTTTAAATATACTTTTTTTGATAAAATTTTAAATGCACTTAAAGTAAAATATTTATATTTTCTTAAATTACAAAAATTCAATATCCCAGTGAAGCACAGTAAAGACGCCGGAGGAAAACGGACCCGAATGGCCTGTCTTCAGCATTTTCACATCCACCGAACCAGCACCAGCACCACCACCGTCTTCACCATCTTCGTACCATTCAAAGTCACTGACTCAGAGCATTCGACGAAATCCACAGATAGTTTGCTGGTTCTCTGTCTACACCAAATAATCAAACAATTCGCCTAGCTTTTGATACAACTTTCGGAAATTTTTTTATTAATTAAGCAATTAACCAGGCTGTAAAGAGAAGGCTTGTGCACTGGATACAGGGGCTTTTACAGCTTTTCCTTTCCTGTTTTCGTTGTTTTCTTTCTTGTAAGTAGCAATTGTAAATTCAAGAACACGACTCAAATAATCCAGCAAACTCTTCACAGATATAATGGGACCAATACATATAAAAAGTCATGAATGAGAAATCCAGGAACAAAAGTATTCTCAAATCACTCTCTTATTATATATAAAAATAAATAAAACAATTAAGGGTCCAATCATTTAATTTCTTATAATTTGTCTTATCATTGCGGAAATAAAAACCATCAGATCTAACACTCCAGTAGCAATTTTTATCTTTGAAAGTATGAGTGTCGCATAAAGAGTCTATTCTATTATCGTAAACAGCAAAAACTCTATCTTTGGTAGTCCAGTAAAAATGGCAGAAGTAGACAGTGGTTGGTATAGCGTTGGGAATGAATTTCCAGCTGAATTCTTGACCATTTACAAGTGTATGCTTTCCAAAATCAGTGTCTTTGGATTGGCAACGGACTCGCAAAGGCTCGGAGTTGCTTGGAAGGTCGTTGATGATATGAATCACAAATGATGGGATAATCCCACCCATGGTGATTGAGCAAAGCAAGTGAAATGTTAAGATGACCAAGGGAAGGAATGATTTTTTCATATTGTATTTTTGCAATGTCTAAATTATGTTGTTTATGTTTTAATTCCTTAAGTCATTTATATACACAAAATATTTCGGCTGAATCCAATTGAATTTTTCTTTTATTTTGAGCAATGGTATACATAATCACATTTTTTTATCTATTTTTCTGGAGTAATGCTAGAGATCTCAAAAATTCTACCAAAAGTTTTACCAAATGTCTTATATGGGTGTGAGACCCACACGTGGGTCCCACACCCATTTGAAATATTTGATAAAATTTTATAGTCTAGCATTTTTGCTTTTTCTCAATACACAAAATAATGGGGCACACATTCATAAATGCATGAAATCTATTCACTTGTGTCTTAGAGTGCGAAAAGAGTAAAAAAATATGATTATATATAGTATTTTTCATTTTGATATAAATAATTCCATTTATTGCTTCATTTTCTCACTCCTAGACACAAAACAACGGGGCCCACATCTGTAAATATATATGGGACCTAGTTACTTATATTTTGGAGTGAGAAAATGGGTAAAAAGAAAAGAAAAAAAAAAAATGATCACATGTAACATTTTTTTTTTTTGAATAATATTATATGTATCAATTAATGTACTAACTAGTATACCAATTGATGATGTAATATAATTTAAAAAGTTTTTGGTATTTATAATGTGATTAATGAGTGAGGTTAATAATAATATTATAATTAGTATTGATACACTAATTAATTAGTACATATAGCACAACTTATTTTTTTTAGAGCAATGTAATACATAATCCAATTTCTTATCCATTTTTCTTACTCATAAGCACAAAGTAATGGGCTCACATTCAAAAATACCTTTGGGGGCTACTCATTTCCACAAATAAATGGGGGTAATAATTATGATTATATGTATCATTTTCTTTTCAAAGGAATATTATACATAATCAAATTTCTTACTTCTCTTATCCCTAGATACGCGTTGTGGCCAACATTCATAAATAAATGCCTATAGAGCTCACTCACTTATATTTTGGAGTGAGAAAAAGGGGTAAGAAATGAGATTATATGTAAAAATTTTCATTTAGAGCAATGCTATCCATAATCTCATTTGTATCTCATTTTCTCATCATTAGGTACAAAGTAATGAGACCCATGTTTTTAAGGGAGAATTACATCCCAGTGGGACAAGAATTTTTTTTTTTTTTTTTAACATAAACATTAATTGAGGAGACAACTTTTCACTTGCACTCCACATGTTTTTTATTTTGTCTCACTGTACTAAGAAAATTATTCAATATTCTCGAAGTATCATGTGTCTGTACTTTCTAATCAATCATCATTTAATATGTTTCATCATGTTCCCCAGTCACCTAACATAATACCCCACCTTTTCTACCATTCATAATGTTATGAAATATCACATATCTATATTTAGGATTATTGAATAATTACTCCACTATACTATAATTTTATTGTTTTTAAATATATATGGGATCCACTCACTTGTGTCTTATATTGAAAAATTGAGGTAAATTATAGATAACATTTTCTATTTTAAAATTTTAGAACTTCACTTTGTTGGTCACGTAGAACAAGATGTTGGCTGTAAATGATATTGATAAAATCTTGAAGAATTAATAACTAATCGGTAGGAGAAATGAATGAAATAAGGTAAATTGTAATAATTATGAATTAAGGTTAAGTTTGGCAACTCCAAAATAATCTATCTTTTTATCTTTTTTTTCATTACATTACTTCTCTATTTTTTCGCACATCTTTTCGTAAAAAGACAAAAATTACATTTATTTAGGTCATCCCAAACAACCCCTAAATTGATTTGATTAGATTGGAAAATCACAAATGAAATTTTTTTAAAATAATTATAGTTTTATGAAAAAATTTAAGATCTAGTATATTACATCAATGATCTTTATAGTTTGTTTTGAATTTCACTATAGTTCCTCTAATTTCACACACTATCTTTTTTTCATATCAAATTCTAACGGTAAGTGACAAATGAACTATATTGTAACAAAATTGAGAGTGTAAGAATAAAATTATTCAAATTAAAATTACAGGGATTAAAGTGATATTTCACTTAAACTATAAAAACTAACGGTATAATTTATTTAAAAAAAACGTATATGATGGAATAAGACTCACATACGTACAGATGATGCAACTTCTAAACATTTACTATAAAATCCACCAATACCAACCAACGAGAACCAATTAATAAGAACTTATTTGGTAGACAAAGCCAGACAAGCAACCAAAATATATATATATATATGATTTTTAAGGATGATGGGCTGCTCCCATTAAAATAATTCAACAAATATTTTACTCACTTTATTGCATTAGGGAAAACTAAATAAGTCAAAAAAGCAACGAAAGTATTTATCAATATTAACCTTATCAGTACTTTTTTATTTTAAAAAAAAATTAAAAAAGGGTTACTAAAAATTATCCAGTGAAAATGACTTTTTAAATAAATAACATTTTGATTGGAAAATATTATATCAAAATGGTATCACATCATTCATTTCAAATTTTATGTAGTGATATATTATCAATAGGGAATGGCTTTTGTCCAGTCCTTAATCGGACTGGACTGTGTTGTTGGTCTCGTGGAGGTCCATTACGGGTCCCGTTTTGATAATTTGAACCGTTTAATGTGTAGAACCCGTCGAGTACTATATGCCTATAAAAAATCACATTGATCGGATATCGATAGCTATGTGATCAAAACAGATTTTTGTCAACCGTTAATTTATTCACCATCCATTTTTTTTATACAAAACTGATTTGATCACATAGCTATCAATATCCGATTAAAGTGACTTTTTACAATTATATAGTACTCGATGAGTTCTACACATTGAACGGTTTAGATTATCAAAATGGAATCCGTGGTAGGCCCCCACAGACCCAACAGAACGATCCAATCCGATTAAAGACTGGACAGAAGCCATGCCCTTATCAATAATATACTATATTATTTGAAGTGAACATCTTGTTCTATGTGAACAATGAAGTGAAATTACGTAATCCTTTTTTTAAATTTTAAATCAATAATATACTATATTATTTGAAGTGAACATCTTGCTGGATGTGAACAATGAAGTGAAATTATGTAATCCTTTTTTAATTTTAAATTATCCAGTAAAAATGATTTTCTTTTTTGTTGTTTTTAAAAATTATTAGATTGAGGTGAAAATGAGGCTGTGTTCACTTTTAATTCCAAAATTATCTAACAAAATCACTTTTAAACAGTTTTGACGTGGGTAAGTCCATAAAGGCCATAGTCCACTATGAACAACCCAAGCCCATCACTTGGAGCCCAATACATAACCCAACTGGTGAAGTCCAGAATAGCTGGAATCCAACGTGGCATAAAGAGCCAATGACATTCAGACATACGACAGGTAAAGAACAAGCCACATCAGCAAACAAAGATCTGTAAAGTTATTGCCACTGTACATCACCATTAATGCAGCCCATCACAACATTTATTACAACAACACCTCTCCGTCGGAACAGCACCCCCTTACCCTGAACGAGGTAAGCTACAGTATAGACTTTCGGCCAAGATGGCAGGTCGGAAGGGACAGCGAAATGATGACCAAAGGATAGAAGCAAACGTTGAAGACAAAAAGAAGGTTAAGCTCTCGATCTTCAATCTCTCTCTACATTCTACTTCTCTTTCTGACTTACTCGTCGGAGGGTTCACTGGGGGACTCCCCGTTCCCCGCTGAACTTGTCTGCAGGTGCATTGGTGGGTTTGATCACTCGGATATTGGCACGAGAAGTGTGGATCCGTCCGACCCGTTCTGCTAGGTACCCGTTGTATATTAACTATTTCATCAGTTTAGGTGCATTGGTGGGTTTGATCACTCGGATATTGGCACGAGAAGTGTGGATCCGTCCGACCCATTCTGCCAGGTACGCGTTGTATATTAACTGTTTCATCAGTTGGCGCCGTCTGTGGGAAGACTTTGCTCCGTGCGCCAGTTGTGCTCATTGTCGCCGGAGACCCTGTCCCAACAACCTTTTCCTACTACCAATCAAAGTATATGGTCACAACTAGATCCATGGTTTCTTACCATAATGTTGCCGACCATCAAACCGACCCTCTCAATCCAAACAACCCACCACAGTATTTCATCGAACTTACCCACAGCATTAACCGTATGGCCGAGCAAAACCAAGCCTTGATAAACGATCTAGTCCAAAGAAACCTTTCTATGCCTCCGCTACCACCTCCAGATATTCCCCTAACCAGGAACGAGCCCCGAGCCATACTATCCCGCAGCCCTATTCACCCAACTTGGAAGGCTTACAACCTCCATCCCCACATATAAATCCACCACCTCCATCCCTCAGATCCGCCGCTTCTGGCACCTTGAAGGAAGCCAAGAGTGTCCAGTTTCGCCACCTCGGTGGTGACAACATCCCTCTCTGGGACGCAGAACTTCGAGCCATGAAGCTCCAACTCCAAGGGGTCATGTAGAGCATCCAGCATAAACCTTCTACCACAGCCAACTCACAATTTGTTGCCTCCATCCGGGACAAACCCCTGCCCCCCAAGTTCAAAATGCCGACCATTGACTCTTTTGATGGTACGATAGACCCAGTTGACCATCTGGAGACCTATCGAACCCTCATGATCCTCCATGCCTTCCCTGACGAGATCATGTATCGGGCTTTCCCTGTGACACTGAAGGGATCAGCTCGACTGTGGTTTAACAAGTTACCACCAGACTCTATCTCCACTTTCCAACATCTCAGTGACTCTTTTCGCAGCCACTTCATTGGAGCCCAGCGCCAACGCCGTCTGGCAACCTAACTCCTCAACATCCACCAGACTGAGGGGGAGTCCCTGCGTAGTTTCGTTACTCGCTTCAACACCGAAGCCCTGCAGGTGGCAGAAAACGACGATAAGGTTATCCTCACAGCTTTCATGACCAGACTACGGTCGTCTGACTTCCTCTTCTCCCTCTCCAAAAACCCCCCACCACCATGGTAGCCTTACTTTCCAAAGCCCAAAAATACATGAACCCCGAAGATTCCCTAGCAGCCCACCAAGACCCTATAGCAAAACACCCGACCTCCCGAGAAAAACGAAAAGACTCAGAGGCCAGACACACCCAGTATAATACCCAAACACCACATTATACCGACCGACCCCCCGAGCTGACCGACCGATACCTGCCCGACTGCCTGGTCGGTTCGAGCGGTACACACCCCTTAACTCCCCTATAGAACAAGTCCTTAACCAGATCCAGCGGGACTACCCCCTTAAACGGCCCCAACCGTCAAGAACCCCTTTCATTTGGAAGGACCAATCCAAATACTGCCGTTTTCACCAGGACCACGGCCATAATACCGACGAGTGTATCAACCTCAAGGATCAGGTCGAGGCCTTAATATGTTAGGGACGTCTTAGCCGGTTCACGGATGCCCGCCCCCAGCAGAGACAAAGGACAGAGCCCACCAGAAACACCCGCTGGCGCACTCCTTTCCGGCAGCCAGCCCAACCAAATCAAGGCCTTGATCGTCCCCCACAGCAACCTTGGGCGCAGGGTAATCCCGCTCTACCTGTTGGAGAAATCAGAGTTATTTCCGGCGGTCTCGCTTGTGGCGGACCATCCCGCTCGGCTCAGCGGGCAGAACTTAGAAAAATAAGGCAAGGCTCAGACAAGGAGGTTGCCACTTTGGACCGACCTTCCAAACAGCCTAGGCAGTGGACCGAGCCTATCACCTTTACGGACGCTGACTGCACAGGCATTCGTTATCCCCATGACGACCCTCTAGTCATCTCGGCTCTCCTCTCCAACTACAAGGTCAGGCGGGTTCTCATAGACAATGGCAGCTTCTCAAACATCATTTTCCTCAACTGCTTCCGCCAACTTAAGATCGGCGAAGAAAGTCTGTTCCCCCTCCAAACACCCTTGGTCAGTTTCATTGGTGATCGGGTGACCTCCATTGGCTCCATCAATCTCCCCATCACAATTGGCGAGCACCCGCGCCAGACCACCAAGCTACTCACTTTCCTTGTTGTCGACTGTCCTTCTGCTTATAACATCATCCTTGGTCGGACTGCCCTCAATGTTTTCCAAGCTATCACATTAACCTACCACCTCGCCATAAAGTTCCCCACTGACCTGGGCGTCAGGACAGTAAGGGGAGAGCAGACCGTGGCCAGGGAATGTTATGTCGCCTCACTCAAGGAAGTCAAGCTGAAAGAGGCTATGATCATTGAAGGACTTCACGTCCGAGATGAGGATGAGCTCGTCAGAGGAGAACCTATAGAGGAGCTCATTGAGGTTCCCATCGACCCCACCAACCTAACCAAAACTGCCAAAATCGGCAGCCAACTATCCCCCAAGCCAAGGCCGACCTTACTGCCCTCCTGACCGAGCACAATGATGTATTTTCCTGGACCCATTCAGACATACCGGGTATTGACCCCTCCTTCATAACCCATTGCCTCAGCATTGAACCCCATTTTCGACCTTACCGCAAGAAGCAGCGCATCTTTCATCCGGAGCGCAATACTCTTATTGCTGCATAAGTTGATAAGCTCCTTGAGGCCTAATTCATCAAAAACGTGGACTACCCTAGGTGGTTATCAAACGTGGTCCTAGTCCGCAAGAACAATGGTAAATGGCGACTCTGTGTCGACTACTCCGACCTCAACCGAGCCTGCCCCAAAGACAGCTATCCTCTTCTCAAGATAGACACATTGGTCGACGCCACTACGATCACCAAATGCTCAACTTCATGGATGCTTTCTCTGGGTACAACCAAATTCTGATGCACCCGTCTGACCGAGAACACACCTCCTTCATTACCGACCGAGGTACCTACCACTACCGTGTGATGCCATTTGGACTGAAAAATGTTGGGGCCACCTACCAACGGTTGGTCAATGCTGTTTTCCATCATCAGATAGGTCGGAATATGGAAGTATATGTCGACGACATACTCGTCAAGAGCAAACTCTCTGCTGACCATCTGACCGACCTGCTAGAGACCTTTGCCACCCTACGCAAATACCAAATGAAGCTCAACCCGGAGAAGTGCGCCTTCGGCGTAGGATCTGGGAAGTTTTTGGGTTTCATGGTTAGTCAGCGCGACATCGAAGCTGACCCTGAAAAAATCAAGGCCTTGATTGAAATGCAGTCACCCAGAACGGTCAAGGAGGTTCAGAGACTCATTGGCCGAGTAGCCGCCCTTAACTGCTTCATTTCCCGCGCAACGGATAAGTGCCTTCCCTTCTTCAAAGTTCTTCGACAAACTTTCGAATGGACGACCGAATCCAAAGAGACCTTTCAGCAGTTGAAGCAATGTATGGCCAACCCCCCTTCCTTTCTCAGGCAATCACAGGCGAACCTTCTTCCTCTACTTATCCGTTTCAAGCACCGCAGTCAGTGCAGCTCTTATCAGGGAAGACGGCTCTGTTCAGCGGCCAGTCTACTACATTAGTCGGGCTCTCAGGGGAGCGGAACAGAATTACCCACTGTTAGAAAAATTGTCCTTGGCCTTGGTTACCACCTCCAGACGACTCCGTCCTTACTTCCAAGCCCATTTCATAGTGGTCCTCACCGACCAACCTTTGAAAAAGGTAATGCAGCAACCAGAGCTCTCTGGCAGACTCATGCAATGGTCAGTTGAACTCAACCAATTTGACATCTCCTACCGACCTCGGACGGCAATTAAGGGGCACGCTGTCGACGATTTCATCCTGGAGTTCACTAGTCCTACCCCAACCACGGCCTCTCTACCACCAACCCCTACCGAGCCAGAAGACCCTCATTCCTAGACTCTCAACGTCGACGGATCATCCCGCAAAGAAGGCAGCGAGGCTGGTCTCATCCTCACCGCCCCTGAGGGTGGTTATTTCAAATGTGCTCTCCGTTTCTTGTTCGATGCCAGTAACAACGAGGCCGAATATAAGGCATTGATAGCAGGTCTCCGCCTAGCCAGGGACATTGGCGTCAGCCACATCCGGGTGTTCAGCGACTCCCAGCTCATTGTCGGACAAATTACAGGGGAATTCGATGCAAATGAGGACACAATGCGGGCTTACAGGGATATTGCACTTCCTCTCATTCGTCTCTTCAATATTTTTCACATCCAGCACATTCCTCGGGCAGAAAACTCTAAGGCGGATGAGATAGCTCAGTTGGCTTCCGCAGACCAGTCCGACCTCAGCCGTGGTGTCCGTCTCGAGTACCTAGCCCACCCTGCCACTTCCCCCGACCAGCAAGAAGTACAGTTCCTCCAGAATGAGTCCATCCCTCGGGCATCGGACATTTTCCTATTTTTGACAATGGGGGAACTTCCTAATGACCAACAGTAAGCCGCCAAGGTTAGGGCCCGGTCGTCCAATTACACCCTCGTCAGTGGTGTTTTGTACAAACGTGGCTTTTCACGCCTGTATCTGCGATGCCTCAACCCGGCTCAAGCAACCTATGTGATGTAAGAAATCCATGAGGGTATCTACGGTAATCATTCAGGCGACAGGTCCCTAGCCCACAAAATACTTCGCACTCGCTATTTCTGGCCTACTCTCAACCAAGATGCGACTGACTTCGTCCTCAAATGTGATAAGTGTCAACGCTTTGCTAACATCCCCCATGCTCCTCCTACAGAACTGATCACACTTTGCAGTCCCTATCCGTTCGCCAAATAGGGGATTGACTTAGTTGGTCCATTTCCCACCAGCCGAGGGCAGACCAAGTTCGCGATTGTCGCCATTGACTATTTTACCAAGTGGGTAGAGGCAGAACCCTTTGCCACCATCACCGAGTGGAACACAACCAAATTTATCTAGCAGTCGATCGTATGTAGGTTTGGCATCCCTCAAGCCATCGTCTTTGACAACGGCAAACAATTCGATAACGCCAAGTATAGGAAGTTCTGTGCAGACCTCCAGATCCAGCCTTGCTTCTCCTCCCCAGGTCATCCCCAAGCCAATGGCCAAGTCAAGGTTACTAACCGTTCTCTTCTGAAGATCATCAAAACTAAGCTAGAAGCTGCTAAAGAACTTTGGGCTGAGGAACTACCGAATGTACTCTGGGCCTACCGTACTACCGCCCGGACTCCCACTAGGGAGACCCCCTTTCGCTTAACATACGGCGTTAAGGCGGTCATCCCAGTGGAAGTCGGCCTGCCTACACCAAGGGTTTTACACCCCGACCCAGACCTAACCGAAGAGCTCTGTCGGGCTGATCTTGACCTAATCGAAGAGCTCAGAGAAAGCACTGCAGTCCGACTGGCCTCCTACCAACAGAAAATGAGAACACACTACAATCACAGAGTCCGACCAAGGGAGTTTGCCGTAGGGGACCTTGTCTTGCGCGAAGTAACCCTTGCCACCAAAAATCCAACTGAAGGCAAACTGGCAGCCAAATGGGAGGGACCTTACGTTGTGAAAGCCCGACCACGGCCAGACACTTACCGACTTCAGGACATGGAAGGTTGAGATCTCCCCCACTCGTGGAACGCCGAGCATTTGAAGCGTTACTTTCAATAAACTCTTACTTTTTATTGCTTAGTTGTTGTATTTTCTTTTTTGATGAATTTACACACATGAACATACTTGTTCTCCCTTGGCATAATGTAAAATTTTGATCAACTGGATCACACTTTCCATGACAACAATTTTATATCTCGGCTATCTGTGTGTTGTCTCAATAACATTTTGGTTACAACACTTATTAAAAAGCCTCAACCAGACGGAGCACCAAAAGCCTCGGCCAGACCGAGCGCCAAAAGCCTCAGCCAGACAGAGTACCAAAAGCCTCGGCCAGATTGAGCACCAAAAGCCTCGGCCAGACTGAGCGCCAAAAGCCTCAGCCAGACTGAGCACCACAAGCCTCAGCCAGTCTGAGCACCAAAAGCCTCGGCCAGATTGAGCGCCAAAAGCATCAACCAGACTGAGCACCAAAAGCCTCGGCTAGACTGAGCACCAAAAGCCTCAGCCAGACTGAGCACCACAAGCCTCGGTCAGACTGAGCACCAAAAGCCTCAGCTAGACTGAGCACCACAAGCCTCAGCCAGTCTGAGCACCAAAAGCCTCAGCCAGACCGAGCGCCAAAAGCCTCAGCTAGACTGAGCACCAAAAGCCTCAGCCAGTTTGAGCACCAAAAGCCTCGGCCAGACCGAGTGCCAAAAGCCTCAGTCAGATTGAGCGCCAAAAGCCTCTGCCAGTCAAATTGAGCGCCACAATTCCAGGTCCAAACTGAGTTACTCGCGACGTCGGTAAATCACACCTTAGCCTCAATTGAGCACGCATACTTATGGCGTTAGTAGACACACTTAGTCATAATTCCAGGTCCAAGTTCTTACACCACTTTGCACTTAGTCAAATTCCAACGACGTTCTTACATATTTCCTTTACTAGTCAGATTATTTTCTTCTCCATCAACTTTTACAAGCCAACCTCTTTCCTTACTAGTCAAGCCTAACTCCAATAAACCACTCTCATTCACTCCAGTAGGGTGGCAAACACAAACTCATAATTTTGTCACATTTCAATTTCACTCTGCATTGAGGAGTTCTTAACTTTACTCTACACTGAGTTTTTATTACAAGTTTAATTTCACTCTGTATTGAGGAGTTCTTAACTTTACTCTGCATTGAGTTTTTCTTACAGATTCACTTCCACTCTACATTGAGGAGTTCTTAAATTTAGTTTTTATTACAACTTTACCTCCACTTTGTAGATGCACACAAGCCATCATTTTCATTCATTTCAGACGCACAAGCAAGAACAATTGAATGAAAATACAACTGAAATTTTATTTATTCATTCACAAACTTGTACAACTGAAGTTCTTTACAGCATTTCAACAACAAAAAAAAAAAAAAAAAAAAAACAACACAAACAAACAAAAACAACTCTAAGTACAAACTTTGTTCCCTCCGATTATTCCTCCTCACTGGAAACGAGGTCTTCTTCTTCAATTCCCTCATCCAGGGGGGTCTGGGCCACGTTGTCTTCGTCAATTTTTACACTACTGAGGTCTAAGTCTGGGAATAGTTCTTTAGCTTTATGCTTGAACATCTTCCAGCCACTGTCCCAGAACTCAGCCATTTCATGCTTATAGAAGTCTGACCGCTGGAAGCTCTCAATCACTTCTGCCTTGGTCTTGCCCCCAACGGTCGTTCCAGACGGGCTCGCCCCCCTAGACACCTCCCTCGCCATGCTGCTGGCGACCATGGCGTCGATCGCCATCTGAAATTCAGCAGACCCCTTGAATTGTTCTATTGCTGCAACGTACAGATCGGGGTATGCTGCCCTTTCAGAGGCTGCCTTGGTCTTCTCTCCCTCCAGCTCTTTTTGCAAGCTCGCCTTTTAAGAGGCCATCCTGGCCCTCTTTTCCTCCTACTCCTTCTGCAGGCTCGCCTTTTCAGAGGCCGCCTTGGCCCTCTCTTCCTCCAACTTCTTCTGAAGGCTCACCCTTACCTCCATTGCCTTAGCTCGCTCGTCTTCCAGCTCCTTCTGCAGCCCAGCAATCATCCGATTTGCGTATTCTTTTTCCTTGATCTGCTGGGCGTGCAGATCTTTATTGCTGGTCATAGCCTCTTCAAATCATTCGACGGCGACCGCGCAGGCCTTTTGAGCATCTCCCAACTTTACGCCGCCAAATAGTGAACTCGGCGACACTACCTGCGCTCGCTTTTCTAGCTCCAACTCGATGGCCAATTTCGGCTTGGGCTCGGTCGGTAACATTGCTCTGGACAATGGCCAACACTTGCAGCTTTTTAGCTTTTTCAGCTTCCTGCCAACCCCTGGAGCACACATCTCGTGCAGCCTTCTTCCACCCTGCACTCTCCTTTTTGAAGTTGGCAAGTTGAGCCTTGGCCTCGTCTGTCTTCATCTTTGTAGCCACCGCCTTTCTCAGTAGAGCTCTTGCTAAGGTGGATACCTCCATTTGAGCAGAGCATAACCCCTCGTAAACTCAAATTTCATTGAATTGCCATCGGCGACGCACGCTTTCATCTACGATCCCCACAAGGCGATTTGCACCTGCCTTGGTTGGGCCTTCTTCTTCCTCCGGCCAACCATCAACCATGAAGGCGTGGTAGATCCGTCGGCACACCGACCCTCCTTGGGGCGCAGGACCCCCCTGGGGCTATTCCTCTCCCTTTGGCTCAGGGCCAGCTGCCCCCTCATCTACTTGAACTTTTTGGGCGATCGCCGCCACCACTGGGACGACTTCCATGACCTCTGAAGCGACCTCTACCACTTGTGGGGCAACCACCCTTCCGGGGATCTCCCCCACCCTTTCCTCTCCTACCTCCTTGGCCATGGGGGTCTCCTTTGCCGTCATCTCCTTCCTCCTCTTTAAGGCAGGCTCCTCTTCACTCCTTCTTACTCTCTTCTTTTTCTTTACAACACCCCCCCGCCTCCATCTCCTTGTAGGACCTCTTCTTCAAAGGGTCAACTGAGGGCAGTCGTGGCTCAAATCCACCTAAGTCTTTTTCCCCCAGGGGTTTGGGGCGAGGTCGGATCCTCTCCCTCGCGATTGGTTTTGGCGGTCGGTCTGCTTGGGACTCCTTGAATTTATCGGCTTTGGCGAGGATGGCCCTATCCTCAGCCTCTTGCGCTTTCCTCCTCGCCTCTAGCTCAGCTCGCCCCAGATCTCCACCGCTCGGCTGAGGACCTAACCCCGCTTCAAACAAGACTGAGGGTTGAACGAGTTCGTCCCACCTGACCCCCTCCTTCTCCTGCCATGCCTTCACCTTCTTTATTCTCTCCTCTGCTGCTGCTCCCAGTTTTGGCTCTACTGATTTGGTGGGCACTCTCCACACCGTGCGCACCCCAGCCCCTCCATTCGCAGACACATAGAACCATCGCGGCCTCCAATCTTTAATTGATGACGGCAGCCCCGCCACTAGACCTCTTCCCGCCGCCGTCTGCAACGTCACCCAAGTCTTTTGTTGTCCTGAGGCCTTGTAACATGCAAAGAATTCATCTACAGTTATGGCCGCCCCTTCGTTCGCCTTTGGCCACGCGCTTGCACTGGCTAGTATAATCTTCCACGCGTTGGGCATTAGTTGGCCCGGTGCCACCTCCAAACGGTTTAGGACATCTACCACCACTTGCGGCAGTGGCAGCCTCAGTCCTCCCTTCAATGCTTCCTCATAAAGGACAAACTCCCCCGGCCTTGCGTCGGATGGCCTTTCCATTGACGTTGGCAACAATAACTCTATTTCAGCAGGCACCTGGTATTTTTCGTGAATAGCCTCCAACTCTGCCACGGTAACCATTGATTTGTCAGCCTTCGTGTGCTAGTGATATGGTTTTGCCTGGCTGATTGGCTTCAGAGCTGCTATTATGGTGGAAGCATGAGATTGTACCACCGGTTCCCCCACCCTCTCCATTTGCCTCTCCGTCCTGTACTGCTCTGCTAACTCCACTGCATCGTCATCACCAAGCGGATCCACCCTGACATTCACAGCTTCTTCTTGGGCCATTCCTCTGGTATGTCTGCGAATTGCTTCGGATGCAGGTGCAGGGAAATTGAAAAAATGTTGCAGAGGTGTATCACCAGCAACAAAGGAGTTAACACTTGGGATGTTTTGATTTTTTGCAAAGAAGTAGGTAAATCGAATAATGCCAAACGCCCAAGGCTTGCCCGTATTCCAAGGGTCGCAATTAATTTGTGCCAGTTTGAAAACTTTTCAAAACATTCGCCAAAACTGTCTTTTCAACACACATAATGACCTATCGTTTCATTTATGATCCAACGCCTAATCTCCTCCCCACGAGATGTTGCCACGTGTACGACCACGATCCACTGTCTCCTCCCCTTACCCTCCACTTCAAATCACCATGTGACACGCCGCCTCTTGAGCCCCGTGCCCCTCCACCTTACCCTTCGCGGTTGGCCCTTCTCATGGCCCTCCCTTCCACTTGGTCCACCTCATGGTCGGTCCACCTCATGGTCCTCCCTTCCACTCGGTCCACCTCACGGTTGGTCCACCTCACGGTCGGTCCACCTCATGGTCCTTCCTTCCACTTGGTCCACCTCACGGCCGGTCCATCTCGCAGTCAGTCCACCTCATGGTCCTCCTTTCCACTCGGTCTACCTCACGGTTGGTCCACCTCGCGGTTGGTCCACCTCATGGTCCTCCCTTCCAATCGGTCCACCTTACGGTCGGTCCACCCACTCGGTCACGCCTACCGGTCGACCACGATCCTGCCAATCCCTAACACCCTCATTCTCTTCATTAGTATTCCCTTCGTTGGACTAAAGCTGCACTCGGGAATGGAGGACTACTGACGTGGGTAAGCCTATAAAGGCCATAGCCCACTATGAACAACCCAAGCCCATCACTTGGAGCCCAATACATAACCTAGCTGATGAAGTCCAGAACAGCTGGAATCCAACGTGGCATAAAAAGCCAATGACATTCAGACATACGGTAGGTAAAGAACAAGCCACATCAGCAGACAAAGATCTGCAAAGTTATTGCCACTGCACATCACCATTAATGCAGCTCATCACAGCATTTATTACGACAACACCTCTCCGTCGGAACAACACCCCCTTACCCTGAACGAGGTAAGCTACAGCATAGACTTTTGACTAAGATGGTAGGTCGGAAGGGACAGCGAAATGATGACCAAAGGAAATAAGCAAACGTTGAAGACAAGAAGAAGGTTAAGCTGTCTATCTCTAATCTCTCTCTACATTCTACTTCTCTTTCTGACTTACTCGTCGGAGGGTTCACTGGGGGACTCCCCGTTCCCCGCTGAACTTGTCTGCAGGTGCATTGGTGGGTTTGATCACTCAGATATTGGCACGAGAAGTGTGGATCCGTCCGGCCCGTTCTGCCAGGTACCCGTTGTATATTAACTATTTCATCAGTTTAGGTGCATTGGTGGGTTTGATCACTCAAATATTGGCACGAGAAGTGTGGATCTGTCCGACCCGTTCTGCCAGGTACCCGTTGTATATTAACTGTTTCATCAAGTTTAAAGTTCAAGAATTTTTATTCTCGAACAGAGGATGAGATTGAGGTGAAAATTGTTCTAAAAATATATGCTTTTTTTTTTTTTGTGGGTATTTTATTTTTTAATTTAAACAAGTGAAAAGTGGTTTGAATTTTGTGAAAATTGTCCCTTCCGGGTAAATTGTCAATTAGTCCTTCCAAATTAGTCTAACTCTCAGATTTTAATAAGTTGATCTAACTTTGATTACTTCTCAGTGTGACCAATAAGTTTTAATTTTTGGATTACTTTAATTTTCAACCCGACTTTCAAACTTTCTAGTGTAATGTAAACCTCAAACTGTCATAATTAAGTCAAAGTAAATCTAATTTAATTATCATTTTATGTCATGTACTTCCTAATTGACCTAATTTTAGAGTCCACACTTTGTACCCAAAAAAAAAGAAAAGAAAGAGTCCACGCTACATTCTAACGTGCCAGTAAACTTGAACTTTGTTCTTACATGACTCGATCAATTTGATCAGACACTCGCCATCTGTAAGAGGAGTTAATTTGAGTCCACTAAATTAATTAGGTCCAATAGTCCAAGGTTGGTGGGCCCGAATTTATCACAAGTCCAAGATTGGTGGATCCGGATTTATCACCATCAAACGGGCTGAATCACTCTAAGCGTCGAAAGGGTTCGGATCCACGAACTTAGAGACTTACTCGGGCCCGAACTCGAAAGAGTATTGAGCAAGCTTAGAGATTCGAGGCACTCAGGCTTCGAACATATTCAATTGCAATCTAGAAGCCGCTCCATTGGTAAGTCCCAGAACACTTGCGGGCTCGGAGCTTTCCGGGATCTACGCACCAGAACCATGGGTATAATGGAGTTTGAACAAATGACCTAATCCCGAGGACGGTGAGTGGAGATAAATTCACTCTTCGGTTAAACTAGCCTATACCCGGGTCGAGGTGGCACGATCTAGGGAGTCCCTGAGACTCGGAAATATTTGCGGCAGGGGGTTCTCTTGAACTACCCCTGACCCTTCTGCAGCAGGGCATCCTCTAGGACTACCCCTGACCCTTTAGGATGATTGGGGATCATTGGTTAGGTGTGGCTACAAAGAAGGGTTCGCCGAGAGGTTGATCTCCTCTTCGGGGTTTTCCTCATCCTCGGAGAGGTCACCTTCTCGGATAAGGTGGTTAGAGAGAATATTCTCCATGTGCGTTGCACATGGGCACCATCCTACATCATGAGATGCCTATAAATAGCACTCACCCATAGCTTTACAAGGGAGAGATTTTGAAGAGACAACTCTTGGGAAAGAACTAATTTCCCTTCTCCATTATCAATCTTGAGAGTGAAAGTGTGAAATCTATGGGAGAGTCTTGCCATTATTCTCTCTCTCTCTAATTACTTTGCCTTCTTCTTCATCCAATCTCTTATTTCCATCATCTCTTTACTTTTGTGTTCTTAGTTGTGACTATTGAAGAATCTAAGTCTCTCACCATTTCTAGAGAATTTGAATTTTCCAACAACGTTCTTGAACCCTCTCCTACACCATCTATTTTCATTAAAATTGATAAATGAAATATATATATATATATATATATATATGTGAGAGTAAAAATTGCAAAATAGTTTCATGTAAATAATCAAATCAAATAAAAGAAATTAGCCTATCATTCCAATCAAGTGTAGTCAGTTGCATATATTTTTTTATATCGTTCCACTGTGTCAAGAGATATATACTCAGTTAAATTAAATAAATACATATAATTTTTTACTACTATATCTCATGTCTATATAGATCTCCTCCTCCCCCATAACATTTTTATTTACAATGATCATATTACTTTTTTTAACCGTTGTATCTACAAGATGATCAAACCATCTTAAAGGAAAAACTCAGCTCAAGAAAAGTTGGAGGGCTTAAATAGAAGAATTAAAAGTAGGAGTCACAAAACTAGAGCAAAGTGATGACCTAATTGATTATTTACCCTAGTTTAAATGTGAGGAGAAAAAAATGTAGAATAAAAAACACTAATTTCAAGTGAAAATATTTAACTTTTTAGAACAAATTAATAATTTATCACAAATGGGAAATAATTTCAACGAAACTCTTCGTGATTTTCTCTCCATAAAGTTAAGTCAATTATAAGGTAAAATGAAATAAAATGATAAAATTTTTTTTTTCCATATTTAATGGATTGGACTACATTGACTTAACTATAAAAATTGGAAGGCTTACATAGAAAATAAAAAGTTTGAAATTTACATTAAAAAGTTCAAAGGTGGCAACGAAAACTAAGACAAAGTTTGGTGAATTAAATAGAAAAAATTGAATTTAAGCTTCACATTGAAAACTATATAACAATTGGAGAGATTAATTGAAATAATTTTTTCAATCATATATCACAATGTCGGAGATAATTATTAATTTATTTTTTATTTTTTCTACTTTCGTGACACTCATTAAAATCTACTTGGGAAAGAAAAAACGGATCACCGTCAATGCCCCATACGGAGCTTGAACTTTATCTTCTTTTTTTTTTTTTTTCTTTTTTTCTTTTTTTTTTTTATAATTTTTTCGTTTCGGTTCTTTTCTTTCTTTTACAAAATCAAATCAAATAGCCAGTCCACAGTGAACTTTATTTTAAATAATTGAAAAATATTACATAATTATATTCTCATCTCATTTTCTCATTTTAAGACACAAATAATTCAGTCATATCCTATATGCATTGGAAAATGCGATGGACCTCAAATAATCTATTAAATTTTTTACTAAACTTCTCATATAGATGTAAGACACACACAAACCCACATGTGTTTGAGTCTTACACTAATGTGAAAAGTTTGGTAGAAAATTTGGGATCTTTAACATAACTCATAAATATAGGTCTAATTTTTTACCTCATTTTCTCATTCCTAGACACAAAGTAATAGGACCCACATTCATGAATTCATATAGAACCCATTCACTTGTGTCTTAGAGTGAGAAAATAAATGAGCAATGTTATAAATGTGTGTAGAACCACTCACTTATGTCTTAAGTGTAGTGCTACATGAACCAATTAATGAAATAATGTTATATGTACTAATTAATCTACTAACTAGTATACTAACAGATGATGTGACATACTTTTAGAGGTTTTGGGTATTTGTAATTTGTATAATAAGTGGGGTCAGTAATAATGGCATAACATTAGTTGGTACACTAGTGTGTATATTAATTGGTGCATGTACCACTACCGCTAATTAATGTACTAACTAGTGTATCAACAGTAGTTATGACATTATTATTGACCCCACTCATTAATAACATTACAAATACCAAAAATCTCTTAAATTATGTCACATCATCAATTGGTAAACTAGTTAGTACACTAATTGGTACATATAACATTATTCATATCTTAAACTAAGAAAGGAAGGTAATCTAAGGAATAATGTTATATGTACAAATTGATATACCAATTAGTATACTAATAACTGATGTGGCATAATTTTAAAAGTTTTGGGTATTTGTAATTTGTATAATAGGTGTGGTCAATAATAATGTCATAATACATATTGGTACACTAATTGGTGCATATAACAACACCGGTAATCTATAAGTCACAAGTGAGTAAGGGCTAGTTTGGCATAAGTCAAAAAGTCACTATCTTATTTAAGTCACATCATCTTATTTAAATCACATCACCTCTCTAACACATAACATCAAACCCAACTCAAACCCAACCCAAACCCACCAATAAGTCAAAAAGTACACTTTTTTAGGACATCTCAAACCAACCCTTAAGTCTTATATGCATTTATGAAGGTGGGAGGTCATTGCTTTGTATTTAGGGCTGAGAAAAAGAAATAAGAAATGAGATTATTTATAACATCGCTCTAAAAGAAAAATGCTATATTTAATTTTATTTCTTTTTCATTTTTTCTCATTACAAGACACAAGTGAATGGACCCTATATGCATTTATGAATATGGACCCCATTGGTTTGTGTATAGGAGTGAGAAAATAAAGCAAAAAAGAATTTGGGGTAGCTGCTGTGCAAAATATCATCTAATCCGCTAAAATCACATCGATCCACATCAATCTGCATTGTTCAATATGCTAATCGTGGAGTAACTTTAATTTTATAATCCACCATCAAAACTGCACTGCTCCGCTCCGTTATAATTAATACATATATATTTTTCAACTTTCAATGAAATATTAAAGTAAAAATAAGTGTAAGAAAGATTTAAGATGTGAAATTTGTTACAAATTAATAGTTATACATATAAAAAATATTATATAAAACTAATTTTTGTTATATATACGAAAAATATTATGCAAATTAATGTTATATATTATGCAAATACTTGATAATTAGTTAGAATATTCTTCAATCTTCCAATCCATCCAAAATTGTCCAAACTGAGATTTGCCAATTCGCCATTTGGTTTATAATTTTACTTTCAAATCGCTCGAACTGCTCCGCGCATACCCCTAGCCACTATTGTGCAGCCAAATGGGCCCATTTCGAGACTCGAGTAAAATGATTATCTGAACCGTTTACATTTTAGAGTACATCAAGTAGAGTATACTTGCAAAAAAAATAAGTTAATCGGATATCGTTAACCCTTTCATCTACTCACATTCGTATCTGCAAAATTAAATGATAATTGTGATTTAAAATATTAAAATAAATACAAATGTGAGTAGATGAAAGGGTTAATGATATCTGATTAACTTGACTTTTTTTACAAGTATGTTCTACTCAATGTACTCTAAAATATAAACATTCGAATTATCAAAATAGGCCCCAAAGCCACCCCAAATCTAGTAAAAAAAAATTATGTATAACATTACTTAAAATAAAAGGAAAATTCTGTTGGATTCAACTTAGATATTCTCTCTGTAAATGAGTTAAACAAGACAACAATAAAAAAAACATAATCAACATGATTTTGATATTCCAAAAGATACAATATGAAGAAATCATTCTTTCTCTTAGCCGTCTTAACATTGGCACTTGCTTTGCTCAACCACCATGAGTGTGCTTGTTCGAACATATGTGGTTTATATCATCAACAGCCTTCTAGCAACCATTGTGAGCAAATCTAGTGACAATGATTTCGGAATGCATGCACTTAAAAGTGTTCAAGAATTCTATTGGAAATTCATTCCCAACGTTATAGGAACCACTCTCTACTTCTGTCATTTTTACTAGCTTGCCAAAGACATAAGTTTTGATGTTTATAACAAGAAATTAGACAGTTATTGCTACAATACTTTTTGGACAAATTACAAAAATGGTCCCTATAGTTTACCTGTGGTTTCATTCTGGTCCCTAACACTTCTAAATATATCAATTTTGCCCTAGCAATTTAGTTTTTGGCTCGAAATGGCCCAACAGTTAATAGTCGTTGGGCTTTTGAACCCCACGTGTGCCTTGCACGCATGGGTCTTGCACGGGCTTTATGTTTTATCATGTTTATCAATTAACAATTTTGACTTTCTCGATTGTTTTTGCAACAATTCAATTTGTTCTCTAATATCATCACTCAAATTCAACTCATTCAAAGGGAAAACATCCAAAAGCGTTGAAATTTCTTGATTGAAATCATGAAAATGGCTCGAAATAGAATGGTTGTGAAGTAACGATCGAGAATTCTTTCGCTTGAACGGTAAAGCCCTCCCTAAGAACAACGCAATGAGCTTCGCCGAAACCAAAGCTAGGGTTTCGACCAAAGCCACCTTCGTCAGATCCACCGGCGCCACGAACGCCTCCACCGACGGCGACCTCCTCCTCCTTAGCAATGAAACTATTGCCGCCGACGCCATAACCAAATCTCCCTCCCTCTCTCTCTATATATGTATATGTATATATGTATGTATATATATCTCTCTATATTGCAGTTTGAAACACTAGATCTCTTGAAAGTTGTATCTCCATAAATAGCTCTGCAATAAGTTGAGATTGATTAGCTGAGTCTGAAATGGGGATTCTAAGCAAATATATGAATTATTATGGAGAAAAGTTTGGTAACGAATCACGTGTGATATGAAGAAGAAAAAGAAGTGTAGAAGAAGAGAAATGGGTGGGAAGAAATTGTACCCTCACTAAAAATAGCTTAAAGAAAATTTTAAATGTTTTTGTAACAATTCAATTTGTTCTCTAATACCATCACTCAAATTCAACTCATTCAAAGGGAAAACATCTAAAAGCGTTGAAATATCTTGATTGAGATCATGAAAATGGCCCGAAATAGAATGGTTGTGATGTGACGATTGAGAATTCTTTCATTTAAACGGTAAAGCCCTCCCTGAGAACGACGTGATGAGCTCCGCCGAAACCAAAGCTAGGGTTTTGACCAAAGCCACCTCTGTCAGATCCACTGACGCCAAAAATGCCTCCATCGACGGCGACCTCCTCCTCCTCCTCAACGATGAAACTATTGTTGCTGACGCCATAACCAAATCTCCCTCCCTCTCTTTCTCTCTCTCTCTCTCTATATATATATATATATATGTATATATGTATGTATATATCTCTATATCGCAGTTTGAAACACTAGATCTCCTGAAATTTGTATTTCCATAAATAGCTCTGCAACAAGTTGAGATTGATTAGCTAAGCCTGGAATGGGGATTCTAAGCAAATATATGAATTATTATGGAGAAAAGTTTGATACCAAATCACGTGTGATATGAAGAAGAAGAAGAAGCATAGAAGAAGAGAAATGGGTGGGAAGAAATCGTACCCTCACTAAAAATAGCTTAAAGAAAATTTTAATAAATAGTACCTGGAGCTATTTGTCAATCCAATGGCGAAAATTCTAAAGACGAAATTGATAAAAATAAAAAATTAGAGAATAAAAAATAATATGAAACGCATCCTTTAGAGCTGCTAGTATATTTTATCCTAGGTGTGTGATATGTATCATGGATGGATTGGTGTAGCATACGAATTCTTTTTCCCTCTCATTTTTAACTTTATAATGTAGTTTGTGAGACCTTGAGCTTCTTTTAGTCATCGTCAGCTTTTATTGGCAACGCATGCTTCTTTCTCATATGGATGTGCACACATTTTCTTTTGGCTTCCCTGTTTCTTGTGTCGAGCAGAACTGGACCACATTCTCTTAGGGTGTGTTTGATTGGACGGACTGGATAATGAGGGATTAGAATCCATTGGACTTGAATCTTGAGACTGTAAATCTCCTGAACTATTTGGTTGGATTGGATATGTATCCCGTTTTTGTTTTCTCATGGGATTTGATGTCTGGAAATGACTATTTTAGTGAATCCAATATTTGGTTGGACAGACTAGATAAGGATAAATGTTCAAAAGACTATTTTAACCTTGTAATTTATAATTTATATTTTTTATTTAATATATAATTTTAAATTTCTAATCTATAATTTATAATTTATAATTTAACAACACTAAAATTTTTTAATTTATAAGGCCATAATTTTTAATTCATAATTTTTATTTAATATATGATTTTAAATTAACAACACTGAAAAAATAATTTTATTTAATATATAAATTTAATTTTTTTAACAACACTAAAAAAATTTAATTTATAAGGCAATAATTTTTAATTTATTATTTTTAATTAAATTAAATTTATAATTTATATTTTTTATTTAATATATAGAAAGTACATGCCATCATCTTTTTATCCATTGGTTGTTCGTTTGGTGTTGACCCCAGTTATTGCATGATGAGCCATGTGAAGATGCCAACCAACTATGAATGACTGATTTCTTTCCTTGCATGTCTCGTGTGTGCAAGGCACGTGTGGGGTTTCCGTTCAAAAGCCCAATGATTGTTAATTATTGGATCATTTTGAGACAAAAACTAAATTGCAGGGGCAAAATTGATACATTTAGAAGTGCAGGGACCAAAATGAAATCACAGGTAAACTATAAAGACCATTTCTGTAATTTGCCCATCATTTTTTAAAAGTTAATAATTGTTACTGAAGTGTTATACCTGACGGCTTTTATATCAACAATGATAATAAGACTTATACAAAATGCATGACCGGGTTAATTAATTAATTATTTTTAAATATAAGAGCTGATGCATTAGCCATCATCTTTTGATAGCTTATCAATAACTTAAATACAAAATAATGAATAATAAACATATATGTACGGGAAAGAAATACGCCTTCTCGTATAATCCTGTTGATCAAGTCTTCGTTCCTCAATACGTCGTCGTTCCACCACCTGAAAATACCAACGTGAGCTAGCCGGCGGGTGTGTGCCGGAAACCTCTCCGATGCCTAAGTCAATAAGCAAGACAAGAAGGCAAAAGCTCAATGCATTCAGGGAGCAAAATAGTGTTACCTCTCCAAAGGTGAAATTGGTGAGCTTATATAGGTTATGCGTGGCACAGTCCTGGTAGGACTCTAACTTCTCCATGCGAAGAGTCCTCCCAGGACTCTTATTCCTCCATGTGTAGAGTCCTTCTAGAATTACTCCTCCTTGCGTAGAGTCCTTCTAGGATTACTCATACGGAATCTTCCAACACCCCCTCTTTGCATAAGCCAAGTGAGATGGCTTTACTACGGCGAACTCCATTGCAACCGAAGTAACCTATAGTCCGGACTTCGCTTTTACTCCTCTTACCCCGGTTTCTCATGCACAACCGAGCTAACCATAAGAGAGCTTAACCGGACTAGGGTGCGACCCAACCGGACTACCGGCCTAGCATGCAAGAACCGACATATCTCTTCGACCGGTCTACCAACTTCAACCGGACTATCTCGGCACTTGCCGCAACCGAAGTACTCGTTTGGCGACCGAACTACACATACTTCCCCTTTCTTAGTGGGTATCTCCCAATCTTGAACCTAGATCGGCCCAACATCTAGCTCGGCCCAATTTATGAAGATAAATTACCCTCTCAATTGCCCCTTAATTCCATCTGCGAAGCATGATAGGGATTACTCATGTAACAACCGAGATAGAGTTCTAACATCTCCAACCGAGCTAAAGCCTTTTAGCTTTCCTAACCGAGCTAACAACTGCTTAGCCTCTCCAGCCGAGCTAAAAAACACCTTTAGCTTATCGGTAGAAGCTAATTTTGGCCGTCATGCGTCCGCCTAATACGTCTCTTCACTCTTGAAACGAATCGATTGTCCTTCTCATGACTCGTTGCAGGCTTCAATTGGCCTCCCACAGCTGTAGCGCCGTCCCTCGTACTTCGCAACATTTGAACAGTCCCGCCTTTTTGCCCTTTACACCAAACAAACTTTTCATTTTCAAATCACACGATTCTCTGTTCATCTCCTCTCTCTCTCACCTCTGAGTTCCTCCTGTTCTTCCTACTACTGAGCTCGTGCCCTTGCTGCATTTTGAAGCTTCCATCTCCTCTTCATCCTCTTCACCGTAAGTAACTCCACTCTACCTCTCTAGTTTTGTTTCTACTTCAATCTATGTTGTATGTTTTTGCAAAATATTCCGTGTTCTCTCGTTTATATCCATACTTGTTGAAGAACGCCATAAGAACACATTGAATATCTTGGTTGTCTAATAGAACACCCCTTTCGATCCTTATCCACACCTCGATCAACTAGAATCATGTTCTGTTTGTCTAGGCAAGCTGAAACCGAACTAGAACTTAGAACATACCACGATGGTTCCCCAAGGCCATCCGATATTCCTTAATAAATAAAATATACTTTGAAGTTTGAAATTCACGCCTCGACCGAGCTATGCCCTAGGGGCTAGGCGACTTCGAGTTCTAAACCGAACTCAAAGTCGCCCCAAGAGGCATAACAGTAAGAAAAACTGCTCTGAAAGCAGAGATAATAGAGCATTACGTGAACCGAGATAACGAGCACTTACTAGAAACCGACGTAAACACCATAGCGATCAGAGAGCGAAATAAAACCAATCTTTTTCTCGCTTTGTTTCTGTAGCACGGTCCTCAATCTGTGCTTAACAGCTTGTCTTTTCACTTTGCAGACTTAGGTTGCGAACGCCATCGCTGCTTCGGAGCCTCTTGAGCACAAACCTTTCAACCGAAGTAACTTATTTATAATTTATACAATAAAATGGGGAAATATAGATGTCTTGTAGAAACCCCAGGTGGCCTAACCGAATTCAGGAAGGACTACCAAATCCCGATGTAAATCTCATACTAGCGAACAGACATAGACCCTTGGGGCAATGAAGGCTTTGTCCCTTTACCATTCAATCCATAGTAGAGACAGGACTAAGATTCGATCCGACCCCTTATATGTGAGTTTTTAAGACAAACCAGACTATGCCCCACACAACTGTCCACCAATACATACCGAATAATAATGGGTATAGCCGCTTTAAACCAACAAACCGGCCTCAACCTCGGCTTAGCCGAAATACTTCACCAATACTCAATAGGCTCAAAAAATGAAGGCTGGTGCTATTACCTTAGAATACGCCGAGGCCGAGAAAAAATAATAAAACACACTAGGGATAAGGACTTATGCGATGACGTCTTCCTCTGGGTTTCTGGAAATTTTGAAGACTTCCAGGCCCGGATCCCTGGTCGAAGAATAAACTGGAAGAAAGGAGAGCCCGGTATTCATACTTCGGTTGCATTCCTTAACTTTGTTTATTTCGGCTTCCTTCTCACCAACCGAACTAACACATTCATTTTTTGCAGATTTAGCTTTCCTCCATTCCCAGTACGGTTACCCGAACCTCAACCTTTTGCGCGCCGCACTGCGAGTCCGAGAAAGAAGTTGGGCAAAACTCCTTGAGTTTGAGCCAACCTACAGATACTCCGGCCGGCGAAAGGCAAGAGTGACCGATTTCCTCCTTGAAGACCCTCCAGAACCGGACCCCACTTTGCCAGAAATCGTCCTCGTGCCACTCACAGCCGAACAGGAGATGGCGAAGAAAAACAAGATGAGGGCCATGCTCACCGCAACCTCAAGGGCCGAAGTGCCACCATCCCAGCCGACCGCCGAAACCATCATAGCTCTCCCATCACAACAACCGTCATCCTCACGCCGAGCTAAGCGCGCCCGGACTACCGAAACCGAGCAACGCTTGGTTGACGAGGCGGACCCCATCCTTCCACCGAACCCCGAACTCAACCTCCAACCGGAATCATCTCATCAAGCTGCGCCGAAAAGCAAATGGGCTCCACCCTTCGTCTTCAACAACCGAGACATCGACGAAGATGACTCTGTTGTTGCTGACAAGGATCACCTTCTAGCCCACAACCTGGCTAGGGGTGTTTGTCTGCCCAAAGACATGGAGCACCACGATGGCGGTGAACACCGAAAGGCCATCCGGCCATCTACCAAGTCGATGATTCTGGTAAGCAGTACTGCGTTGTCTTTGATCAATCTAAAATTTTCAAACTCTGAGTTCGGCCTTACAAAGAACCCTCCTTTTGCAGGCCATTCGGAAGAACACCATTGCCCATAGGCAAATAATGGAACTCATAAAACCACGAGGCACGCAATAAAGGACGCTTGAAGCGGTAGTGGCGCTCTCAAAACAAAGGTCGGCGAACTAGAGGCGAGGTAGCCCGTCGACGGATGGTTGCCTCGTAGTGATAAGGCGGGCCGTGATCAAAAACAAAGATAAGTACTGTGGGAGATGGCGGCTCTTGAAACCAAGAAAAACACCGAAATAACAGTGGAGAAGAAGATTGAAGGTGCATCCAAAGAGGGATTTAAAGAGGCCGAAGCTGGCTACTCTCTGCAGTGCGAGGCTGCCAAAGAATTGTTCTTCAAGTGTGGCTGGCGAAGTGCCGTGGAGAAGCTCGGTTGTGGACCCGAAACCGAGGTCTACAATGCCCTAAAGTACTTTATTAAACCCATTTGAAGGAATATGCCGACGAGATCCAGAACCAATTTCTTGGTTCATCTGATGAGGAAGATGATGATGAAGAAGAAGCAACTGAGATTCCGGCTGACCCAGATCAAACCGGTGACCAATCAACTCGGTTGGAGGCATCAACCGAGAATGCAGTGTCGGAATTCCCAACCGAGACGGCTCCTGTTGCTGGAACCGGAGTACATGCTGACTCCGAAGCCGGTCTTGAAGCCGAAATAGATGAACTGTTTGATTGATCTTTGTAATAATTTTTTCTTCTGTCCGAACTTTTGTAACCGGGCTACGGCCCCACGGTTGTACTTCGTCTGTTTGTTCAATGAAAAATTATCAACTCTTATTCCGGTTCTCTACTTGCATGCTTGAGTCTGTAGTCAATTTGTTCATGAACTTATTTGTGCAACTGTGATCTCGGTTAGCTGTCTAACTTACTAGCCAACCACTCTTCAGCCGATATAAATTACTTCGGCTGAAGAGTCCAAAGAGTTGGTTTAATCGATAACCACTCTTCACCGATATAACTTACTTGGTGAAGAGTACAAAGAGTTGGTTTAATCGACCAACCACTCTTGGTGATATAACTTACTTAATTTGAAGAGTACAAAGAGTTGGTTTAATCGATAACCACTCTTCATAGATATAACTTACTTAATTTGAAGAGTACAAAGAGTTGGTTTAATCGACCAACCACTCTTGACCGATATAACTTACTTAATTTGAAGAGTACAAAGAGTTGGTTTAATCGATAACCACTCTTCACCGATATAACTTACTTGGTGAAGAGTACAAAGATGGTTTAATCGACCAACCACTCTTCACCGATATAACTTACTTAATTTGAAGAGTACAAAGAGTTGGTTTAATCGACCAACCACTCTTCACCGATATAACTTACTTAATTTGAAGAGTACAAAGTTGGTTTAATCGATAACCACTCTTGACCGATATAACTTGCTTGGTGAAGAGTACAAAGAGTTGGTTTAATCGACCAACCACTCTTCAGCCGATATAACTTGCTTCGGCTGAAGAGTACAAAGAGTTGGTTTAATCCAGCCAACCACTCTTCAGCCATACACTTACTTCGGCTGAAGAGTACAAGGAGTTGGTTTAATCCAGCCAACCTTTATATAGCCATTCCCATGCTTTGGCTAAGTGTTGGCTTAATCCAGCCAACCTCTAAGTTGGTTTTTCCAGCCAACTTAAAATAGTGTTTGGTTATTCCGACCAAACGTCCTGCGGCCTGGATCCTTATCCTGGGCCTAGGAGGGTTAATAGTTGGTTATTCCGGCCAACTATGTTTACAATGCTACTAACTTGCTAAAACTACTTTCTATGGAAAACAAATATACTGAAAAGAATCGACTTGTGTTATTGAGAAAGTAGAAGATTACATATGTTCAAAAAAGAAAAAGGCTAAAAATAAAATAACTTGAGATTGGCCGTGTTCCAAGGCCTAGGAATTGCTTTGCCGTCCTTATCTTCCAAGTGGTATGCCCCTTTGCACGCTAATCCGACCACTTTGTAAGGCCCTTCGCTTAGGTCCTAACTTGCCATCCCACAGGACCAATGTGTTGCCCATCACTTTGCGTAGCACCAATCGCCAATCTTGAGCGCCTTGGATGTCTTTGTTTTGTTGTATTTTACGGACAACTCTTGGCGATAGGAGGCGATGTGAACCAATGCCTTTTCTCTTCTTTCTTCCGCAAGGTCAAGTTCCAATGCTATAGCCTCGCCATTTAGGTCGGGATCAAAATTTTCACTCCGAATGGTAGGAAGGCCAACTTCTAAGGGGATGACGGCTTCCATGCCATATGCTAGGGAGAATGGTGTTTCTCCTGTTGATCGCCGTGGCGTAGTGCGATAAGCCCATAAAACATGAGGGAGCTCTTCTGCCCACTTGCCTTTGGCTTTTTCCAACCTTTTCTTCAATCCGTCCAAGACTACCTTGTTTGGCCTCTGCTGTCCATTTGCTTGGGGATATGCTGGGTGTGGAGTTGTAGAACTCTATCTTGTATTCTTCACAAAAGCTTCGAAAATTCGCCATCAAACCGAGTCTTGGTTATGCGAAATCGGTGCTTTTGGTATGCCATGAGTAATGATGTTACGCCGGACAAACTTCTTCACATCTTTCTCCTTGATTGGCCAAGGCTTCGCTTCCACCCATTTTGTGAAGTAGTCTGTTGCAAGAAAGAACTTCTGTTGCTGGTCTTTGTTGGGAGTGGTCCCACTATGTCTAAGCCCCACATTGCGAAGGCCATGGACTAGTGAGAGGTAGGAGTTCTCTTTGGTTGGTGAATTTGATCATAAACTTGACACTTTTCGCATTTTTGACATACTTCTCTGAATCCGCTTGCATGTAGGGCCACCAATATCCTTGTGAAATAGCTCGGTATGCCAATGACCTTCCTCCTTGATGGTCACGCATACACCTTCATGTATTTGAACAAGAATGCTTCTACCTTCTTTGGGGTGGACACACTTTAAGTAGGGTCTGACGACTTCTTGTATAATGCTAAGGATGGAGAGCCAAAATCGTTGCGACTTGGCTCCTATTCTGTTGGCTTTTTTCTTATCTTCTGGTAGAGTGCCCTCTTTCAGGAACAGTATAATGGGATTCATCCAAGAAAGACCTAACTCCGCAACATACCTCTTGAACTTCTGGGTCTTCAATACTTGGTCTGGGCAGATAGTCGACCAATAGTGGATGAGGGATGGAGGTGTCTGCCATCGAGGCGAGGCCTGCAAGTTCGTCTGCTCTACTATTCTCCTCCCTGCCAATCTGTTCTATTCTGACGACTTCAAACTTCTTGATCTCTGTCCTGACTAAGTCTTGGTACTTAGCCATTCTTTCATCCTTTGCTTCATAATCGCCAGAAATTTGATTCACCACCAATTGCGAGTCGCTGTAGACCATTAATTCAGTGGCCTTCATGTATCTTCTTGACTTGAGCCTGCAAGCGCCGTACTCCGCTTCGTTGTTATTTGGGAAGCCAAGGTTGATCGCTGCTCCACTACCAAGCCGTGCGGAGAGATGAGGACTATGCCAAGTCTGCTCCATGTCGATTAGGCGCCATCCACAAAGAGTTTCCACATCTCCCCAACGAACAACTTCCAACGGTGGAGGGTCGGTCGATGCCTTGGGGTCTTCGGGTTGCTAATGTCTTCTTGAGAATCCATAATCGCGATCGCCTTGTCTTCGATGGGCTCAAGTCCCGATTCTTTGGTGAGTTTTGACTTGGTGTAGTAGGGTCGGCTTCCTCCTCGCCTTCCTTACTCCGGTTTGCTTTGGGCCTGGAGTGGCGATACTAGGGGTTGCGCTATTCGGCGTCAAACTCCATCCCTAGTTTGGTTGTGTCGATTAGGTCGTCGACAGAACTTGGTGGCTTCGAGAGTGAACTTCTGCGCCGAAGTCTGCCAAGGATTGGGCCTTTACTGCGGTTCTGGGTTGGAACTTCACATCATATTGTCCCAACTCTACGGCCCACTTCAAAATTCGCCCAGAAAAGTTGGCCCTCTCAAACAGAGCTTTTAGTGGAAAAGCTGTGAGGGCGACAATTGTGTGGGCGTGAAAGTAGTGCGCCAATTTCCTGGATGCCATCATTAAGGCCAATGCTAGCTTCTCTAGAGGCAAGTACCTTGTTTCGGCTCCTAGCAATGTCTTGCTGACATAGAAGATAGGTAAGTGTTGGATTCCTTCTGCTCGAACCAACACTGCACTTACTGCGTGCTGAGAGACTGCCAAATAGAGGAAGAGTTCTTCTCCAGGTATGGGGGTAACGAGTAATGGTGGAGAAGACATGTACTCCTTCAGACTTGCCAAAGCTTGGTCGCATTCTTCGTCCCACTCAAACTTAGCTTTTAATGACTGAAAGAATGGGCCTTAATCTGTCAAGAACCGGTGATGAATCGGTTAAGTCTTTGCCGCCATGCCGGTGGGTAGTCTTTGCACTTCTTTCACTGAGTTAGGCCGCTCTAACTCCTGAATTGCTTTGATTTGAGAAGGATCCGCTTCTATACCGCGGTTGGTCACCAAGAAGCCTAAGAATTTGCCTGATCCTACTCGAAGCACACTTCGACGTTGAGGCGTAACTTATGCTTTTCGGGATCTCGAACATCTCACTTAGGTCCTTGAGATGGTCACTCTCACTCTTGCTCTTGACCACCATATCATCGATGTAAGCCTCCATTGTTTTGCCTAACAATGGTTCAAACATCTTGGTGACCATTCTCGGAATGTCGCCCTGCGTTCTTCGAGCCAAAGGGCATGACCTTATAACATTATAGTCCTGTTGGAGTGGTTATGGATGTGACCTCCTGGTCTGGGTCATGCAATGCGATGTGGTGGTAGCCTCTGTATGCGTCGAGGAAGCTTAGTTCTTTGTGACCACCGTTAGGTCCACCAATTGATCTATCCTAGGCAAGGGGAAGCTATCCATCAGGCATGCTTTGTTGACAGTTTTATAGTCGACGCAGACGCGCCACTTCCCATTCTTTTTCGGCACCACAACCGTGTTGGAAATCCACCTGGGGTAGTGCACCTCTCTGATTGCTCCTGCTTCTAACAAGTTTCCCACCTCTTCTGCCACTATCTCAGCGTGGTGAAGTGCCGATCTGCGCGTGCGTTGAATGACTGGCCTGGCAGATGGGTGGACATTGAGTTGATGGCAAATAAAGTTGGGATCAATGCCTGGCATGTCGTATGGGGTCCAGGCGAACACTTCGATGTTGGAGGTCAGAAATTCCAAGACTTCCAATCTCTCAGTGCTGGACAACGACGATCCAAGTAGGAAGAACTTTTCCGGGTTCCTCTCATCTATTTTGACTTCTACCAAGTCCTCCACTGCCTTTTGATTAGCCTCTTTGCCAACATCCGCGAATAGTTCATTACTCTCTGGTTCTTCAACCGAATGAACATATCCTTTGGCGGCGCGGCTACCATTCGTTGCAACGAAGCACTGCTTGGACATAATCTGGTCCCCATATACTTCTTCTATCACTCCGGTGTCGCTGGGGAACCTCATCACTTGGTGGTAAGAGGATGCCACCGAGCGCATGGCGTGCAGCCACGTTCTGCCCAAAATGATGTTGTAAGTGGACGGAACCTTTAACACCCAGAACTCCACTTGCTTTGTCACACTCCCTGCTCTGACTGGGAGGATGATTTTGCCGACTGGCCACTCTGGCATGGAGTTGAACCCAATGAGGGGAGATACTGCAGGGGCCAAGTCTTTATCTTGCAACTTGAGTTGCTTGAAGGTTTCGTAGTACATGATTTCGCACGAGCTCCCTTGGTCAATCAAAATCCGCTTGACGTCAAAATCCTTGACTCGGAGAGTGACGACCAAGGCATCATTGTGTGGGCAATAAATTCTGTCCAAGTCTTTGTCCGAAAAAGACATAACATTCGTAACCATCCTCCCCTTTTGACGCGGTTGGGCACTTAGCACCTCTCTCATGTGCTCTGCCTTTTTGATTGAACCTCTGAGCTCACATACTCGCTCTGGTTCAAAGACTCCATGGATTACGTTGATGGTGCCTTGTGGCGGGGCGTCGTCTGGCATTCCGTTGGGGAGGTTGTGGTTCTGGGGAGCTGGCTGCGCCCCTCCTTCTATGTATTTATCTAGGTGGCTCTTGCCACCAATTCTTCGAATGTTGCCTCACCTGCGTGCGATTTCGATTCGGTGCCCTTTTCCTTGTGGAAGGTGCATCCGGATCTGTCATCGTAATCCTTCGGGCCTCGCCAACCTTGGCGAGCCACTTGACGAAAGGCTCGTCTCGAATCTCTCTCGAGTATACTAGATCGGCTTCTTGAACACCGTGGTTATGGCGATTCGGACTCTCAACCATCTCTTGTCTGGTCTTCATCATTGTCGCGTCGCCTGCTGCATTTTGGTTTCGGCGACCTCAGTATTGACCTTTCTTTGGGTCTTCTTCTGCGTGTAGCATCGCTTTGATTTTGCCTTAACGAAGCGCCATCCTCTTCTACCTGATGTCTTGATGCACTCTCTCCATCGGCCTCCATTGTAAGTGGCGGAGTCATGGTGATAGAGTCCTCGATGCATTCCCGACCGGGAGGCCTCTCTTGTCTTCTTGCGATGGCGATTGGTTGGGCAATCCCCAATCTGGTTGAAGGTCTCCCAATATCGATTATAGGACCTTAATGTCTCCTTCTCACCCATGTCGATGGAGAGTAACCGATCGATCTCCAGGGTCTTTGTGTTTGTTCGAACCGTGTTACAAACGCCGCCAATTGCGCCGGAGGCTATCGCCCTCCGAAGATTCTCAAACCAAGTTAGGCCTAGGTCGCCGAGGCTTGAAGGGAATAGGATGCACATCAGCGCCTCATTCCGTCGGTATACAGCCATAACCTGGCGGAAGTGGCTTAAGTGGGTGTAAGGGTCCGTCTTTCCTTCATACGTCGTGAATTTGGGTTGTAGGAAGCCTGACGGAAGGGGCGCGTTCTCAATCTCTGGGACGAATGGTGAGGTCTGCTGCCTCGCCAATGCCTTATCCGCAGGTTCGTATGCCAAGTGCGGCCTTGGCATTCCAACCTCGGCAACTTCCATGCGTCCGAGGAGCCAATCGCTGCAAGGCAGGAACCCTGTGGGGATCGCGTCCTGGCGTCCTCCTTCCATCGCGCCTTTTCTTCCAACATGGACCTTAGGTCGGACGACCTAGGTAATTCCGTCTGTCTGGATCTTGTATGATGCGTATGTGAGGGCCAATAAGTACTTCCCTCCGTGTATGACCTTTCAGGCTTCGTCCTCTCAGACCTGGAGTGACGAGTCCTGGAAGATACGGATCGCGTGTCGCCTGTCCTGAGGCTTCTGTCCTCTGGTTGAGAGGGTAGAATTCTACCACGACCCTCGGAGTGGCGAGGGGGCGACTTGTTGTTGCGCCCCCCTCCAGTCGCCACCTCTTCTCCTTTCATCTGCCGCTTCAGAGACTCCATGTCCTCTGCCATCTTGCGGACCAGTTCGTCTTGTTCTCTGACGCGACCTTCCAGAATTTGAGGATCAACTCTGCGCCTTTGTCTTTACGGGCTTTGCGGCGAGAAGGATGAGGGTGCTATTCCTCCTTCGTCCCTCGCATCCCTCCGGAATTACGCCTTTGTGGTTCCAGGCTCGCCATGGGAGGGACCAAAGGAAGGCCTTCACGCCTTGCCCCTCCTTCTGGAGTTAGTCCGTCAACGGCGGACTGAGGTAATTCTTCGTTGTTCGCCATTGATGTTCAAGAAAAACTTGATCAAGAGGTTGTTCTTGTCTGTTAATTCCCACAGACGGCGCCAATTGTACGGGAAAGAAATACGCCTTCTCGTATAATCCTGTTGATCAAGTCTTCGTTCCTCAATACGTCGTCGTTCCACCACCTGAAAATACCAACGTGAGCTAGCCGGCGGGTGTGTGCCGGAAACCTCTCCGATGCCTAAGTCAATAAGCAAGACAAGAAGGCAAAAGCTCAATGCATTCAGGGAGCAAAATAGTGTTACCTCTCCAAAGGTGAAATTGGTGAGCTTATATAGGTTATGCGTGCCACAGTCCTGGTAGGATGCTAACTTCTCCATGCGAAGAGTCCTCCCAGGACTCTTATCCCTCCATGTGTAGAGTCCTCCTAGAATTACTCCTCCTTGCGTAGAGTCCTTCTAGGATTACTCATACGAATCTTCCAACACCCCCTCCTTGCATAAGCCAAGTGAGATGGCTTTACTACGGCCGAACTCCATTGCAGCAAGTAACCTATAGTCAGGACTTCTTTTACTCCTCTTACCGGTTTCTCATGCACAACCGAGCTAACCATAAGAGAGCTTAAGGACTAGGGTGCGACCCAACGGACTCTAGGCCTAGCATGCAAGAACCGACATATCTCTACGACCGGTCTACCAACTTCAACCGGACTATCTCGGCACTTGCCGCAACCGAAGTACTCGTTTGGCGACCGAACTACACATACTTCCCCTTTCTTAGTGGGTATCTCCCAATCTTGAACCTAGATCGGCCCAACATCTAGCTCGGCCAAATTTATGAATATAAATTACCCTCTCAATATACATAATTTATCTTTAATTTTATTTGAGCATTGTCATAACTCACCGTTTTTTACTTTTTATTTAAACCATTTTGCATCACACATGCATGGTATGAATTCTCATTCACTATGTCTGAGTTCTGTTTATGATACAAGAGTTTATGCATTGCCATCATATTGTATTCGATTTATCAATAACTTAAATGCTTAAGGTTCTAAATTCGGCTATTCAAGTCACAAATAGTGATTTCTACTAGTGAAGGATAGTTTTGTGAATGTCTTGTGGAGTTAAATTTTAACCTTGAATCTAACCGCTATAACAGATGCTGACAAAAAAAATTAAAGAGCAATATTACATATTACATGTACTAAAACTCTTACTGCAAATATGCTATTGGGCCCAAAATATAGACCTAGCATAGCACGCCTATATTCTCTCATGCTTGGCCCGACTCTAAATGTGTAGTATTGGTCCGACTCATTTAACACCTCCACTTAATTGTTTGTGTTAAAATAATAGTATGAATATAAGAAATTTTAATTTTGCCCCCAAATGAAATTATGTTTTCTTGATTTATTTTAAATTTAAGAATAAAAATAAAAATAAGGGTTAATTACATTTTTCATCCTTCTAATTTGACTCAAATTTTTCTTTAATCCCTATAATTTTAATTTATTTAATTTAGTCTCTACACTTAAAGTTTAGTTTCAATTTGGTCATTCCGTATAAATTTTTGTTAATTTTGTCTATATGTACATGTTAGAAAATTAACTAGTGTATTAAAATTGTTAATTTTAACTTCCAATTTAGACCGAAGAACTAAATTGCAACAGTAGAAAATTGACAAATAACCCAAATTGTTAATTTTAACCTCTAATTTAAACGGAAGGGATCAAATTGTTCAAATTAAAACTATAGGGACTAAAGTAAAATTTAGATCAAACTAAAATTAACCCTAAAAATAAATAGGAAATCCACAACTTGATATAATGGACATTTTATGAGTGAATACCAAAGATGATTGAGACATCATGATCAAAGTTTTATTCCCATCGAATAGTAAACTAAACACAAGTAGTCAACCATACAAAATTTTTTCTAAATCACTTTGTTTTTCTTCTGCATGATGATTCAATCAATGTTTTAAAAACCGGACCGGTGAGTGAACCGGAAAAATGATCGGGTGGACGGGTCACCGGTTCAACCGTCGGGTTGAACCGGAATCGAACCGTGACGTCATAAATATATTAAAATTATATTTAAATAAAAATATAAGTAATAAAATTATAAATTAAAATTTTTAATAATCATAAATATTTTTCTTAATACTTTTTTTTATTAAAAAATATAAGTAATAAAATTATAAATTAAAAATTTTAATAATCTTAAATATTTCTCTTAATACTTTTTTTATTAAAAAATATAAAAATATATTTAAAAATATTATTAATTTTAATTTTGGAAGAAGAAATCAAATATTCAATATTCCCTCCATATGCTTTTAATTCAAATATTTTAATTGAAAGAAGAGCAAAATTTTTGGAGGGATATCAAAATTTTAAGTTTCCCTCGAATGAATTTGATTGAATCCCACATAGATTTCTTGAATTTTTTTGGAAGAATTTTTTTCTTATAAATAGATAGAAGCTCTTTCACAATAATTTCAAGCTCTCAATGGGATTCCTTACAAGAGGAGACCCTTAAAAGAGAGTTTCCAATTAAATTTTTATTATATATATAATATAATATATATATATATATAAAATAAGAAAGAAAGAAAGAAAAGAAAGAAAGAAAATAAAAAAAAAAACAAAAATTGAAAAAAAAAAAAAAAAAAAAAAAGGGCCGGACCGGTTCGATCAACCCGCGACCGGGTCGACCGGTTCACCGGTTTAACCGGTGGGTTCACCGGTTTTCAAAAAATAAGCCGGTTTTTTACAATTGGCCGGTTTTAGAGGGCTAACCGGACCGGAACTCCATCCGGTCACCGGTTGAACCGGCCGGTCCGGTCCGGTTTTTAAAACCATGGATTCAATCATATAGATTCTTATTTTTTCCAAAAAAACAACATTAGATATCACCAAGTATTTAACAGTGTCCCATTCGAGTCACCACCTCCGAGATAGAAACCATCTGGTTTTACTACCCAGACACACAAATAAGGCTCCTCGGATGCATCGCAATAACTTGCCAGTTCACTGTTGAAAACAACAAAGCTGGTGTCCTTTTTTGAATTCCACTGGAATCAGCAGAAGAAGAGAGTAGTTTCAAAGAAGTTCATCCTAAAGTGCCAATGGAAGTCTTGACCATTGCTCAGATTTTGGAATCCAAGATCGTTGTCTTTCGATTGGCAATGAATCGACAATGTGGCAGGTTTGTCTGGGACTGCACTGATGATATGAACCTGATAACGATTGAAATCTGCAAGAACATGATTTGTGCAAACAAAGTAAAAGGCCAAGATGATGATTGAAAGAAGAGAATGTTTCATCATCATATGTCTCATTCTACAACTGGAAAGAAGTGTCTTGAGTTGGTATTGTCGTTGCCATTTTGCCTATGTGTGTATTATGTATAAATAGTACATGTCTAGATGTGGTTTAAATGTGTTTCTATTTACACAGTAATAAATAATACTTTTATGATACAAATTAAAAGCGCGAATTTCACTAGCTAGTTTGGATTTCATGTTACTTTCGTCTTTAATTTTTTAATTATGATGTATTTGACTTTAAATTTTAAATCTTATTTTAAATAAGAACAATTAAAGATACTATTGTTCAATTTCAAGAGTAAAGTTGTTAATTTGATAAAATATAAAATAATTTGACAAAAATAAATGTCAAAATAATATTTTTAAATTTTTAAAAATTATTTCTACCCACCAGAGATAAAATTATGTAAAATTGATAAATCTTTTACATATTTATTTATTTATTTTTATCAAATTAAATTTTAATGTGTTTGAATGATGATCCTGTAATAGGTGGTTGTTAGGTTTTTAATGTGTAATTAATATATTTAATATATGAAATGTTTTTAGTTTTAGATTTTTTGATTTAATAGAATGGTTTGATATCAAAGTTGTTTCCATATTTGACTTTTGGAAAAATAGAAACTAATTAAATGAAAATAAAAACAACCACCTATTACATGATTATCATCCAAACACATAATAAAAATTAATTTGGTAAAATAAATAAATAAATAAATGTGTAAAAGATTTATCAATTTTACATAATTTTATCTTTGGTGGGTAGAAATAATTTTTAAAAATATTTTTTTGACATTTATTTTTGTCAAATTAGTTTATATTTTATCAATTTAACGTCTTTGCCCTTGAAATTGAACAATGTTATAATCAATTATCCTTATTTGGAACAAGATTCAAAATTCAGGGTCAAATATGTCACAATTGAAAAGTTAAAAACTAAAGTGACATAAGCCCTATCGGGACCGTTAGTGTAATTCGCCCAAATAAAAATCTACTTTAAGGGAAAGGAAAAAAAAAAAAACACCCTTAATGCCGCATAAGGAGCTTGAACTATATCCCTTTCTTAGGGGTGGCGCGGGTCGGTTGCGGCCATGAAACCTCCAATTCGTCATCCGTCTGCCAGATTGGTGGATTAGAGAAAATCAATCTACATCCGTCCTCCAATCCGGCAGATGTGGATTGAGTGGATTGGCGGTTTGGCGTATGGATGCGAATCGGTTTGGCGGTTTAAGATTTTATAAATTTTCAACATAATTCAACTTGTGCACTTCCTTAAAAAAAAAAAAAAAGTATTACAGTCAATGACTTAAAAAAATATTACAATCACTGTATGTCTTATCCAAAAAAAGAAAGTTTGAAACTTTAGAATATCACAATCACTGCATGGTTCATCTACATATTACAATCACAGCATGATTCATCTACATAAAGTATTACAATCTGTGGTTTTTCAAATATAATAACAATTCAAACCACCAAAACCATGAACAGGGCAGTAGTATAGATTGTATGTCTCTGCATTGTTACATCTATATATATTTTTGAAAACAAAAACCAATCAGCATATATCATATTTTCTATTTATTATTTTTAGAATTAAATTTTAAAACCAAAAAATGTAGATAAATAATACGTTTATTTTTTTCAATTCAAAAAATATATTCAAGTTGAAATTTTTTTTCCAACAGAATATTTAAACTCTTTTTTAATTAAAAACATAAACAAAATATTTAAACAAATTGAAAACATAAAGTCTTATAAATTATTAGGGGTGCTCGTGATTTGGCGGTTCGGTTGCGGCCAAAGGAATCTCAAATCCGTTATCCGTCTGCCAAATTGGCGGATTGGAGAAAATCAATCTGCAACCGTCCATTAGTCATCACACATCCGTCCAAAATACAGTGGATCGGTTCGATTTGATCAATTTTGACGGATCGATATATTCGTTGCTCACCCCTACCCTTTCTTGTTCCTTTTCCTTCTTTTACATAATCAAATCAAATAGCCATAGTGTGCGGTGAACTTTATTTTAAATAATTGAAAAATATTAAATAATTATATTCTTATCTCATTTTCTCATTTCAATATACAAATAATTGGATCCTATAAATATAAATGTGGGCCTCATTTTTACCTCATTTTCTCACGCTAAACAAAAAGTAATGGGCCCACCACATTCATGAATTCAAATGGAATGAAAATAAAGTGAGCAATGCTATAAATGTATGTAGGACCCACTCACTTCTGTCTTAAATTGAGAAAGGAAGATAATTCAAGTAATAAGTGAATAGGTTTTATATGTATTTATGAAAGAAAAATATTATAAGCTTCAAATTTTCTAGTAAATAAATGATTAAATATCTCAGATGTGTGCAATATAGGTGTGGGACTCACATTCATGTGAGACATTTAGTTATTTGTTTGGTAAAAAATTTGATATCCCTAATATTACCTTTACGAAGGAGAGAGGTCATTGCTTTGTGTCCAAAGATAAGAAAAAGAGATAAAAAATGACGTTATTTATAACATTGCTCCAAAAGAAAAATGCTATATATAATTCTGTTTCTCATTCATTTTTTCTCATTAGACACAAGTGAATGGGTCCTATATGCATTTATGAATGTAAACCTCATTTCTTTGTGTATAGGAGTGAGAAAATGAAATAAAAAATAAATTATGTATAATATTACATAAAATAAAAGGAAAATTCAGTTGGATTCAACCTAGATATTCTCTCTATATAAATTTAATTGAAACTTTTAGAGCTCTCACAAAACTTCTTTTGTTATATAGATATGTCTAGGGTAAAGGGAATTGGATTTAAATTGTATAATTCAAATGTTCTTAGTATAAAAAATAAAATAAAAAAAATTGCTTTTTTTTTTTTGAAACCCTTTTCACCATTTTTAAAAAAAATAAGAACTTCATGCTAATAAATATTTTAATTGCATTATTAACTTTTTGGAAGTTTGGCTTAGGTTTTTTTTTTTTTGTGACTAATTTACTTTTCTAGGTCTAATATGACTGTTGCCTTTTATTAGTTTTTCTTAATGCAATAAAGTGAATTACATAGTCGCCAAGTATATTTTAAAGAGAACAGCGCATTGTCCCAAAATATATTTTGTACAATATTAAGAAGGGTGTATTACATTTTCTACTTTTAAACTATCATTGAATTTTCTATTTAATTCTTAAACTATCAATTAAATTTATTTAGTCTCTAAACTATCATCAAATTCTCTATTTAGTCCATAAAATATATAAATCGAAGTGTATTTAGTCCCTAAACTATCGATTAAATCTATTTAGTCCCTAAAATATTTAATTCAAACCTATTTAGTACCTAAAAGGATTACGAAAATAAAATATATGCCCATATGTATTATAAATTAGTAAAAAATCCACTCCAATTAAGGCTTTATTATAAAAAAATCTTTAAAATCTTTATTTTGTCTTTAAAAGATATTTTATTTCATTGTGTGTTTAAATTAATATTAGAGTTTGATTTTTCAATCTTACCCATAGATTGTATGAATATTAGATGTACCGAAGAAGTAGAATTGAATAGTTTAAATAATAACACTTCTCTACAAATAGTAATAGAACAAAATAATTTATTAATTAAGTGATAAAAAGAACTTAGCAAAAAACATAAAAACAATCAATTAGAAATTATAAACGAAATCTGACATATAATACTAGATATGGAAGATAAGTAAAAAAAGAAAAACACTATAGATAATTACCCTTATTCTTATAAAGAAAATTCAATATATGGATTGGCGCCCACTTTTCAAAGAGAGAATAAAAATTTAAGATTTTTTTTTGAAACAAAATTTTAATTAAATAGGGTGTTTTACAAATTTATAATATTTATGGGTTTATATTTTATTTTTATAATCCTTTTAGGAACTAAATAAGTTTTAATTAAATACTTTCAGGACTTCATGATTAAATCAATAGTTTAGGGATTAAATAGATTTTGATTTATATACTTTAGGGACTAAATAGAGAATTTGATGATAGTTTAGGGACTAAATAGATTCAATTCATAGTTCAGGGACTAAATAGAGAATTTGATAATAGTTTAGGGGTAGAAGGTGAAATAAACCCTATTAAGAAATTGAATCATCGGTATGCGTATGAGTTGTATTCCTTTATTTTTTTATAACTCTCATACTTTGGCAGATTACGTTGAATAAGATTGTTTGTGAGAGAATTGTTAGTGAAAAGATTATTAATGTGGGGGATTGTTAGTAAAGGGATTTAGTAAAAGTATATTTGTTGTAGAGACCCAAATAAAATAGAATAAGTTAAAATAAAAATGAGGTGGATTTTATTATTATTATTATTATTTTTTTTAAAGGAGCTTACCCACCGAAAGTGTTTTATAAATGAATAAATAGAATAAAATAATCAAAAGGAAATGACTGTGTACATTATGATGTTTCAAAGGTGGGTCTAATATAGAATCATTTTACTCTCTTTCCTTGGTCTTTTATTCAAAAGCAAGGTGGAGAATGAGCAAGTTATATTAATATACTCGGTGGTATGCATAATGAACATAGAGAGCATCTGTGTGGAGGGATTACACACGGCAGAAAAAGAAGAGAAAAATAAATAAATAATTAAACAAAAAGGGTGAATGTGCTAGTATGAGGTGTGCTGGAGTGGGGTTTTTAAAGTGTAAGGAATATTATGATAAAGAGAGAGAGAGACCCGTGGGTGATTGTGGTGTATTGCAGTGAGAGAGAAACCCAGCTAGAGAGAGATAAGAGTGAGAGATAAGAGACTATATGGGTGTGTATCCATGCATGCTGGGTCTGTGTGTGTGTGAAAGGTGTGTGTGTGCAGCGGTGTGCATGTGTAGTGTGGGTGATGCGTGTATGTGTATATCAGTATGTGTTGGGTCTGTTGAACATAAAATCAGTGAGAGAAAAGAAACTACAATGAGAGGAGCTGCAACAGATGGAGATTGAGCTTCGAGCTCAAATCATCGTGGGATCTGAGATCATGGAAATGTAGAGCAGCTTGATGCTCAGATTAAAGAGCATGCCGAGAGTGTAGAAATAGGGATGTCTGAGGTGGTGATGAACGGGTCCAGACCGGAGTTAGTGACCGGTTTATTAGGAGTTGGTGATGGAGTTTGCGGTCTGTGGTCGGTAGTTCGCGTCGATACCGACTTTGACGCAGCTGAACAGGCTGTATGTGCACTCAACGACGTCGTATGGTGTGATTGAGAATGATAATAAAATGATGCTAGAAGGGTATTGAGTCAATGGGGAAAGTGGGTTTCCTTTTAGGATTTATTATCAGTACCCCCCTTTCACACTCTTCTACAGGTTTTAGGCCCATATTAGTCTTTCATGTTTATGTTGTTTATGGGCCTATATTTTGTAGCCAGTCCACGTTTCTTTTTTTGTTGAAGCTGGGAGGAAATTTTGACATTTACGAGGATGAGTAGGTTTGACCTACGAAATTTTGTAATGGCAAGAAAGAAAAGGAATCATATCCGATATAGATGTGGACTCCGGGACACTTCTGCTGTATTTTGGGATTGTCTAAGTAAATTGAGATCCTTCATTCTGAGTTGGAACAAACTGTTAATGGGTTGGAAAAATCAGTGTTTGTGAGGCAATCATCAAAGAAGAGGTAGTGAAGAAGTTGGTGAGAGCAAAGTTTTGACCGATAGAGATTAAAATCCGTCAAGATCGAAAATTTGGATTTTTGGCTTGCTTCCTCTCCTAAGCTTGAGGTAGGAATTTCCTACTCCATCTATACGTTTTGTTTTAAGTTTTGGTGTTTAATATGTTGGGGGGGTATTTTGGTAATTTTGGGAAAAACCTAGTGTTTTAATTAATTAATTTGTATAATTAATTTGGAAAAAAATTGGGAAATTTAGTTAAATTCATGGAATTGAGGATCATATTGATTAAATGGTGTAGTTGGTTAATTTAAATCACTTGCCTATTAAATTGTTGGTATAATTGTTGTTATAGTTATTTCCAGTATAGAAATAACTGTTTTGGACTATCGGTAGAGGATAGTCGGGATTGTTGTAGATTTTGCATGTGAATTAGGAACAACTGAAACTAATCACATTGGTTAAGTCATAAATCTTGAATATTGAATTAATACAGAAAATACGTGTATTGATTGCGCATTGCATATGCATATTGTGTGGGAGGAGATAGGGGATGTACTCCACGGTTTAGGGGAAGATAGGGGATGGACCTTTAAACCGGATTTTGTTTGGGAGGAGATAGGGGATGGACTCCATTAGCATCACTTTTATGTGTGCTTATTGATATTGAAGTGTTTATACATGTTATTGATACAGCACTAAAATGTGTATCAAATTGGAAGTATGGAAGTGTTTTGATTTGAACTCTGAGTTTCATTTGTTTTCTTGATGTTGGAAGTAATGTGAATATGATATATAGTTCACTGTTGTAAGTTTGGCCAAGTCCTGTGCCATATTGATAATAATGAAAAGTGGAACGTGTCATAGACATTAGTGTCATGAACTGTATAATGATTATCTTGGTTAACCATCTATTGAATGCTCTTGCTTTATTCAATGCTTATATTTGGTTTAGTATATTTCTACTGGGCTGTGGCTCACCCTATAAGGGAACATCATTTTCTGGTCCAGGTGATAAGCTACCTCCAAGGACTTAGCTTGGAAAGATTTGGATCTTGAAGACTATATTTAGTTATTTGTTTTTTTGTGTTAGTACATGTAAACATTCTAGCCTAGGGCTTTATTTGTATTTGAGTTAGAACTCATGGTTTTGTATCCAAGTGTTGGCTTGGAAAGATGTAAGCCCGTAGGGCATTATTTGGTTATTACATGGAATGTTTTATTTAAGGATACTCTGATGAATGGATTATGGATTAAGAAATGCACCTTATTATTATATATGTATGGGTTTAATTTTGAGGGCGTTACATTTGTTTTAATGATAGTGCGAGAGATAGTTAGTGATGTAATTGTTAATGTAACGCCTCAAATTTTTAGCCTAAATGATAATACAATAATTATGGCTCTTTTAAGGAAAATCAAATATAAATCTCCAAACTTACATTACATGATATTACATGATGTAATAGTTCTTCATGTAACAATACATTAATCCAACAACAAGTAAATAAACAAATAAATACCCCCAAGGGGTTTACAAGTTTCTAAGGCTTGAGTTTGGTTACACAAAACGGTTATTCAAACCTACACACATATAGCCCTTGGCTTACACATAGAGTCACAGCAAAATGAGAGTCTCGTACTCTCAACACACATTTTCTCACCTCTAGTTAGGCCGCATCATCACATCTTTTCCTATACAAAAATCCCATAGGGTGAGCATAAAGCCCAGTAGGAAATCCTTAACAAAGTATATATATTTTATACAAGTCTCAAGAGATGAAATGCATATGCCATGCTATGCCCTTTTGAAAGAAAATCACATCTTCATCTTTGAAAATTATCACGCTCAATGATGTCATGTAATTTTAATTCTTCAAAACTTACCAATTCATTTCAAGAGTGGTAAATACAACTCTGGTAATCCCTAGGTTGGTGTCTGGAAGTAGATTATACAAGTACTATCAATTTGTCATTTTTACCAGCATTGACTGGAAGGCTCGACACCTATAATCTGTCATTTTTACCAGTATTAACTAGAAGGCTTGACACCTATTCAATTTCATCTACACTACCTGTCAAGACTTACTACCGTATTTACCCCAAAACCAATTCACGGAAACTTGTTTCTCAACATTCTTTTCTCAATGCAAGTTTTCAAATTAACTTTCAAAGTTTAATGTAATCAAATGAATTGATATGCCAATAACACAAGATGAATATAAATACTTTTATTCCAATTCATCATCCAAGGAATAACACAATTCCCTCTTCTCAAGTATCCTCAGCAATTAGTCATTCAAGACTATTTCAACGTGTTGAACAATAATTTCCAAAATGAACAACAATTCTCATATTCCCTAAAATTCATCATTTATATAAATATTAATAAGAAATTTTCCAAACATCCATTTATTTTGACACACAAAATAAATATAACAATATCATTCATGGATTTTCAGTCTCTTTAAAAAAAATCCCCAAATTCTAGGTTTTTTCACCAAAACTATACAACTCAAATCTTTTGAAAGAAAACTTTCCAAAATTATCTTTTCTTCAATCAACGAAGATCAAAACCCATAAGATCATTTTAAAAGAACAAGAGACAAGCCTAATTTCAAAATCGCTCAACTTCTTGAATTAACAATCAATTTTCAAAGCTATCGAAGGATGATTTCGAAAATCATCTAGATCTTGCAAATATATATATATAACTCTAAGAAAAAATGAGATGAGATGAAACTCCCAAAATCAACGATGTCAAAACTCGATCTTTACCGCACACAACGAAGCCCTTGAGAAGTAACCAACTTTGATGAAGTGCCTATGGCAGAACTCTAATGGATCTTGAGAAATCAAGGTTTTGATCCAATTTGGCATAGGGAAATATAGAGAGAAGGGAGAGGAAATGTTTTTAGAGAGAGATATACAAAAGTGATCTGAAATACCAAATTCACGAATTGATATAATATGGTCCGCTCGAGCGTCGAATACACCTTCCCAGTACTTTTGCAGACAGGTCAAACTTCTGGAACTAAACATTCTCCACTCGAGCGTATAAACGGCTGCTCGAGCAGGCAAGCAACTTCAAATGCATTTTGCATTTTTGCTTCGGGGGCGCTGCCCTTCGACCCCGCCAAGGCCCTGCCCTCGAACCCGCCAAGGGGCGCTGTCCCTTGGACCCCCGCAAGCTGACCGGGCAGCTCGATCCCCGACTTGCCTAGTCGAAGTGGCAAAACATGAAAGAAAGATCGAAACCGAGATCCCTACAGTTAAATTATTTTTATATAAAATAAAAATAAATAAATAAATAATTTCTATATTAAAAGAAACTAAAACAAATATTAAAATAAACAGGTGCACTTAGTAAATTTTTTTATATAAAATAGACTAAATTCTTTCATTATTTTTCTAATCCCATCCAAAATTCACCCAAGTTAATCCCCCTACAGAGGGGGATTATGAAGCCCTCCACGCTAGCAATCCCTCCTCCCAAATTAATACCAAACAAGTTGTAAGTGAGACCTACAACCATATCAATCCAGTTCAGCCACCCAACCCGATAAACAAATATGACCTAAGAGTTTATATAGAATTGTGATGTATATTTTAATAATTGTTAATCCATTATACGTGTTATTCCCCTATTTGAAAGTCAATGATATAAATTTTGTGAATTTTTTACTATGACTTATAGGGGATTTTTTTTAGGGTCCTTGGTATTAAATTTTTATAGTATAAAGGATATCTAATATTTTTATAATGTCTAAGGTCTTTCAACATCAATTCAAAGAAAATTCGATCTAAAAAATTTCTCTGGACATAAATTCACTCTAGAGATATTCTCTCTGGACTTCTTAGAGAAATTTTTTCCAGAAAAATTTTAAATTTCTCTGAACTTCCCACTCTCTGGAGAAATTCTCTCCAAAGAAATTCTGGACTTCCCAAAGAATTTCTTTCTAGAGAATTCTCTCTAGAGAAATCTGAGAATTGGATAGAGCTTTTTAGATTGAAAAAGATGAAGTGAATTTCTCTAGAACCACTCCTTCGAAACCCACCACCACCCTCATCTTCATCTCTCTCCTTTGGCTTTCCATGGATTTTCTTTGAAAATCCAGAGAAATTCTCTGGATTTCAGAGAAAATTACGAAATTGAGGTCGATTCAAAAGCGAACCCCACACAAAAATTAGTTACTTGTCCCCAATTATCAAAATTGGATAAAGCTTAGATTGAAAAAGATGAAGTGAATTTCTCTGGAACCCACTCCTTTAAAACCCACCACCACCATCACCACCACCACCACTACCACTACCACCACTACCACTACCACCATCATCTTCATCTCTCTTCCCTAGCTTTCCAAAGAAATTTTCTGGATTTCAGAGAAAATTATGAAATTGAGATCGATTTAGAAGCGAACTCGATACAAAAATTAATTACTTGCCCCCAATTATCAAAATTGGATAGAGCTTAGATTGAAAAAGATAAAGTGAATTTCTCTGGAACCCACCACTTCAAAACTCACCACCACCACCACCACCACCCTTCTTTTCATCTCTCTCTTCTAGCTTTCCAGAGAAATTCTCTAGATTTCAAACGTCGATTTTGTAACATGAAGTATACCCAAATCAGCAACAACAACACACAATTTATGAATCCAAAAGATGAATATGAATATGAATATACATATATATATATATATGAAATATGAAGTTCAAATAATTAATAAAAGAAGAAAGGACGAATACCAGAGCCATCTGTAGACGGACGGTTAAGATTGGAGAGAGTACGAATACCACCGGTATGCCATAGTCAAATTCAAAAACTTTTAAACAAAAGATAACAAAATTCACCAACTTCTTTAGCCTCAATTAAGGCATATCATTAGTACCAAAAATCTAGATTGGAGCTCAACTTATATCCAGAGTACTCCGTATTCACCCTCATGTCGTCCACCGAAAAACAATCAGTGTGTTTGGTTTGAATTATCTGAATTAAGTTCTTTGAAAATTGAGTTTTTTATTTTTCGTATTTTTTTTTAATTTTTAGTGAATATTTTTAAAATTTTAAGCATTTTTTTTTTTACTTTTTTAGATGCATCTTATTTAGATGCATCTAAAAAGTAAAATATTTGCGAGAAAAATATTTTAAAAAATTAATAAATACACAAAAATACAAAAAAAAAATATACTGAATTTTTGTATTTTTTTTGTATTTTTATTATTTAGTAAATTTTTTAAAGATTTTTTTCACAAAATTATACTTTTTAAGTGTATTTATGTTACGTGTGTTTAAAAATTAAAAAAAGTGCTTAAAATATTAAAACAAATCAGTAAAAATAAAAAAATACAAAAGATAAAAAAATAGAATTTTCTGAAAAAAGTATTTTTAGAAAATTCAAACCAAGCAAGATATTATTAGAAAAAAGTATCCCTTAACTTCCCTCGGATTAAGAAACGAAAAGTAAAAATAATTAATTTAATAAAAGCAAACTCACAGTCTACATCTTGAAGCCCATTAGTTCCTTATCATTAAAAATAGATATCAAATCATGAGGTATTAGTTCATTGAATCCTTCAAAAAATGTAGTTATTTGAAGACAAAGAGCAGTAGTCAAACGATGCTCAGCAACTAAATCAGCAAATTCATGCTTGTTTTCCATCCACCAAGGATTAGTTCATAGTCAGTTACTTGCATTATGTAAATCAAAATTTCTCTGTGATATATGAGTGTTGAGATTGAGAGACTTTAAACATCACAAAATAATATTGTAGACCTTTTCCATTACTAAAAATGGGATAGCGACCTTAGACTAATTTTCTTTGACCTTTATTGTAAGAACTCAAAAAATAAAAATTTAGTATTATATTAACAAAATCTGATTTCCAATAAGTAAAAACACCAAGAAAAATTTAAAACAAAAATAATTTAACTAACTACAACAAAATATTACTTGAACATTATTTTTCTCATATTTTTAGTCACAAAATTGCTAATTGAGCTTACATAAGCTTCGTTTGGGAAGAAGGGTTGGTTGGGTTGGGTTTGGGGCTATTTTAGTCACAAAAAGACAAAATAAGACAAAACATTGGCCTCGTTTGGGAAGTGGCTATTTTAGAGGCTTTTTGGTTTTTTGACTATTTTAATAGGCTATTTTAGTTTTTGTGTTTGGGAAGATGAGATAGATTTTTATTTGATTTGTTGTATTGAAAAATGTGTTGAAATGATGTTTGAAATTAAAATGATAAATTTGTCCCTAAGATTATAATTTTTAAAATTGATATAAAGGGGCGAAATTGCAATTTTTCAATTGATTTAACAATTTGTCAACTGACAGTGTAGGCACAGCCTACACTGTCCGAGGCTGCAACCTATAAATTTTTTTGAAAAACTTTGAACAGTTTTGCTTTTGGGCTTATTTTTCATTTTAGGCTATAATAGCCTCAACCCACTATTCCCAAACAGTGCCATTATATTAAATCCATAATCATTACATTCTTTCTCTCACAAAAAGTCAAAAAAATCAAAAATCATTTCCAAATGAGACTTTTTAGCCCCAAACTAAAATAGTTAAAAAGTCAACACACTTCCCAAACGAACTCATAATCTAACTTATTTACTATTTTGTTCAGTGAATAAATAATTAATTTATTCAATCTTTCTTTGATATGGTTGATTGAATGTAACATCTGATTAACTTCAATTTTGAAAAGTTTATTGTAATTGACATAGTCAACGATACTATTTAAATAATCTACACACTTGGCACACAACCATTCATTATTTTTAAAAAATTCATAACTTCAATTGTTTTTTATTTTATTTTTTTATATTAGTTGTTTTGGCAAAATTTTATTTTTTAGCTACCAATACAATAGGGTTAAATTTAATTTGGGGTCCTATTTTTTACGCAAAATTTAGGGTCCCAAGGCAACGACTGCCTTCCTTACCTACTCCCAGGGACGAACCTGCGAGGGTGGGCTCAAATAATTTTGTCGCTAAATTTTGATATCTAAAATTTTAATTTTTTGTAGTGTAATAATTAAAATTAAAATATTTTGACTTTTTTAAATATTTTTTTTATTCTCCATTTATGTAATTCTCCAATTATTAATTATAATATGTGGTGTATGTCTCCTATAAATTGGAATGGAGAGGATTAGTCCCCTCATACTCAAAATATATTTAGTCCATATTCTCTAAATACTTATTTACTTGAGCTGCTGCTGTGGGTGTTTTTTTTTCTTCTCTGCTGTGGGTTCTTTGGTTTTGGTGGGCTTGGTTTCTCACCAACTCTTTGGCTTGAGCTAGCATATGATAGGGTGTTTCTCTTGGTGCCAACATAGTTAGGATGAAGGGTTTCGCTGTGATACTTTTTGCTCTTTGCCTTCGCTTTATTGATGTTATTCATATGTATGTATGTTTGATGCTATCAATAAAGTTTTTTGCTGATCAAAAACAAAAAAATGCTCAAAATCTCTACTCAAGTTAAATTAGGATACAGAAGAATAAAAATAAAAATAAGGGTTAGTTACAGTTTACATCCTTCTAATTTGACTCAAGTTTTGCTTTAGTCCCTATAATTTTAATTTGTTCAATTCAGTCCCTACACTTTAAGTCTAGTTTCAATTTGGTCATTCTGTATAAATTTTTGTTAATTTTGTTTATATGAACATGTTAGAAAATTAACAAATGTTTCAAAATTATTAATTTTAACTTCCAATTTAGACGAAAAAAACAAAATTGAAACCTTAGAAAATTTAGTTTCAATTTTGGTTTTTCCGTTTAAATTGGAGGTGTAAATTAACAATTTTGGGTCACTTGTCAATTTTCTAAGGTTTCAATTTTATTTTTTCGTCTAAATTGGAAGGTAAAATTAACAATTTTGAAACACTTGTTAATTATCTAACATGTACATATAGACAAAATTAACAAAAATTTATACGGAATGACCAAATTGAAACTAGACGTAAAGTGTAGGGACTGAATTGAACAAATTAAAATTATAGGGACTAAAGCAAAATTTGAGTCAAATTAGAAAGATGAAAAATGTGATTAACCCTTATTTTCATTTTTATTCTTAAATTTAAAATAAATCAAGAAAACATAAGTTCATTTGGGGGCAAAATTAAAATTTTCTCATATTCATACAATTATTTTAACAAAAACAATTAAGTACATGGACTTCTACAATTGTTCTGTATCCTAATTTAACTTGAGTGGAGATTTCGAGCATTTTATTATTATTATTATTATTATTATTATTATATGTAAATGAGTACTTAGAGAATATGGACTAAATACATTTTGAGACATACACCACATACTATAATTAAAATTGGGAGAATTACATCAGTGGAGAATAAAAAAAATATTTAAAAAAAAATATTGAAAAAAAATATATTTAAAAAATTTATCAAAAAAAAAAAAAATTAAAAAAGGAAAAATATTTCAATTTTAATTATTACACTACAAAAAATTAAGGTTTTAAAGACTAAAATTTAGCGATAAAATTATTTTTTCAGAACCAAATATTTTTGTTGCGAAAAATATCATTATTATATTTTTAGTGACAAAAATTGGACAACAGTGATGAATTATTATCCTTTTGAGATCAAATTTTTTGTCTAAAAAAATAAACAATTTTGAGATTAAATTATTTTGTCCCTAAAAGTTTATGTATTAGTGACATTTTTAAAATTTTGTCGTTAAAAATTTTATTTTTGACTTTTGCAAAACGACTATTCTCACGATGATAAAAATTTATTCTTAAATTTCTTTTGGAACGAAATTTTTTACAATACATGTACCCACTTCCATTTCCTGCAAAATGGACCAATCAATTGTTTACTTAATAAATTGCTTAACTTTAGAAGATTTGGCACTTTATTACTTTCTTTGCTCACATCATCATGTTGTTGTTGAACAAAACAGAAGATTTGAGGTTCATGTAATCAGTGAAGTCCCAGAAACACCAAGCCCATTGAAGATTCATTGCAAATCAAGCGACAAGGATCTGGGAGTGCAATTGGTGGACAACGGTCAAGACTTCCGTTGGAGTTTTAGGGAAAATTTCTTCGGAACTATTCTCTACTTCTGCGGGTTCGGGTGGAATGCCAATGACCAAAGCTTTGATGTTTTCTCCAGTACCTTGGAGCGCCATTGTCAACGACAAGAGGAGCCGTGGCTTCGTGTCTGGTCAGTGAGACCAGATGGCTTCTATCAAGCTTTGTATTTTGAGGGTTGTTTATGCAATGATTGGACCATGATGTAAAAAACAAACATAAATACGAAAAGAACTCAGGTCCTTTGAAATAGTAAATTGTGCTTTAATTTATTTAATTGCAAGTCGGACTGTTGGATGCACACTTATAATTTATTTTATTTTATTTTATTTTATTTTAAGAGTGTAGACTTCTTAGAATTTTATTATACTGAAATAATTTAAATATGTTTTAATAAAATATTATTTAAAATTGGGGTAAGGGTGCTTTTCAGTGGTTTTGGACAAATTACAACTTTGTACCTTTATACTTTACATCAAATCTTATTTTGCTTCCTATTTTTTAATTGTCTCAATTTTTGAGGAAAAAAAAAAGAAAAAAAAAAGAGGATGTTTAGAGGTGTCATTACGGCATCCGTAGGCCCAAACCCCAAGGTAACTAGTTGTTGGCTTGATTTAATCCAACCTATAGGAACGGATCTACCACCGAGGCACTAGTGGAACTTATCAACCACCCCTTAGCAGGGTCAAGGTTCGATTAGAGTATACTTGACTTAACACAACCCATAGGATGGGATCTACCACCGAAGCACTAGTGAAGCTCATCAACCACCCCCTAGCAGGGTCAAACTTTGATTGAAGTACAGCGCGAGGTCTCAGAAAAGAGCCATTGGAAAATCTAGTATTTCGTGCCCCCTAGGAGTCAAACTTGACTCACTGTTGTGGGAAGGCGATGCCTTCACCACTAGGCCACCAACCCCGGTGGTTAGTTGCCTCAGTTAACCTTACATTTTAAGTCAAGTAACAATTGGGTCCAGTTGAATAATATCGTTTAAAAAATTTAGAGGAAAATTAAATTGTAGGGGCTGAAGTAAGATTTTAGTAGAAGTACAACAATGCTAAAGATTAAAGTGAAACTTTGAAAAAAGTACAAGGGTGCTATGTACAATTAATACTATCCCCTGGTTATTCTTCGTTAATTTTTTAAATGGCGTTATGTAAATAGAGCAAAGGGTAAATTCTATTTACACACCATATAAACTCTCAGTACACACCACAAATGATGTTTGCATATAAATTTCCAAACAAAAGTCAAATATTCAGATAAAATTTATGAACATAAAGCAGTTGTTTCAGATATAAATAATTGAACATAATGTATTTTTGAACAATTTATTTTTATTGTTAACTTTAAATCGGAACATTTGATATTTGTTCAAAATTTTATATCTGAACACATTGGTGGCATGTACTGAGAGTTTGCATGGTGTGTATACATGGAATTTCCCTAGAACAAATTGTTACTTGACTCAAAGTTTAGGAATTGACTAAGACAATTAAAAAGTCAGGAACAAAGTAAAATTTGCCCATCATTGGGGGTGGTGGCCTAGTGGAGAAGGCGTCTCTCTCCCCAGGCATGACCCAGGTTCGATTCCTCGGAGGGGCGAATTTTGCTGCTTTGCAGCTGGCTCTCTTCAGAGACCTCGCCTATACTTCCCTCGAAACTTGGGCTCGTCTGTGACGTGTGGTTGCGCTCTATTGGTGCCTCAGTAGTGGGTCCCTTACTTTGGATTGGGTTAAATCAGGCCGGCAACCGGCTACCTTGGGGCCTGGTCCTAGGCCTACGGATGTAGTGATGATACTTCAGAGCATCCTGTTTTGTCTTCAAAAAAATAAAAAAAAAGGAGTAAAATTTGCCCAAATTTTTTCAAAGTATAAAAATTTATTTTACAAGTAATTAATTATATTTACTGTAAATGCAAAATGCAAGTCCTATTTATGCGCATACACACATGGGCAAAAGGCAGCAATAACAACTACTCAAAAAATGCTTCTTTCAAATTATATGATGACAAACAATTCTCTTCTTCCAATCATCATCTTAATCCTTTACTTTGCTTGCTCAAATCACGTTCTTGCACAACCCCAACCCTTACCCTTGAGGTTCATATCATCAGTCAAGTCCGAAACTTTCCCAGTCCATTGAAAATTCGTTGCCAATCGAAAGACGATGATTTTGGAGAGCATTTCTTGAACTATGGTCAGGACTTCCATTAGAGCTTTATGCTGTGTTTGTTTGGAGGATTTGGGTAGGGATTTGGAAAAAGAAAAGGAAAAGATGTGTGAAACTAGGTGAAATGTAAGTATATTTTATTCACATTTTACATTCCTTTTCCATTTCCCTTTCCCTTTCCAAATCTTTCATCAAATCCCCAACCAAACACAGTCTTAGGAAAAATGTTTCGAAAACTACTCGCTTCTTCTGCCAATTTCAGTGGAATTCAAAGGACACAAGCTATGTTTTCTTCAAAACTTTGGTAAATTATTGCCAAACACCCAATGAGCCTTGGATGTGTTATTGTACGAAGAGGTCTTGAATCGAACTGGGTGTCACCTAGACCATTCTCCACCAATCTATGGTTGTAGGCCAAATTTTCCAGACTTTAGAGCAATGTAGAAGGATATGGCTCACTGTTTCAAGTGTATCACCAAATTCCATGCCAAGCTAGCAAGCTAAAAAATTGAACTGTGTGTGGTGCAAGATTCCCCCAAATAAGAGGCGAAATTTTCAGTCCCGGCCCTAGTAGAGGAGACAAATTCCTTGTAGATAGATTGAACTGAGAAGCATTTCGTTGGACAAGCACTTACACTACTATTTGATGGGAATAAATCTTTGATCATGAAGTCTTATCAACTATGGTATTCGCTCATAAAACGATCATTCTATCAAGTTGTGGAGTTGCTATTTTATTTTATTTTATTTTTAAATTTAAAATAAATCAAGAAAAGAAAAAAAAAAATTAGTTTGTTGGAAAAACACGTGTATATAATGGATGCAATAAAAAATTTAAAAGATTTGCAATTAAAACCTCCCTCACTCACAACGCTGCTTGGCCACTACTTCTTTCCCATTCTTAGCCATTGTCGTGGCCTTGTCTTCCCTTTCCAGCCACCGCAGGGTCTTCATTTCCCATTCTATGCTAAGATTGCAAGGGATCTTCCTTGGAACATCTGTTGGAGTAGTAGTTGTATTTTGGTGCATTTTGGTTTAGGTTGGTTTCTCATCAACTTGCTGGTGTGCTAGCACATGATTGGACGTGCTGTTGGGTGCCAACCCAGTTGGAATCCTTCTGTTCGCTTTGATGCTTTTTGCACTCATTTTCTTTCATCCTCTTCCTTTTTGATGTAATTAATTTTTCATTAATAAAGTTTCTTCTTTTGCCGATCAAAAAAAAAAAAAAAAAAAAAGGCTTTGCGATCACCCTCTCTTCAGCTTCCATCCCCCATCACCTCCTCTTCCATCCTCATTAGCTTCCCCTTCTATCTCATATTTGCAGTAGTTATATTAACTTGTATGTTTGTAAATGCATCATATAAAGTTTAAACGAAAAGTGAAGGAAATTGGATCAATATAGGCTTCTTTAATTAACTCAAATCTAATTCATAATCAACTAATTGGTTGACCTTGCATTGCGAACCTCCTTAATTGAAAACTTAAATTTAAATCACATACTAAACTAATTTGTAATTTAATCAAGTTTAAAATAATGTAAAAACTTAGCGCAAAAAAGAGTATTGACATAAGAGAGCATGTGGACAATAGTAAAAGGAAGGCAAATTCTCAATCCGTAATTTGGACTGGAGCACACTTGACAATATTTAAGAAATATATGATAGAAGAGGAAATATTGATAATGTTAGAAAAAATAAAGGAGGTAAGTGAAATTTTAGAAACCCTATAAATCTAGAATAATGCTCTATACACTAATTGGTATATCAATTAATGTATTAATAGGGGATGTGGCCTAATTTTAAAAGTTTTAAGTATTTGTAATTTGTATAATGGGCGGACTCAATAATAATGTCACAACATATGTTGATACACTAATTGGTATACCAATTAGTACATTTAGTACTACCACCGATAAATCTAAGTGCATATAGGATCAAACAAAAATGTTTCACGAGGGATGAGATCCACATGATATTAGACCCACATGTGGATCTATTCTGTACGAGACATGTGTGTCCATTTATGTGTTCCTAGCAATTTTTTAAAATAAATATACATAATATAAATTGGGCCTATTTGAATAAAAAAATAATGGTAAACTAAAAGTTTCTTTTAGGAATCGACTTTTACAATATATTTTTAAAATTTTTCATGAAAAGGTGTATAAAAATTTATAATGAATGGGTTAACTTATTGATATTCTATTTAGGAAAATGTTTGAGAACTTGAAAAAGTATCCACAATTTTACCCACATGATGTAACAAGATATGTGTCAATTTTTGATTTGGTACATACTTAATGATGGCAGACCCAACTCATATGCAACATAATTATAGGTGAATTTATGATTATAAATATATGAGTCTTTGGAATTATCCATCTATTTAAATGCTCATAATTATATTTAATGATTTATTACAGTGTAAATAGAGACACATTTAACGACAGCTAGACAAGTACTATTTATACTAAATACACACATAGGCAAAATGGGAACGAGAACAACTCAAAACACTTCTTTAAGGGTGCCTCTATTTACATATCACATTTCATCTTAAGGCACACTACTACTCAAGGCACACCTTTAGTAATTTGATAAATAAGAGATTTGCTCAATACACATCACAATCTTCCATATTTACTCTTACTTATACACCCCACCCACAATCTTACATTTTTACCTTTACTCACTTACACACTGCACCCACGATCTTCAATCTTCCATTTCCTTACCCAAAAAAAAAAAAATTATTACATTTTTATCCTTCTAGTCAATTACATTTTTAGCCTTCATATAAATTTCTCAATCTACACAACACAAATTTTATTACGAGTTACAATGTTAGCAGTGAAGGAAATGGTAATGCGAGTTGTTGTCATGGCAAGAACGCAAATGGATTGGGGATGGAAACAAAAAGGGAATGGTGTCAGTCAAAAGGTAACGGCGACAGAAAGATGTAAGATGGCTGACGACAATGGTTGATGGCGACGGTGGTTGCGGGATAGAGTTAGGGTTAGGGTTAGGGTTAGGGTTAGGGTTATAGTTAGAGAAGATGAGGATATTTTGGGAATATTTAAAAAATGATAGTGTGTATTGAGTGAAAAATAAAAAATCAAAATTGGGTGTAGTGTGCAATGAGTAATTGGTGTGCATTGTTGTTCATATTTTGAAATTAAATAAATAGATTTATGAAGAAATCAAATTATATACCAAGAACATATGCTGATAATTATAACTAAATTTCAACAGAAATACACAAAACAATAAAATGGTAAAGAGACGAAACCGAAACCTGCACGGAAGCAGTTTCCTTAAAACAGATTTCGCCGCCTCACAGGTCGAGTGCTTAAGGAATCTCGGCGTCTGTCTCCCAGGATACGACGGTCAAAACCAACTACGGCAGAAGCACTCTTTGTCTAGCTTAGCGAACAAAACAGTGGCAGCACTCTCTCATTGTAGAAATTTCTAGCAAATTGACTAACGAATGGAATAAACAATTTCTGTGTTTGAGACTTGACAGGAGGGTCTTAATTTATATATGTATAGCGGAGAGAGGAGAAGCCTCCAGCCTTTATGGCTGGTTATTAGTGCACCATTAACCTCTGCAATAAAGGCAGGAGTTACAAACCCCATTAATGCAGGAGTTACAAACCCCATTAATGCTCTATTAAACTCTGTAATAAAAGCAAGAGTTACAAAGCTCATTACCTTTTTCATGAAGCTAACTTCATGAGGCAATTTCTCATTCAAATCTCAATGGTTTTAGGTCATTCTATCTATGGTGTAAAGATCTCATTGCAAAGTATCTAGACCTACTTGGACCCAACACAATAGATGGTTGGGACCCACTTTAATATTTAATTAAAGTCACCAAAAAACCATTTTTTCCAACATGTATTACGTAAAGTGTGTATCATAACCCTTTATCCTTTGTGGTTATTTTACATTAGGTTACTATTATAATAAAAAATAAACTAATTAATAGTGTGCCTTGAGATGAAATGTAGTGTGTAAATAGAGGCACCCCTTCTTTAAAGTTGTAGAATGAAGCATATGATAATGAACTATTCTCTTCTTCCAACTCTCATCTTGGCCTTTTACTTTGTTTGCTCTAATCATGTTCTCGCACAATACTTCATAAAGTTTCGGGTTCATATCATCAGTGCAGTCCCAGATGATCCCACCCCGTTGTTAATTCATTGCCAATCGAAAGACGACGATCTTGACTACCATTTTCTGAGCAATGGTCAGGACTTCAATTGGAAATTTAGGGAAAACTTTTTTGGAACTACTCTCTTCTTCTGCGCATTCCAGTGGAATTCAAAGTTCACCAGCTTTGATGTTTTCAACAAAACTACTGCAAGTGATTGCGAAACACCCGAGCAGCCTTGGACGTGTGTCTGGGTAGTAAAACCAGATGGTTTCTATATGGGAAATAGTGACTCGAATGGGACAAAATTAAATACCTGGTGATATCTAATGCTGTTGCTGTTGCTGTTTGTTTTTTTTTTTTTTTTTTTTGGAGGGTAAAAAATAAGAATTTGTGGGTGTTTGGGAAGTGGATTTTTATGTAAGTTTTTTTAGTTGTAAGATATTATTGGATAAAATTTTTTTAGTATTTGGAAAGATAATTGGATTTTTTTGTGGTTAGATGTGATTTTTGTGAGAGAAAAAATGAAATGATTATGGGATTAGATGTAATATTTTGTTTGGATGTGTTTTTTTGATTTTACAACATTTTTGTCTTTTAGTGAAAAAAGTGAAAAAAAAATTTGGGAATCAAGTTCCCAAACCCCACCAGTTGATTTAGACTTCATGATCAAAGTTTTATTCCCGTCAAATAGTAAACCAAACATAAATAGGCACCATACATAATTTTTTTCCTGCATGATATGAACTCATGTATTAACTCATAAAATGTCTATTCTATTAAGTTGTGGAGTTGTTATTTATTTATTAATTTTAAAGAAAATCAAGAAAATATAATTTCATTTGGGGGCAAATTTAAAATTTATAATATTCATATTATTATTTTAACAAAAACAATTAAGTACACGGAGTTCTATTTATTCCCGACAAGTCGTACAACTCATATTTAATTTTGATCTAGCATCCCCCCCCCCCAAAAAAAAATTCTATCCTAATTTAACTTTAGTAGAGATTTTGAGAGTTTTTCAGCTTGTTTGATTTGAATTTTCAGAATTCATTTTTTTAAAAATTAATTTTTTTTTTATTTTTTATTTATTTTTACTGAGTTTTTTTAAATATTCTAAGCTATTTTTTTATAAAAAAAAAATTAGATACACTTAACATCATACACTTAAAAATTATAATATTTGTGAAAAAAATCTTTAGAAAATTCACCAAATACCAAAAATATAAATAAAAAAAATGAGAATTCAGTATATTTTTTATATTCTTGTGTATTTATTGATTTTTTAAAATATTAAAATTGCTTAAAATTTTAAAAATATTCACTAAAAAAAATTTAAAAAAAGGAAAAATAAAATATTCAATTTTTTAAAAATTGAATCCAAAAAATTGAAATCAAACACATTGATTATTATTATTATTATTATATGTAAATAATTATTAAGATAATAAAATCTATAGACTAAATATATTTTTAGCATGACGGGAACTGATTATTTCCATTCCAGTTTATATGAGACAGAAACCTCATACTATAATTAACAAAACTTTTTTAGTGTGCAAGGCATATGGTATGTCATTATTTTTGTATTTTTGTAATTTCAGTTGCACATTTTTGTGAGAATTTACTAAATGTTTTATAGCTTAACTTATGCGAATTTGTGATAAGTTACACGATTTTATAAGGTAACTTACGTATGTTTATGAGAATTTACACCAAGTTGAGATTTTTAAATTTTTTGTGGATTAACTTACGTGAATTTGTGTTTAAGTTATGCGATTTTGTGAGATAATTTACATATAGTTATGAGAATTTACGCAAGTTGTATAGAATGTGCAAACACTTCCCATTAATTAATAATGGGAGAATTACATCAGTGGAGAATAATATATATATATATATATATATTTGTAAAAAGTAAAAAGATTTTAATTTTGTTTATTAATGTTTTAATATTTACTATTTTTTTTTATAATTTATTTTTTATACCTACTCATGTATCTTAATAAAATATTAAACTACGTGGTTTTGTTGAAGAAAATAATTAACGGAGTTGTTTGCCATTAAAGTGTGCAGATATTGATTTTTCATATGAGAATCCACAGGTTCAGTAAATCGAACAATTTTCTCTCACTTGAACTTCAACTTTCGAACCCCAAAAAAAAAAATTGGACTTGTACTTCGGAATTAAACTTATTCTTTCGGAGGACTACTACCGAACCAAAAATAAAATTTCGGATTTGTACTTAAGAATTAAACTTTTTTTTTCTCAAAGGACTACAACCAAACCATTCTCATTTCACTGCTAGAAATTCAGCTTTTAGCGACGCCGCGACAAGTGCCAAAAACGCCACTAATTCTTTTTGTGACGCTTTGTACCAAATGCTGAGGACGCAGCTGTCGCTATAGCATTGTGGCGCTTTAAAAACGTCGTTAATTTGTTATAGGCGAAAAACGCCGCTAAATGTGGTACATAAAAGCCAAGTGACGTCATTAAAGTTTTTAGCGACGCTTTAGAAACGTCGTTAATTTGTTATAGGTGGCGTTTTTTAAAAAACGCCTCTAAATGTGATACATAACTGAAAAGTGACGTATTGACAACTTTTAACAATGTTTCAAAAACGTCGTCATAGCTTTTTTAATTTTAAAAGACCTATATAGTGGGGTTTTGAAAAATGCCATTACATCTTTATTTTTTTAATTGTTTTTTTTTAAATTACGCTAATTTTATGTGGTTAGACTAAAAAAATACTTGTAATGAAATTGCAAAGTAGTACTAATATGAAACAATGACTCCTATTTCCATTCAAATGAACATTTGTCAAAAGATAAGCCGATTATATAAAAAGCTATCAATTAGCAAATATATCATTAATTCACTTTCCCATTCAATTTAATATTCAATCACCATTCACTAAAAAATAACATATTTCAGACCTGTAATTTTGAATTGGAGTGGATTTTTCAGACTTGAACTTCTGAAGCAACTTATGATGCTAGTTTTCTAATGTGAGGCTTGGGTAAGAATAAATTTAAAAGATGAAGATTTTAGAAAGATGTAGACTTCGGAAAGTTGATTAAGAAATCATAGAGAATAAGAGAATAAAACTAGGATTTCATGTTAGACTTCTAATAGAAGTGTACTAAGAGTTTTTTTAATTTCAAAGATGTGTATTAAGAAATCTTAAATTTGAGGTGAGATTTGTATACTTATGTCTATATTAGTAAATTTATTTAGTGGTAAAATTGTAACATAAAATTTATTCATTAAGTGTTTGTATATAGAGTAAATAATGCGTGGAAATATAGCCTCCCTAATAGTTGGCATCATCTGTGTATTAATTATGGAGGGAAAATTATGTAAAAAATTAGGTTTGAGAAGTGGGTTGGCTTTTTGGTTTTTGACTATTTTAGCCTGGGGGTAAAAAGCCTGGTTTGGGAATGATTTTTTGACCTTTTTGTAAGAGAAAAAATGTAATGATTATAGATTGAATGTGATGTTTTGTCTTATTGGGGCTAAAAAGCCTATTTTGTTTTTTGTGGCTATTTTAGCCTCAAACCCACCCAAATCCACTTCCCAAACAATGGCTAAGAGTTTGATCTTATTTTAATCATAAACATAATGTACATGTATATAAAATGTTTAATATACTCTTTTTATTTTGTTTAATGATTAATGTGTGGATCATCCCACTGCCCAAGCACACATCAAGCTTGAAATAATGTGAAAATTTAGCTTAGAAAGAGTATTGATAGATGCACTACAACATATATGATTTTCAAGGATTAAACTTTTCCATTCTCAAAAGTTAAAATTTTGTTGTAAAAAATATTACAAGACCAATTCTTATCATCTTAAAAATTGTCATTAGAAAGGCATCCCAAAAAGTCAAAAAATGGAGAATTTTTTTTTTTTTTTTTTTTTATCAACCAAAAAAATTTTATTGATGAGAGAAAACCTTTCAAGAAAGGAAAAAAAACAACAATAAAGGAGGGGGGAGGAGGGGGAATGATGCAAAGGCCATCATAGTGAAACAACCCAATCCCAACTAGGTTGGCACTAAGCAGCACACACAATCATATGACAACACCAAACCAAGAATATGTTGGTGAGGAACCAACGGATACACAGATACACTACAGTAGAGCTAGCAAAACAACAGCATAGATACACTACAGCAGAGCTAGCAAAACAGCAGCATAGATACACTACAGCAGAGCTAGCAAGTCAGCAGGGCTAGCAGCACAGATACACCATAGAGTACCACATGACAATACCTTTCATCAATCACAAATATATATGCGTCTATTGTTTCCCAAACATTCAATGTAAATGTAGTAGATCTTACTGTCAAATCCAATCATAATAGTAGAAGGTATCACGTGATATATACTTTATCCTCATACATAGTTCACCATTTCAAGTGTATCACCACAGAATTGACACCGTGCAACCACCGGGTCCCTTATGCCAACCTTAAGCAAGAGTTCAACCACCTTGGCACTTCCATGCCAAGCTAGCCGGCTAAAAAATTGAACTATGTGTGGTGCAAGATTCCCCTAAATAAGAGGCAAAATTTTCAGTCTTGGCCCAATAGAGGTGACAAATTCCTTGTAGATAGATTGATCTAAGAAGCATTTAGTTGGAGAAGAACTTATACTACTATTTGATAGGAATAAATCTTTGATCATGAAGTCTAGTCAACTCTGGTATTCACTCATAAAATGATCATTCTATCAAAGTTGTGGAGTTGCTATTTTTTTTTTAATTTAAAATAAATCAAGAAAAGAAAAAAAAATCAGTTTGTTGAAAAAGCACGTGTATATAATGGATGCAATAAAAAATTTAAGGTAGCGTTTGGTAGAGATTTCTAAATGTGATTTGAGAATAGAGTTGTATTTTGAGTTTGTGGGTTTTGGAATTATGATTTGAGTGTGAAAAATTTGTTTGATGAATGAGTTTTGAAAAGAGTTTTGAATTGAGTGGAGAATTTTTGATGTGACATATAATATTTGATACAAAAACTTACAACTCATAACCAAACGCACAACTCAAAATTCTATTCGAAGCTCATAAAAAATTTTAAAAAATTCCGAAATTTTTTTTATTTAAAATATAAAAAATAATAGGGGGCAATTGTAAAAAAATAAAAATTTACACTTTTCCGGTCAACCGGTTGGATGTTTGGGAGGACGACCGACCGGACGTCCGGGGGGACGACCGATTAGTCTAAATTTTCTCAATTGGATAGAGCTTTCAAAAGTGAGTGTGGAATTAATTTTTGAAAATGCGCACCAAGCACCACACTCAAATGTAAAGGTGGAATTAAGTTTAGAGAGCTCTACCAAACAAAGCCTAAGATTTGCAATTGGAACCCCCCACTCACAACGTTGCTTAGCCACCACTTCTTTCCCATTCTTAGCCATTGTCATGGCCTTCTCTCCCTTTTTTAGCCACCGTAGGGTCCTCATTTCCCCTCCAATGCTTTCCCCACTCTTCAGCTCCCATCCCCCATCACCTTCTCTTCCATCCTCATTAGCTTCCCCTTCTACCTCATATTTGCAGTAGTTATATTAACTTGTATGTTTGTAAATGGATTATATAAAGTTTAAATGAAAAGTAAAGGAAATTAGATCAATATAGGCTTCTTTAATTAACTCAAATCTAATTCATAATCAACTAATTGGTTGACCTTCCATATGTGTGCGATCCTTCTCAATTAAAAAATTAAATTTAAATCACATACTAAATTAATTTGTATTTAATCAAGTTTGAAATAATGTAAAAACTTAGCACAAAAAAGAGTATTTTTTTATAAGCAAATAAATGAACTTGATTGACGAAAAAAAAAACCATACAAAGTATGAAATTACGTCAATAAAGGGAAGGCAAAAGCAAGAAGCTTCAAAATGATACATCTTAATCCCAACTAGATTGGCACTAAGAAGAGCACACATGTTAGCTCAAGCCAGAAGTTGGTGGGGAGCCAACAAACAGAGGAGCAAAATAAGACAGAACACACTCCACATACACCATAATAGCAACCACAAGAAACACCACTTCAGCAAAACTACATAAACCAAATGACAGCAGATGACAGTAGAAACTGACAGTAGGCCAAAGCACAAAACTGTTACCACTACATACAACCTGCTAGCAGCCCTCAAATACAATCCTTAATCTGATCTAGGTTGTTGATGAAATCATTGACTGAGTACATGATCTCCTTTGATGAAGCTTTAATCCATAGAGCAAATCTGATCTTGATAATCTCACATGACTCAGAGCCACTAGGCTGCACTCTATTATATATACATTCATTTCTTAACTTCCAAATGGACCAGAGAACAATTGGAGGTAAGGCCCTCCACAATCTCCTAACCAATTTCTTATGATTCCATCCTAACCACCAACGAAATAAGCTATCAATAGACCCTGGCACCACCCAAAGACACCCCCACCATTGTGTAGATTGCCCGAACTCACTCCGCACGCCCCCCTTTTCGGAGATTGCGCAAATTATAGTTCTAGCTACTACAGTTCGGACTCCTGTCACGGTTCTGAATCTAATCTCACAAAGTGCAATGTAAGACTGATAAATCTCCAAAGAGTCCAAATCAGGCAAATCGTTTTAGAAAATCGATTTTAATCAAAAAGCGCCAAACATTGACTGTTTTGCCAGATTTCAGAGTCGTCACCTAAAATTTTGTTTTGGGAAATTTAGGAAACCCTGACTTGTGCTTAAGGCCACGTGTCTGTCATCACCAAAGTTGCCTCGGCTCAGGAACTTGGGTACGAGGGGGGAAGGTCATGAAACCCCCGCTCGCCCGATCAAATGATCAGCCTCTACTAACATGATATGTTGTTTTTGAAAACACATGCGTTCTTATTCCGGTTTTGTGACTAACTTACTATGTGATGCACACAGTATACAAGTATAGACTAAATCACTCAATTTGGAACAAAACATCTCATGTTTGTTTTTCAAAAATGGTTTGAAGTTGCTACCCTCAAGTAGTGGGCTTAGAAAACAACTTGATTTTGCCACTCCGCAAAGTGGGCTTAAAACTCACATTTGATGAATTGTTCCAATTCAAGTAATAAAGCCTTCATCCACAGGCATTCATGCTGTTAATCACTTAAGCACATAGCCTCATAGCAAGCATGCTGTCATGGCAACACTTACACTCATGCAAGGATGCTAAAGTATAAACACTCATAGTATACTCCAAGCCAAAACAAAAGCTAGTTAGTAATCAATGCATGATCCTAGCTATGTCAATAGTGCCTAATGCAACACATGCAAAATGCAACTATGTAGGCTCGGCTATCTAAGATGGCATATGAATGCAACACTTGATAACACGTATTCAAGTAAGTGTATTGAAATACAATGCAGTTTGAATGATGTGCCGAGCCCAGTGCATGCAATACGAATGAATGATGCACGCATACAAAGCATAAGGATGCTAATTGAAACATGCCCTAAAACTAACCATCAAAAGCTGGTAAATAAAAGGGAGAAAGACGTGGGGTTGGAAGACATGCACACACACGCACACTTATTACAACATTTGCCCTCTCGACAGAGGGTCTGAATGAATAGGTAACTAGCTACGCTAATTAAACTAATTATTATAAACCAACTAATTAACTATGCTAAGCTAATTAATTATTACAAAACTTTAACTAATTAATCAAATTAATTAAGTTACAAAACCAACTAAGCTTAACAAATAAAACTTTAAAATATGCTGCCGCAGCTCTGTTTGGAAAATGAACATGCATGCACTCAATTTCTCGCCCCGAAAAGCTCCCCGGATGCTCTTTAGAGGCTCTGTTTGCAGGGTGTCTTCCAGTTCTTGTTGCTGAAACTTACCAAAACAGTCTTTGGGAGGCGCCGATGCCCGGCCATGAATGGTGGTCCGACCCCACCTTGCCACCAAGGATGAACAACTAGGCCACAAATGAAAGGGTGCGGCCATCGGTGAAGGGTGCCCTTTGGTGTGATATGACACCGAGCTGCAATAGAGCACAAAATAGAGAAAATGGAGGGTCTCCCTAGAACATGTATATACCATGCCTTCCATATCATCTCCAAACAACAAGGGAGAGGCATAATTGGATCTAAGGCCATCAATCAAGCATCGTAATGCGTGATGGCCAAAGATCCAATTTGTACAAACTCAATAAATGCATGACAAACAAGACACTTAGACCATCTCCTTACCATGAGAGATCAAAGGCAATGGAGACCAAGGGAGATTGGCTCATTTCATCACTTCAAGTATGAAATGAACCAATCTTCCTCGTGTTTAATACAACATCCGATTGAACACAATGCAAAGCAAGCAACATGACATGTACACAACATACTAATCTTGGCATGAAATGCAAGACTCTAATCATGCAAACACTCATGCTCAACATGCTAGAATACTTAAACACTAGAATCATTCAAAGCAATGCTCGGTGGACTAAACCAGCCCCAAACAAACCTCATGCGTGCCAAAACAAAGGCCTAAACATGTTGGAATTGAAGCTCAAAGGATTAGACAAACATGCATACATGTTGGGCCACAAACAAGGCATAATGCTCAACTCTCAAACACAATCAAAGAGTGATATGCATGAAAATATGTCAATGCTATATGCTCTGAAATCAAGTGTTAAATGATGCCAAATCATGCAACCATCACAAATGTAGCATAGTAAGGTGCTCAAAACTAAAGACTAACTAAGGCACTTGCACCATAGCTATATCAAGCAAGCCCCAAAGGGCCAAGATGACTCAAAATAGTCCAAGGCAAGTCAAAGCAAGGCCAAAAACATGCTTGAACATATCCAACATATGCTAGAATAAAAGGGCAAAAACACCAAGTAAGCTAGGCCAATGAGCATGATTACACTACCAGTGTAAGAAGCAAATGAGGGATGCTCTAACCAACCAAAAACAAAGTTGTTTCATGGAAAAATAAGACCAAAAACACACTAAGATGGTAGCCCCAAAGCTTAGGCATGCATGCATACATATTAGCCCAAGATCAAGGCATAAAGCATAACTCTCCAAAAGCATTGAAAGAATGAAGCGTGAGAGAGTATGACTACACTACATGCACTGAAATCATGTGAGAGATGAGGCCAAAGCATGCAAACAACTCAAGTAAAGCATGCTAAAGACTTTGAAACTCAAAGCTAGTGAGCAAGATTGCACTATGGCTATACAAAGCAAGGCATGCATGACCAAAACCACTTAAAACAGAGCTTAAGCATGGAAAAACATGAGTAAAAGCTTGCTGGAGCAGAGCCAAAAACATGCTAAAATGGTGGTCCAAAGCATAGAGCATGTTAGGCCAACAAGCATGATTACATTACAAGTATTAGATGCAAGCAAACAATGACCAAACCAGCCAAAAACAGAGTTATGGAAGGTCCAAAAAGTCACAAAAACAAGCTTGAGCAAAGCCACAAAGAAGTATAAACACATGCTCATTTGGTGAGCCATCAACACATGCATGCAAGACAAGAGGAGAAAGGACCACCCCCTCTCATTTTGGACCTCAAAACCACATTTCTACCACTAAAAATCCACTGGATTTCAGTGGCTAAAAAGTCTAAACAAAGATGACCTCAAAGCCCTTAAGAGATGGCTCCAAGCCTAAGCAAATAAGGCACACAAGAAGGTAGAGCACCCTCAATACCAAAGAGGCCTCAAACAAACATCTTAAACACTTGAAAAAAAAAATCTTTTTTTAGTTGAAAGCAAGGCCTAAAACAATATGCAAGGATGGCCAAATAAGCAATGAAAATAAAGCTTTAAAGAGGATATGAGACTTACCCTTGAAACACAGCAATAACAGCAAGTTTTTGAGGCAAAACTAAGCTAAAACCACTCAAATACAACCTCCAAGAACCTCAGCTTAAGAGTGAAGGTGTTTAACTAGGTGTTGTAGTGCAAAAGTGAAGAGAAAATACACTTTTGAGGCAATATAACACAATATAGAAAGAGAGAGTGTGTGTGAGAATTCCAAAGAGAGAGAGAGAGATGTTTTGTCTTTAAAATTGTTGAACCTCTGGAAAGGGGGAGGAGCCTCCCCTTATATAGAGCAATGCAATGCAAAGCTTGTTTAACAAGCTTGAAATGGCCTCCATCCCTCCATAGTATATGAAGGATGGCTCAGTGAAAAACAGTTGGCTCAAAAGATCTAGCACAAAATCTGCTGAAACAAGGTGTTCTGCCAGCCATCAGTGGTGGCCGGCAGTGCCTCATTGATGGCTGGCAGGCTTCATCAATGGCAGGCAGGGCTAAATGCAAGGCCGACAGTGCCAAAAAGTGGCCGGCAGTGCACCACAAGAAGCATGCTGAAAGGACCAACACATATGAGACAGAATGGAAATAGGGTTTGGAAAGATCAAACCTGGAGCATTTCGTCGTAGAAGTCGAGTACTTGACGAGCAATCTAACTTGTTGCTGGATATACCTGCAAGAACATCTAAGTCTTGAGGACGGTCAAAAATAGGGTGTCTACACATTGTAGCAAATCAGTCCAAAATTTCCATGAAAATGGACAGTGCATGAGGACATGAATAGCATATTCATTTTCAATTTTGCAAAAAGCACATTAGATAGAAGCACTACTGTTAAGGATACCAATATGTTGTAACAAATTCCCTATTTTAACTCTATTCCTCTAAGCCAACCAACCCAAAAATTGAACTTTGGGGGGAATAGCATTATTCCACACAAACTTACAAATTTTTTGATGAGGGCCCAGAAGAGAATCACTGGACTTATAACTATTAGATACCTTGAACCAACCAAAAGTTGAACCATTTCAAATAGGACAATCCTCAACATTAAGTCTTAGAGAAGGGGCATTCCTCAAAGCAGCAGCCTATCTAGAGACCTCCACATTTTCCCAATCATATAAATTTCTTCTAAATGAGAAGTTCCACTCCTCCAAACTAGATTTCCTCTCAGAGAAACTAGAAAGTGTGCCCTCCTGATCATTTGACAATCTAAAGAGTCTAGGGAACTTATTTTTTAGGCACCGATTACCAACCCAATTATCATGCCAAAACTAGATTCTTCTCCCATTTCCAACCTTCATTTGAAACTTATCCAAATAGAACTCCACTAGAGGTTGATTATGACTTGCAATTGCAACAACATCACTCCATATTCTAGAATGTCTAGATGATGAGCTCACAGATGGGAGCCATTTACCCTCCTCAATCATGTACTTGTTGCACAAAAATCTTGTCTATAGAGCATTTACTTTACTCCCAAATTTCCACCACCATTCAAGGAGTAAGCTTGCATTGACATCCTTGATTCTTCTAATCCCCAGACCACCTTGAACCAATTTTTTTGATACTTCAGCGCAATTCACCAGGTGTACTTTCTTCTTTAAATCATTCCCACTCCATAGAAAAGTAGCTTCAAGCCTTTCAATCTGTCTAATCACTCCCTTGGGCATTCTGAATATAGATAGAAAGGCTAGACACACTACAAGAAATCAGCTTTTTAGGAACAAATTTATTTTGTCCCTAAAAGTGTAATATTTGTTGGGAAAAACTTTAGCCAACCAATTTTCTCCATCGCGAAGTTTGTCCCAAATGGCCTTTCCGAAAGAGCCAAAAATTGACTTTTAGAGACAAAAATATGTGGTTACAAACAATTTTAATTTTGAGACAACCAAAATTTGTCTCTAAAAGTCTAATTACATTCTAGGGCAAAAGTAGTTGTAGTGACCAGAAAAATAATTTTTGAGACAACACAAATTGGTCTCTAAAAGTGTTAGTTGTTGGGACAAATAAAAGTGGTGGCTAAAAGTTTTAGTTTTGGAGACAATTAAAAGTGGGTATGTAAAGGTTATAATTTTTTTGAGACAACTAAAATTGGTCTCTAAAAGTTACTCTTTTTTTTTTTTTTCATCTCCAAATTAAAATATAACAACACCAAAAAAAAAAAAAAAAAAAAAAAAAAAAACTTGCTCATCACATTCAAAGAGGCTTAATCAAAAGATATCTATTAGGCTTAATCAAAAGATATTTATTAATCAAAACATGCTCAACAACCAAATAGAAAATATCAAACATATCTCCAAACCATCTGTTCATCTCGAAATTAAAATTCAACAACACCAAAAATTCAACAAAGAATGCTAGCAAGAGTATATTTATCAGGCTGTATCAAGAAATCACGCATCTATGAAAACATTACAATGGCCTCACAAGAAATCCCGTTCTTTGAATCCCATTCTCAAAATAACCAGCTATTAGAGAATTCCAAGAAATAGAATCTCTACAAATCATCTCACAGTGCACTTGTGTTTCCATTCCTGCCAATCAAAGAAGAAACGAAGTTACATTTACTTATTTAGGATTAATACTTGGTGAAGCTACACACTCTAGTTCTCAATCTGAAGAGCACAAAAGCAGGCAACAGACTATATATATAAAGAATAAAAGAAAAAAACCTGTCTTTATGTTACTGCATGTGAGCGCCATTGAAACTTCATATAAACAAACAAAAATTGAAACTTCCAGAAAAATGTACCACTTACTTGAAGGTATGCAATCAATGTTGCTTTATCCTCTTCGCTAAAATTGAAACTCCATACACTACTCGTCCTCGGCCTCTTGTAGACATACCTGTTTACATATAAATTTCAAACTCAGTAGAAAATAAACCCAGAAAAAGAAAATGGAAACATACAACATATGATAAAAAAAAGCATGTCATTTAAAAGCTCTGAGCCCCCACAAAATACTGAATGATAGAGTATTGAATGTATAAGTTTAATCCCATCAATAGCCCATTGTACTGACCTATATATATAATTTACCATGCTTCTCTGATTTTTTTTTATCATGTCTATTGATACACCAGGGAAACGCTTAAAACAAGGCCGTTGAAAGTTTTCCTAAAGCTTAATTTCAGTGATGGTTGTGGCTATCAGTATATCAATATTGCGTTCCTAGTTAATTTTCAAGTGAGAGCCTGAAGCCTTCTGTATTTATCAATGTTTTGCGTTCTTCTTGTCTTAACTACAAGTTAACACTAAATGATTTAACAATTTTGACAAAAGTGCAAAGATTAACCTCTAAATGCTCTGTCTTATCCTACTTCACTTTACATATGATAAACCAATTGGATTAACAACCATAATCTTGAATTTTCTCAAATGATTTCAACATTTAAAATTCCTGTGTCATCATGAATCATGATACATATGATCTTTTGAATTAATAAATGTCTCAAGTGACACCAACAACATGGGAATTGCGGATTAACTCATTAGGATTTGCATTGCTCCAGTTATCATTTCATTCTTGCAAAAATAAATCCTTTTCTAGCCTTTTCATGTCTATCATTGATTTTCAATAACTATTTCTTAAAGGGATAGAAGAAAACAAAATCTAGGAAGAAAGAAATGGATTATAATTCGCTAGTTGCCTTATTTATGCTTTGCAAGCACCGTTGGGCAGTTTAAACCACGACATGAATGTCGTGATTCAGAAGCCTAGGGATGCGACTGTAGACGTCCCCGAACACCCCGGGAGGATGAGTACCGTTCTGTTCATTTTGGGCTCACTACAGTTCAGACTCAAATTATCACGGTTCTAAATCTGAACCAAAGAGTCCAAATCCGGCAAATCGTTTTGAAAAAACAGATTTTTGAAACAAGTGCCAAACATGGACTGCTTTACTAGATACAGAGTCGCCACCTAAATATTTTATTTTGGGAGAATTTAGGAAACCCTGACTCGATGCCAAAGGCCACGTGTCCGTTATCACCAAAGTTGCCCCGGCTCGGGAACTTGGGTACGATTGGGGAAGGTCAGCTATGAGCACCCCCTCTCGCCCGATCAAAGATCGGCCTCTACTAACCGTGATATCTTATTTTGAAAACATTATATGCTCTTATTCCGGTTATTAGCCTAGAATTACTATGTTATGCGCACAGCAAACAAGTATAGACCAAATCGCCTAAATTGGAACAAAACATTGCATGTTTGTTTTGAAAATGGTTTGCTACTCGCAAGTAGGCTAAAATGCAGATTTTGCCACCCTCAAGTGGGCTTTAGAAAAGATGGTTTTGCCACTATCTAGTGGGCTTAAAACTCACAGTTTTAATGCATTATTCCAATTCAAGTAATTCAACCTCCATCCACAGGAATTCAAGCAGTTATATCACATAAGCAGCTAGCCTCATGGTAATCATGTTGTTATGGAAACACTCACACACATGCGATATGCCAAAGCATAAAAGCTTACCTAGTACTCCAAGACAAAACAGAAACTAGTTAGTAATCATATGCATGACCCTAGTTCATGTTAAGATGGCTAATGCAACACATACAGGATGCAGCTAGAATAGGCTCGGCTACCCTAAAGATGGCATGTGAAATGCTGCACGAACAAATACTCAACTTGGAATTGAAATACAAGTGCAGTTAGCATGATGTGCTGAGCTCGGTGCATGTAAGACAAATGTATGGATGCACGCATGCATAGCATAAGGTATGCTAATTTAAATATGCCCTAGTCTACCATCATAAGAAGGTAAATAAAAGGGAAGAAAGACGTGGGGTTGGAAGACATACACACACTCACGCACACTTATTACACAATTGCCCTCGCTCAGAGGGTCAGAATGAATATTACAGTCCGAATAAATAATACTAAATTAATTATTACAATATTTGTAATCTAATTAATAAATTAAATGCAAAGAGAAGATGCTGCAGCCCCCGCCTCGGGATGCGTGAATGATGCATGCTCGGATTCATCTCGCCCGGGAAACCCGTACCATGCCACTGCTGCCTCTATTTACACTGTCCTACTTCTCTGAAAATTGCCAAAGTCTTGGGACATGTTCCTTGCACACTGCAGAACATCATCGGCTAAAGGGAATGCCCACCGGCCACGGAAACAATCCATCGGCTGGCTTTCATGTTATCGGCCACACATCTATGGCCGGTCGGCACTATAGATGGCCGGTCGGCCAAAACTCCCTGCAGAAACTGGTTTTTGACAGCAACAAAGGACAGACAGTGTATGGCATGGAATTTCAAGCAAATGTAAGCATGGCCACACTCCCTATCATGCAATGGACTCAAGGGAGCATGGCCCTCGATCCTTGGGCCATCAATTGTGTATTTTGATGCATGATGGCCTAAGGGGCCAAGGTTGCAATTCAATGAAAATGCATGCAACACACAAATGAAGACCAAGACCCTATCATGTCAAAGTCAAGGGCCTCGGTGACCGAGAGTTAAGACGTGTTACATCACTTGCAGTATGAACACTTCTCAACCCTCACACTTGGCTTGACACCCCAAACTAAGCAATGTAATGCATGTTATGCAAACATGGCTCAACAATGCAACATAATACTAAGATGCAAGGCATGCCAAATGCAATGCAACATATCATGGCAAGTATGCAATGCTAGATATGGACAATCATGCAAAAGGATTAGCATGTGACAACACATTATGGGTCAAACATGCAACAAATATGAGACTAGCATGCAATGGTGGACTTGAACCATAAAGGGGCAGGCCTTAGCCCACCCCAAAACAGTGGCCAAAAGTGTCCCAAATGATGGACAAAATGCAATACAAACATGCAAGTCAAAGGGGCCCAAAGCTAAGGTATAACAAAGAGGCATTCTACTACCACTACCCCAAGCAAACATGGCACGACCTATACAACCAAAACAGAGTTTGGATGCACTGAAATCAGCTCTAAAACCCAATGATATGGCAGCCTTGAAGGCTCAAATACTTAGGCATGCACAATGTTCATTTCAAGGCATAAAGGGGCACACCTTCAAAGCATAAAAGGAGTGATGAATGCAAGCATACTAGCATGATTTAGGGACTGAAATGACATGGCAAAACAACTTCAACCCATTAGAATAGACCAACTAAGGCATGTTTATAACTCAAACACTTAAGGGCTCACAAGTCAAAATGCATAGCAACCACATCAAGCATGCTAAACAAGACCAAATTAGTGGCCAACAGACTTTAAACATGACAAAATATGGCCAAGTACTTCATAAAGTTAAGTCAAAACATGAGGATATGCTAGGCTAAACACATGACACACTTCTAGGCAAGATGGAGAATTACAAAGCAAGTACAAAATGCATGTAAAGGGGCACAAATCCGACCAACAACAGAGACAACATGTGACCTAAATAGCACCAAAAACATCTGATGTGGAGCCAAAAACAAACCAAGCATGCATGTTGCCCTTTAAGCCAAAACAAGGATAAAAGAGGGACAAAGGGGAGAGGCGTGTCCCTCCCCTATACAAGACTTCAAAGCCTCTTCTTCACCACTGAAGATCCACTGGATTTCAGTGGTGAAAAGAATAAAACCCTCAAGCAAACAAAGCCTAGCAATGGAAGCACCAAAAAGGCCAAACAAGGCCTAAGGAGGTGAGTTTGACCCCAAACCACAAAATGACCTTGATGAAGTATTTAAAGCATCCAAATGTAAGACTTTTTGTAGTTATACACCAAGCTCAAATCAGTAAGCAAGATAGGTAAAAGTCTAATACAAGATTGGGGGATTTAAAGTAAAGAGATTACCCTTGAAGAACCCTTGATGAACAGCCAATGCAGCCCTCTTCTTTTGATCAAAATCAGTCCAAAAACTCAAGAAAAAACCCTCCAAGCCCCTCAAGGTCGGAGTAAGGTGTGGTAGTGTGTGTTTTAGTGCAAAACTAAGGTAAAAATGTACTTTTAGGCCACAAAACACACACAAGGGAGGAGAGAGAGGGAAATATAGAGAGAGAATATGTTTGACAGATATATATGTGTATATCTCTGGCTTTTTTGTTCAAAAACTCTAACCCCCAACAATGGAAGAAGAGGGATGCTTATATAAGCAAAGAAAAAGGCTTTAAGCTTCTCCAAGAAGCTAAGTGAAAGGGGCAAAGGGTGTAAAGGAGTCAAGGCTTCTTGGAGAAGTCATGACAGCTGGCCAAGCTTCTACAAGAAGCTTGGCCAAAGGGTTCAATCATCTAGAAGGAAAAGGGGGTCAAAGGCTCAAAAAGGTCATCCCCGTGTATGGGGAGTAGGTTCTGTGCCTCCCAGCTGGCACAGCTGGCATGCACCATGCCTGAGGGGTGCAAAGGGGTCACACCGGCCAGCAAAAGAGGTCACCGGCCAAAAAGAGTGCCGGTCGGCCAAATATAGTGTCGACCGGCCATTGGAATTAAGGAACCACGGTCGGTGGCACCAATAAACATCTGGTAAGGTGAGGGGAAGGCCGGTGGGATGTCGTGATGGCCAACAATCCATTCCCTGCCTTTCAAGGCAAAAACGTAAGTGTTTGGTGCAAAACCAGACACCAAATAGTCGAGTCGAGAGATCCTGGGGCGAGGCGCGTAGCCAAGACCTCCGGGAACTCAAGACGAACACAAACATGGATGATCACCGAGTGTTCAAGCGATGACGTCCAAGTCTTGAGGATGGTCAAAAATGGGGTGTCTGCAGTTGCCCCTTTTTGACAGAACTCGGAAGTCATAACAATGACGAGAGTGAATGTCAAAGCCCAGAGACGACCCATTTTTGACAAGGCCGAAGACTTAGACAAAGCATGCACGACAAACAAGGTATGCGCCCGAAGGCAGGGGCAAAATGCAAGACAATGCACAAAGCCGAACATAACTTATAATCATGCAACGAAAGCTGTAACGAAGCACACATGCGATAGTTTTAAGATAGCATATACCAAACTACACTACAATGCAGAAAGTATGTAAGAGAATTATGCAATTCTCGATACGCCTCACTCGGAGGATACAATACCTGTCCGGTTCATCTGGTTGCACCAGCCTCAAATGAACCGTACATACAATATCATGCCTGAAAAGAAAGCGAACTTAACAGGTACCACATTGTTAGCAATACGCATGATAATGCAATCGAAAGTGCGCGACAACGCAAGTCGAGCGGGATGCATAAAAATACAATTTAGAGTAGTCATAACAATGCTATGAAAGCACAAACACATGTAAGTAAAGAACACGCAACAACGTGCACAATGTGTGTGATGGGAGAATTGAACACATGTAAGTGAAGCATAACGTGACAACGCATGCAATGTGTATAGGATAATCTTGGGATTGAACACATGTAAGTAAAGCATGCGGTCTACGCAAGCAATGTGTATAGAAAAGAAACTTGAACACATGGAAGTAAAGCATGCGGTCTACGCAAGCAATGTGTATAAAAAAGAAACTTGAACACATGTGAGTAAAGCATGAGGTCTACGCAAGCAATGTGTGTAAAAAAGAAACTTGAACACATGCAAGTAAAGCATGCGGTCTACACAAACAATGTGTATAAAAAAGAAACTCGAACACATGTAAGTAAAGCATGCGGTCTATGCAAGCAATGTGTATGAAAACTTGTAGTACGATAGAAACATATTATTCATGATGCTGGAACGCGACGTACTGCAACACAGTACAATTGAAACAACTTGTGAAATTCACAAGATATAAAAAGGATACGGGAAGGGACGTTCTTCGCACGCATCGAGCATCGCTCATAGAAGTCGTGGCCCGAGGTCAACTCGAAGGTTCAGGTTCCAAAAGTGCGCTTTCCCGCATTGTCTCGAGTGATGAAGGTGCCAAACCATGCAGTTGACCCGAACAAGGGTGCGGAAGGTGCGTTGACCACAACGGAAGTTTTACTGGTATCAATTCCGACACTTTGCTACCCTGCTATTTTATGCTTTACTTTCCTTTTTACTAGTAGTTTAAGCACATTGCACTGCCTCATGCAGGTTTTATTCTTTCTCAAGACTGCGTATTTTTGCAAAACATATAATGGAAATGAAACAGCTGTTTTGTTCGAAAGGTGTTGCATTTGTGTTCTCTGCGCATTGCATCGCATGGCATCACATAACAGTGTGAATGAAATTCACTTGAAAATAGAGCATCGCATCGTAATAATCAGGTAGTGAACCAATTACAACTTGATAAGCAAACAAACAGAGAGACTCAATATAACCAACTGAGTGCGAGTACAACGCGACAAGCAGGTCAAAGACTCAAAGGGAGTGGAATACAACTCAATAAGCAAATGTACGACAACTCGATAAGCAAATAGGTATTGGAGGTGGTGGAATTCCCCAATCCTCAGCATAAACAGCTCAGAGAACAAGTAGGAAGACCATCGGCCAAGCATAAAGGCCATCGGCCAGAAACTTGATCCATCGGTCAAAAGTGGTGGCCGGTCGGCACTATATTTGGCCGGCCGGCCATGAACGAAGGAATCACCAGAATTTCAACACCTGTCCTCCATTCAATCTTATCTTCTACAAAAGGGTCTCAGCTTCGTGGTTTTCCTCATTTCCACACTGATTTGCTTCAAATGGAAGAGTTTCTTGCTCAAAATCTCTCAGCTTGGATTGCTAGCTTGGACGGCTCTAAAAAGTTGAATTTTCGGGGCTTCGACATAAATGCACTATTCACTCTAAGTCGTACCCTATTGAATCTTCCATTTCTTCATGCCACGGCGAGGTTTTGGAACCCGATAACACATGTTTTAGGCTTCAACGGGCAAGAGGTATGTCCCACCTTTGAAGACTTCCAAGCTTTATTGGAATCCGAGCGCAACGAAGAGATCCTGCCCCAACCTCGCTTTAGCCATGCCCAGGCCTTAGGACAAATGTGTGGGCTTTCAATACCCGACGCTCGATCTTTGATTTGCAACGGAATGCTGGATATTCCAAGTTTGATTTGCTGTTTTTCTGACGCTGGTGACCACGGTAACCATTATTGGCAAGGTTTCCGGCAACACGCACTTTGTTTATGCATGTTATCTCATTTCTTACTTGTCTCAAGCTCCGGAGGATCTAGTGTCCGTTTGATTGAGGTCGCCCGAGGTTTGAAGGAGGGTAAGAGTTGCATCGCCATGACTCTGGCTAAGACATTGATGGGCTTGGATTTCTTTTATCGCCGAGAGACGACCAGGTTTGCGGGGAGTCCACTACTGCTGCAGGTAATGTTTCCCACCCAATCTCACATATGTATTACTCACATCACTCGACCCTCAAGCACGGTTTTTCTCATAGAATCCTTTTCCTCACTTTTCTCTCATCGCACATCTGTCTATTCTTTATTCTCTCATTTTTCATCCCTTCCCAGGTATGGTTGATGGACAAATTGCAGGTTGTGGACTCTTGCCCAGCATATTCAGCTCGCGGCTATTTCTTTCGGCAACGTCTAGTCAATGCCCTTAACGAGGGATGGTGGTTCGATTGGATGTTCCGCTTGTCTGCAGACCGCATTGTTTGGCGGTGCCCCTGGCTCAATCTACCGGCAATGAGTTACAGCATGACCCGTCAACCTGGGATTCAATTGATTGGCATGACACACTATGTCTTTTATTTTCCGTTCCGGATCCAGCGTCAATTCAGTCATGATCAGACTTGCCTGCCAGAGGGGATAGAATACCCGGCTACATTCCCAGTTCAGGGCGCACAGCTTGCCCGGTACGCCACGGCATGGAGGACTAGAGAACTCTTAGCCCCTGCTCCCACTTTCAGTTGCACTTTGTCTGATGAGTGCTTGGATTGGCTTAATGAAGAGGCACAGGTGGGGCCCAGCTTGGCATCAGTGGCTTCGACCAGCTCTAGGAGGGGGCGTAGGAACACCTCACTTACCTATGCCCCAGATTTATTGCTTTATCAGTACTTTCAAGTTTTCTTTATGAATGTAATAAAAAGCAACTTCAATTTGTATGCAAGAGCAGGAGAACTCTGTATTGAAATCAATGAAATTGAAGGTTGTGGTACTAAAAGTTTTCTGTTTTGGTCCAGAAATGGTCTTAGTTGTAAAAAGATTAATTTGAACGAAGTCAACTTTTATCAAAACTTTTCAAAACCATTTTCGGTATGGATCAGAACTGAACATGCCGAAAATTTGTCACTGGGATGCACAACCCCGGACCCCAGCAACTGGAAAGTTGCCCCTAGTCTGAAAGGTACCGCGGCACTTCTTGGCAACGGAAAGTTGTCCCTAGTCTGAATAGCACTGCATTGGAGATCGCAATCAAAACTTTTGAATGCTGAATAGATAGAGATGACCAAGATGATCAAATGGACAAAGTTGATCGGGGAAAAGTTTATGGCTGAACTCCGAGACGAAGTTGCCTACGTATCCCAAGGACGGGAATCAAGCCTTACATTGTTCAGGCTTGGGTTCACTCAGGTATTTTCACTCTCCTTTTGCGCTCTAACTTTTGCCAAGGCCGCCCTTTGCGGGTTTTCAACCTTGCGAGCTCAGTTTCTATAATTTCAAATTTTCTATGCTCTAACTTTTGCTTAGGTCGCCCTTTCGGGTTTTCAGCCTAGCGAGCCTCTCAGGGGTAATATTTCTTCAACTTATCCATGTTGATCGGTTGGGAGAACTCTAGGCCATCTAAATCCATCAGAACCACAGCTCCACCTGACCAGATGGACTTGATGATATAGGGACCAGTCCAATTGGGTCTGAACTTGCCCCTAGGGTCGTGGATGGGAGCTCGGTTGTCCTTGAGTACCAAATCCCCTTCCTTCAAATTCCTGGACTTAACATTCTTGTTGAAAGCCTGGGCAATTCTGCGCTGATAACCTTGGACATGGTGCAGTGCTTTCAGTCTTCTCTCGTCAAAGAGCATGAGTTCTTCAAATCTGGTCTGCTACCAATCCGCTTCGGCTATTTGACACTCAGCTAGTACTCGCAAAGACGGAACCTCAATCTCGATAGGTAGAACGGCCTCCATCCCATAAACCAATGAATACGGAGTCGCCCCAGTAGAAGTTCTAATTGAAGTTCGGTAGTCCCACAGAGCAAACAGCAGCTTATCTGGCCAGTCCCGGTAGGTTTCCACCATCTTCTGCAAAAATATGTTTGATGTTCTTGTTGACGGCCTCAACGGCTCCGTTGGTTTGCGGCCGATATGTGGATGACTTATGAAAAGCCACGTTGTATTTCTTCAACAAATCAATCACTTCCTTCTTGAAGTGGGAACCCTTATCTGAGATTATCTCGTTCGGCACCCCATAGCGACAAATGATGTTATTTCTGATGAACTTCGCAACATGCGAAGCCTTCAACACCGCATAAGATTGGGCCTCAACCCACTTCGTGAAATAATCTATTGCGACCAAGATGAACTCATGCCCATTCGACCCCTTTGGAGTGACAGCTCCAATTACATCGATTCCCCAAACTGAAAATGGCCATGGCGAAGTCATGTTGTCTAGCTTCGACGGCGGGATATTCATGCGGTTTGCATGGATTTTACATTTGTGGCACCGCCGAACAAAACTGATACAATCCTCTTCCATGGTGGACCAGTAGTAACCCTGTCTGAGGATCTTCCGTGCTAGCATTATTCCATTCATATGCGCGCCGCATTCCCCTCCATGGATGGCTTCCATTCGACGCTTGGATTCTTCGGCTTTGATACATAACTTGTGCATTCCCAGATGACCTCTCTTATACAGCTTACCTCCACAGATGATGAACTGAATGGCCATCCTTCTAATTGCCCTTTTATCCTTGGCATTTGCCCCTGGTGGATATGCTTCTTTCCCCAAGAAGTTCCAAATGTCGTAATACCAGGGGTTTTCGTCTTGAACCTCATCTATAGCAGCAATCGACTCATAGGCTAGCGCAAATTTCTGGTCAATGATGACTGGACGCATCCGAATTCCGAACGGGATGTCTATCATGGAAGATAGAGTTGCTAAAGAATCTACAAACCTGTTGTTCTCTCTTAGTAGATGAGCAAAGTTTAGCTTCTCAAACCGAGGAATTAACAAATCCAAGGTCTGGTGGTATATTATCATCTTCTCTTCTTTGACTTTCTAGTCTCCTTTCGCCTGAGACACAACAAGGTTCGAGTCCCCAATGACGTCCATCCACCTTGCCCCTAGTTCCAGGGCTGCTTCTAGACCGGCAATGCATGCCTCGTATTCTGCTTCGTTGTTCGAGACTTTGAATCGGAGTTTGAAGGCTAGAGGGATACGGGAATTGTCGGGTGCTATCAGCAACACTCCTATCCCATACCCGTATTGATTTGACGCTCCGTCAAAGTGCATCATCCAAAATTCGTCGTCGATGTGCAAAATGGCCTCATCTAGGAATAAGTACTCAACTGCTTCACCCCCTTCCACCGGATGGTCGGCTAAGAATTCTGCTACTGCTCTTCCCTTGATTGACTTGCGCGTCACATATTTCAGATCGAATTCAGAGAGCAACAGCAACCAACGAGATAGCCTACTCGTAAGTCCTGGTTTCTCGAAAAGATATTTGATGGGATCGAGTAGTGAAACCAACATTACAGAGTGAGCTAACAGGTAGTGCCGCAGCTTCTTGGTAGCCCATACCAAAGCTAAGCAAGCCTTCTCCAACGGGGTATAGCGTGTCTCGTATCCTAGCATCTTTTTGCTCAGATAGTAGACGGGCTCTCTCCGCTTTGTCTTCTGATTCTTGTGCGAGCATACAGCCCAATGTGGTCTCAGTCACTGAAAGGTACAATATCAACGGTTTTCGCGGCTCTGGCGGTGACAACACGGGCGGGTTCTGCAAATATTCCTTGATTTGTTCAAAAGCAACTTGGCATCAGCCGTCCCATTGGAATTTCTTTCCTTTCTTCAGGAGACCAAAAAGTGGTTCACAAGTCAAGGTTAATTTTGAGATAAACCGTCTTATGAATTGCACTTTACCCAGAAAGCCTCGCACCTCCTTTTTAGTCATTGGTGGTGGTATTCCTAAGATGGCCTTGATTTTGGAAGGGTCGACTTCGATGCTCCTTTGTGTAATTAGAAACCCTAGCACTTTTCCTGCTGTAACACCGAACGTACACTTCTGAGGGTTCAGCCGCAACCGAAATTCCCTGATCCTTTGGAAGAACTTTTGCAAGGTGGTGTAGTGGCCCTCTCTTTCTTTGGACTTGACAATCATGCCGTCCACATACACCTCAACCTCTTTGTGGATCATGTCATGCAATATTGTGGTCGCGGCCCGTTGATATGTAGCTCCAGCATTTTTCAGCCCAAATGGCATTACTCTATAGCAGTAGGTCCCCCACGGGGTGGTGAATGCAGTCTTCTCCAGGTCTTCGGGTGCCATTACTATCTGATTATAGCCTAAGAAGCCATCCATGAACGAAAGCAAAGCATGCCCTACTGTGAAATCCACCAGCTCGTCAATGTGCGGCAAGGGAAAGTCATCCTTCGGACTGGCTCTGTTCAAATCCCTAAAGTCCACGCATACCCGGATTCTGCCATCCTTCTTCGGCACTGGAACAATGTTGGCCAACCAAGTTGGGTATTTGGATACTAGCAGGAAGCCTGCGTCAATTTGCTTGGTGACCTCTTCCTTAATCTTAATGGCCCAATCAGGGCGGATCCTCTTGAGTTTCTGTTTGATGGGTTGGGCCTCGGGGTCAAGAGGGATCCGGTGCTGTACAATCTCAGGATCGATTCTAGGCATGTCTTCGTAGGACCACGCGAAAACATCTTTGAAATCTTTTAATAAAGCGACTAAGCGCTCGCGTTCCTCCGAAGAGAATGTGGACCTGATCTGGACCAGCCGCGGGTCCTTCTCAGTACCAACATTCACAGTAATGATTTCATCAATTAGAGGTTTGACAAACCTTTCCTGCTCTTGATCAATTAAGCGTTGCAAAATCGAAGGAATTTCTTCCTCGTTGTTTTCGTCAAAGTTTTGAAAGTCCTGGTTCAAGCAATAAATCAAAGGCACAGAAAAGTACTCAGAAACCACATCCATTTCATTCTCATTAAATACTTCCAAACCATCCGATTCTTTTGTTACAACAGACTGAAAAGAGAAAGAAAAAGACGACCTGGACAGGACCGTGGCATCCGGGTTATCACCCCAGGAATACCGGACTCAGACTCAGTCGAGTTGGAACCTGATTTCGACTCACAAGACTCGGTGGAATCAGACTCCGGCTCACTACCTGACCCGGTGCTGCTCAAAAACCCCTCTTGGTATTGCCAGACGAGAGAGGGTGCGATGGATGCATCAAAAATAGCTGATGGTAGGCCCGCAGCCGTTTCATTCCCGATCATAGACATTGAGAAGTTATCCCCCAAGCACTTCTGTTCGATCGGAGGATCTGAGAGTAGACATGCCAGCGCTACCCCCGTTTCGAGTTCGGTGTCCTCAGACTCCATTTCCTTGCCATGTTCTGCCTCAATTGTCGGGTCTGCCTGCTCTTCGGCAGCGTCATCCCCAGATAACTGTAGGTCAAAGAAAATCTCAAACCCCGGCATGCGTCTTTTCTCCGTGTTTAGGCACGGCTCTGGAAAACCACAAAACAGAAAATCCTCCCCCTCCCGGACGAAGCGTCCGTTTAGGGTACCCTGAATGGGCTGGTGCATTAACTCAAAAGGCTTCCCCATCTGTTTTGCTCTGGCTCTTCCGGCCATTTCCTTTCCTTTCCTTACCCAATCCTCCTTGGTGGGCAAATAACCCAAGCCAAAGGTATGGGGGTTGTGTGGCACTTCAGCCAATACTGTGACGCCCTTCCGGCCGCTCCTTCCTAATCTCATCCTGGAGATGTGTTGGAGTTTGTTCATGAGGTATACTGCTTGAGCGCTAGTGTACAATACTTCATTAGCCGCCATGATGTTCTGCATAACTCGAGCCTCAACCAAGGTAAAACCCGATATGAACACGTCCTCCATACCGTGCTCAATTTCTAGAACAGGTGTAGATACCTCTGGTGGTGGATGGATCGACGAATTTCCAAACACCATGACTACTCCCTTCCCATAGGGGTATTTTACCATTTGATGCAAAGTGGACGACACTGCCTTTACTTGATGCAGCCACGGCCTCCCCAAGAGCAGGTTAAAAGTTGCAGGAACCTCTAGGACATGGAAATCTATCCCGTACTGCCCCGGCCCAACCTTTGTCTAGATTTTAACTGTTCCCATCACCTCTCGGCTTGTGTTGTCGTATGCCCGGATTACCTGGGCTGTTGGTACAAAGTCTGCAGTTTTCAATCCTATCGCATACACTGTCCTCGCCGGGCAGACGTTGATGGCAGATCCGGTATCAACCAGAACCACCGATATCCATTTATTCCTACACTCCATAGAGATGTAGAGTGGCTTGTTATGGTCTAGCCCCTCGGGTGGCAATTCCTTGTCAAAAAATGTCAGCATCGGGGTAGCTCCTCCCGGAAAGACTAATTCTTGGCCTTGTCCATGGCTGATAAGACAGCCTGTCTGTGCACTCGAGAAGCCATAAGCAGTCCCCAGATAGAGATGTCTGCTTGTATCTTTTTCAGCTGTCTCAAAACGGCCTCATCTTTGAGTTGCTTTTCTTTCTGCTTCTCAGCTTCCCTATCCTTCCCAGAAGCTTCTGGTTGATCTAGGTGTGGGGGTTTAAAGTACCGCCCGCTCCGTGTCATATGGTTGACTTCTCCAAGGTACCAGGTGTCATCGGGTTGGTTGTTCCCCCAATCCTCGTCTGTATGGGCAAGACATAAATCATCGTCCTCCCACCACATTCCATCTGTGGCTGACAGACACCTGTCCGGCTCTAGTATGATTGTTCTCGTACTTGCGGTACCTTCCATCCTTTTGCTCGCAGCATTCTCTGTTCCTGCGCTCATGGCAGTTTCAATCCCCACATGGGCCTTTGCCTTTCTGATTCTCTCGAAATCCTCATATCTTTCCTGCTCTAACTGTGTCAATACGGCTGATTGTTCAATAATCCCCGTACTCGAAATGCTCCAATCCCGAGCGAAATTCTTGACACCGGCGCTCTCCGGCGATGTACTATGTTCTTCGACCCTTCCAGCTATTACTGACATTCTTGCCCCTGTTGGGGCCCATTGTGGCTGGAACTCTTCCACCATGTCCGGGTGATCATCCAACCATCCCGTAACCTCTGTCGATTCCTCATAATCATACCAGCTGACTGTTGCGTCCTCTGAATCTTGGTCACTGTAAAATCGGAGATTGGCAAGGTCCTCCTCCACGGCCATTAAATCATCTGTTCTTTGTCCCAGACTATCTCCTTGGATCACACACAACTCTCCTTCTGTAGGCAAATCCACATCTGGCCTATCCTGACCTTTTAACGAAATGTAATCAGCCGGACTATATGTCTTCTTAATACAACCCCTAGATCCCGCAGATTCTAGCTCAACAACCCTTTTTTCCTCTGAAATCTCCTCTCTCCTGTCCTTGACAGTCACCACCACAGGCTTAGGTTGGGTTATGGAGATGTCCATCATGCATAAGTCGGCACAATCAGGAAAGGACACCCTCGGCTTAGGCAGGTGGGAAGGGGTGATATAGATGCTAGGATCGAAAGGCACGACCCCAGTTTGGATGAAGTTGATTCTTTTGGGCGATGGAGCTTGGTTGTGTGTGGGGAGAGGATTTGTTGTAACATTGGGTTTCTCGGGAGACAGAATCACCCCGTTATCAATGAGATCTTGAATCTCATGACCGTGCTGTTGGTGAAATGCACAATATTTGGCTAGGTTGTGGGTAAGGGGGAGTCTTTCTGGTAGGGGCCGCGGCTCCAGGGGCTTCAGATGCCCTTTCTTGATCAAAACCCCCAAAGCTTTAGATAGGGGCATGTATAGTGGAGCGAAGGTTCTTGTGTTTTTGGGTGGGTATTTGGCTGTTTGGGTGTGGCTTCCGGATACGCCGGAGAATGGCATAGCTGCCATAGTTTTTGGCAGAGGGTTGGTGGTGACCATGCCCACTTCGGAGGCTCTTGTAGTTGTAGTGCCGCTCGGGCCTGCATTGCTGCTGCAATTGAAAGTTCTTCGGGGATGCTCCCAGTCATTATCAATTAAGCCTTGCTTCAAGGCGTCCTCAATCTGTACCCCCATTTCATGTAGGTCAGAAAAAATAGGGAAGTGGAGTACAATCATCTTCTGCATCAACTTCGGTTGGAGATTGCGCACAATCATCCGAATATGATCTTTGTCTGTGGGCCTTAAGGTCATCATCGAGGCCCTGGCCCTCCATCTAGTCACGAACTCCGAGAAGCTCTCTTTAGGCTCTTGCCTTGTTGTTTCGAGATCACGGGTCGTAATCTTGATTTGTGCATTGTATGAGTATTGCGCGATAAAGGCCTCAGCCATCTTGTCCCAATTTCTCTTAACGTCATCTTCTAACTTGGCATACCAGATGGCTGCCACACCCGACAGGGTCCGGCTAAATAGAGACAGTTTCTACAATCTGGTGAGGCCCATCGGCCTTAAGATATTTGAAAACAATCTCAAGTGTACCATGGAGTCTCCAATCCCATCAAATCGGTCGATATGAGGCATTTTGAATCTGTCAGGCAGTGTCACAGCTGCGCCGGTATATCCATCTTCAATGTCAGGGATAGTCTTGACTCCCTGGGATCTCTTGAACAACTTTTCAAGCTTGCTTAACTTCAGTGCTGTGGGATCTGTTTCGAACTCAAAGGGAGAGTCCGGTAGGTTGGTGGGTGTTTTAGATAACTGGGGTGGGATTGGGGGTAGGATTGGGGGTGGAGGTGGTCCTATGGGAATGTCTATATCATTCTGAACATTTGCCGTCTCCCCGAGGGTTGGAACTCCGGGTGGGGGAGGTACTTGGTGCGAAGCAGATGCTCCGGCCTGCTGTAACCTCACAATTAACTCCGCTTGCTCATTCATAACCGTGGCCTGCTGTTTAGCGAACTCCGCCTGTCGGACAGCGTCCTGCTGCATCATTTTCATACTTTCTTGGAGCTGGCGCACCGTCTCCTCTAAACTTGCCATATTGTTCTGTTCTGACTGAATGACCGGTATATGTTCCCTTTCTGTGGAAGAAACAGAATTCTGATCCCTGCTGTAGTCAGGTGGGGTAGATAAGGCCCTCTCGAATCGATCAATCGATGCCCTCTTCCCTAATCGCCTCCGTCTAGTAACTGGGGGTAGAGAGTGGTACACTGGTTGTCCGCCTACGAGATCCTCAGAGCGATGGAGTCGACGACCTCTAATCCAGAGTGCTTGGGGAATATCTACTGGGTCAGAGGCAATTGTGCTCAACTACTTAGTAAAAAGATAAATAATGCGTATAAATAAACAGACAATCGGACAGCGTAACAGCGTAAAATAAATACACAAAACACATTCGGGTATCATGATATAATGCCAATGAGTTGGATACATTGTTTCTCAAACACTGATCATTGTTTCTGAATCGTTGCCCCTGAGTCTGAATCTGATACCCACAGATAACCGATTCCCAAAAACAAACACGGATGCCCGCAGGCCTGATACTCAGACTTGCAAACTGATATGCGCATTCCCTGTAGAGATACATTCTAGCAACATACAACAAATAAATGAGAGCCAAAACACCCCTATGTTGGGGTAGGGTTTCCCTGTCCTATTTTGTCAGGAGCTAAGGTTTCAACACGCACACAGCGGTTTCAAACAACCTATGATCGGGTAACCAACCTGTCCTAGTTTGGAATGGTCACTATGGATTTCGATATGCACTAGGTCGAATGGTCAAAAAGGATGCCCCGGTAAAACCGAGGTTTGTGTTCCCATACTGGCAGAGTCCACAACCGGTCAGCCTTATGGTCATGCCTTGACAAGACAAGCCTCCGGCAAACCGTTCAGGAATAGCAGATGGCCAACACGGTATCCTAGGCACACCAATGCACATGCAATGCAAAGAAACACATAAGTGTAGTCAAAACAAGATATCACGAGTTTGAATCAAGTTCTCTAAATCCCCAGCAGAGTCACCAGAAACTGTAGACGTCCCCGAATGCCCCAGGAGGATGAGTCCCGTTCTATTCATTTTGGGCTCACTACAGTTCGGACTCAAATTGTCACGGGTCTAAATCTGAACCAAAGAGTCCAAATCCGGCAAATCGTTTTGAAAAAACAGATTTTTGAAAGAAGTGCCAAACATGGACTGCTTTGCCAGGTACAGAGTCGCCACCTAAATATTTTATTTTGGGAGAATTTAGGAAACCCTGACTTGGTGCCAAAGGCCACGTGTCCGTCATCACCAAAGTTGCCTCGGCTCGGGAACTTGGGTACGATTGGGGAAGGTCAGCTATGAGCACCCCCTCTCGCTCGATCAAAGATCGGCCTCTACTAACCGTGATATCTTATTTTGAAAACATGATATGCTCTTATTCCAGTTATTAGCCTAGAATTACTATGTTATGCGCACAGCAAACAAGTATAGACCAAATCGCCTAAATTGGAACAAAACATTGCATGTTTGTTTTGAAAATGGTTTGCAACTCGCAAGTAGGCTAAAATGCAGATTTTGCCACCCTCAAGTGGGTTTTCGAAAAGATGGTTTTGCCACTATCTAGTGGGCTTAAAACTCACAGTTTTAATGCATTATTCCAATTCAAGTAATTCAACCTCCATCCACAGGCATTCAAGCAGTTATATCACAAAAGCAGCTAGCCCCATGGTAATCATGTTGTTATGGCAACACTTACACACATGCGATATGCTAAAGCATAAAAGCTTACCTAGTACTCCAAGCCAAAACAGAAACTAGTTAGTAATCATATGCATGACCCTAGTTCATGTTAAGATGGCTAATGCAACACATACAGGATGCAGCTAGAATAGGCTCGGCTACCCTAAAGATGGCATGTGAAATGCTGCACGAACAAATACTCAACTTGGAATTGAAATACAAGTGCAGTTAGCATGATGTGCTGAGCCCGGTGCATGTAAGACAAATGTATGGATGCACGCATGCATAGCATAAGGTATGCTAATTTAAATATGCCCTAGTCTACCATCATAAGAAGGTAAATAAAAGGGAAGAAAGACGTGGGGTTGGAAGACATACACACACTCACGCACACTTATTACACAATTGCCCTCGCTCGGAGGGTCAGAATGAATATTACAGTCCGAATAAATAATACTAAATTAATTATTACAAAATTTCTAATCTAATTAATAAATTAAATGCAAAGAGAAGATGGCCGCAGCCCCCGCCTCGGGATGCGTGAATGATGCATGCTCGGATTCATCTCGCCCGGGAAACCCATACCATGCCACTGCTGCCTCTATTTACACTGTCCTACTTCTCTGAAAATTGCCAAAGTCTTGGGACATGTTCTCTGCAAACTGCAGAACATCATCGGCTAAAGGGAATGCCCACCGGCCACGGAAACTGTCCATCGGCTGGCTTTCATCTTATCGGCCACACATCTATGGCCGGTCGGCACTATATACGGCCGGTCGGCCAAAACTCCCTGCAGAAACTGGTTTTTGACAGCAACAAAGGACAGACAGTGTATGGCATGGAATTTCAAGCAAATGTAAGCATGGCCACACTTCCTATCATGCAATGGACTCAAGGGAGCATGGCCCTCGATCCCTGGGCCATCAATTGTGTATTTTGATGCATGATGGCCTAAGGGGCCAAGGTTGCAATTCAATGAAAATGCATGCAACACACAAATGAAGACCAAGACCCTATCATGTCAAAGTCAAGGGCCTCGGTGACTGAGAGTTAAGACGTGTTACATCACTTGCAGTATGAACACTTCTCAACCCTCACACTTGGCTTGACACCCCAAACCAAGCAATGTAATGCATGTTATGGAAACATGGCTCAACAATGCAACATAATACTAAGATGCAAGGCATGCCAAATGCAATGCAACATATCATGGCAAGTATGCAATGCTAGATATGGACAATCATGCAAAAGGATTAGCATGTGACAACACATTATGGGTCAAACATGCAACAAATATGAGACAATCATGCAATGGTGGACTTGAACCATAAAGGGGCAGGCCTCAGCCCACCCCAAAACAGTGGCCAAAAGTGTCCCAAATGATGGACAAAATGCACAACAAACATGCAAGTCAAAGGGGCCCAAAGCTAAGGTATAACAAAGAGGCATTCTACTACCACTACCCCAAGCAAACATGGCACGACCTATACAACCAAAATAGAGTTTGGATGCACTGAAATCAGCTCTAAAACCCAATGATATGGCAGCCTTGAAGGCTCAAATACTTAGGCATGCACAATGTTCATTTCAAGGCATAAAGGGGCACACCTTCAAAGCATAAAAGGAGTGATGAATGCAAGCATACTAGCATGATTATAACTCAACCCATTTGAATAGACCAACTAAGGCATGTTTATAACTCAAACACTTGAGGGCTCACAAGTCAAAATGCATAGCAACCACATCAAGCATGCTAAACAAGACCAAATCAGAGGCCAACAAACTTTAAACATGACAAAATATGGCCAAGTACTTCATAAAGTTAAGTCAAAACATGAGGATATGCTAGGCTAAACACATGATACACTTCTAGGCAAGATGGAGAATTACAAAGCAAGTACAAAATGCATGTAAAGGGGCACAAATCCGACCAACAATAGAGACAACATGTGACCTAAATAGCACCAAAAACATCTGATGTGGAGCCAAAAACAAACCAAGCATGCATGTTGCCCTTTAAGCCAAAACAAGGATAAAAGAGGGACAAAGGGGAGAGGGGTGTCCCTCCCCTATACAAGACTTCAAACCCTCTTCTTCACCACTGAAGATCCACTGGATTTCAGTGGTGAAAAGAATAAAACCCTCAAGCAAACAAAGCCTAGCAATGGAAGCACCAAAAAGGCCAAACAAGGCCTAAGGAGGTGAGTTTGACCCCAAACCACAAAATGACCTTGATGAAGTATTTAAAGCATGAAAATGTAAGACTTTTTGTAGTTATACACCAAGCTCAAATCAGTAAGCAAGATAGGTAAAAGTCTAATACAAGATTGGGGGATTTAAAGTAAAGAGATTACCCTTGATGAACAGCCAATGCAGCTCTCTTCTTTTGATCAGAATCAGTCCAAAAACTCAAGAAACAAACCCTCCAAGCCCCTCAAGGTCAGAGTAAGGTGTGGTAGTGTGTGTTTTAGTGCAAAACTAAGGTAAAAATGCACTTTTAGGCCACAAAACACACACAAGGGAGGAGAGAGAGGGAAATATAGAGAGAGAATATGTTTGACAGATATATATGTGTATATAGGCAAAGAAAAAGGCTTTAAGCTTCTCCAAGAAGCTAAGTGAAAGGGGCAAAGGGTGCAAAGGAGTCAAGGCTTCTTGGAGAAGTCATGACAGCTAGCCAAGCTTCCACAAGAAGCTAGGCCAAAGGGTTCAATCTTCTAGAAGGAAAAGGGGGTCAAAGGCTCAAAAAGGTCATCCCCGTGTATAGGGAGTAGGTTTTGTGCCTCTCAGCTGGCACAGCTGACATGCACCATGCCTGAGGGGTGCAAAGGGGTCACACCGACCAGCAAAAGAGGTCACCGGCCAAAAAGAGTGCCGGTCGGCCAAATATAGTGTCGACCGGCCATTGGTATTAAGGAACCACGGCCGGTGGCACCAATAAACATTCGGTAAGGTGAGGGGAAGGCCGGTGGGATGTCGGGATGGCCAATAATCCATTCCCTGCCTTTCAAGGCAAAAACGCAAGTGTTTGGTGCAAAACCAGACACCGAACAGTCGAGTCGAGAGATTCTCGGGCGAGGCGCGTAGCCAAGACCTCCGGGAACTCAAGACGAACACAAACATGGATGATCACCGAGTGTTCAAGCGGTGACGTCCAAGTCTTGAGGATGGTCAAAAATGGGGTGTCTACAGTTGGCCCTTTTTGACAGAACTCGGAAGTCATAACAATGACGGGAGTGAATGTCAAAGCCCAGAGACGACCCATTTTTGACAAGGCCGAAGACTTAGACAAAGCGTGCAAGACAAACAAGGTATGTGCCCGAAGGCAGGGGCAAAATGCAAGACAATGCACAAAGCCAAACATAACTTATAATCATGCAACGAAAGCTGTAACGAAGCACACATGCGACAGTTTTAAGCTAGCATATACCAAACTACACTACAATGCAGAAAGGATATAAGAGAATTATGCAATTCTCGATACGCCTCACTCGGAGGATACAATACCTGTCTGGTTCGTCTGGTTGCACCAGCCTCAAATGAACCGTACATACAATATCGTGCCTGAAAAGAAAGCGAACTTAACAGGTACCACATTGTTAGCAATACACATGACAATGCAATCGAAAGTGCGGGACAATGCAAGTCGAGTGGGATGCATAAAAATACAATTTAGAGTAGTCATAACAATGCTATGAAAGCACAAACACATGTAAGTAAAGAACACGCAACAACGTGCACAATGTGTGTGATGGGAGAATTGAACACATGTAAGTGAAGCATAACGTGACAACGCATGCAATGTGTATAGGATAATCTTGGGATTGAACACATGTAAGTAAAGCATGCGGTCTACGCAAGCAATGTGTATAGAAAAGAAACTTGAACACATGTAAGTAAAGCATGCGGTCTACGCAAGCAATGTGTATAAAAAAGAAACTTGAACACATGTGAGTAAAGCATGCGGTCTACGCAAGCAATGTGTATAAAAAAGAAACTTGAACACATGCAAGTAAAGCATGCGGTCTACGCAAACAATGTGTATAAAAAAGAAACTTGAACACATGCAAGTAAAGCATGCGGTCTACACAAACAATGTGTATAAAAAAGAAACTTGAACACATGTAAGTAAAGCATGCGGTCTACGCAAGCAATGTGTATAAAAAAGAAACTTGAACACATGTGAGTAAAGCATGCGGTCTACGCAAGCAATGTGTATAAAAAAGAAACTTGAACACATGCAAGTAAAGCATGCGGTCTACGCAAACAATGTGTATAAAAAAGAAACTTGAACACATGCAAGTAAAGCATGCGGTCTACACAAACAATGTGTATAAAAAAGAAACTTGAACACATGTAAGTAAAGCATGCGGTCTACGCAAGCAATGTGTATAGAAAAGAAACTTGAACACATGTAAGTAAAGCAATGTGTATAGAAAAGAAACTTGAACACATGTAAGTAAAGCATGCAGTCTACGCAAGCAATGTGTATAGAAAAGAAACTTGAACACATGTAAGTAAAACATGCAGTCTATGCAAGCAATGTGTATGAAAACTTGAAGTACGATCGAAACATATTATTCATGATGCTGGAACGCGACGTACTGCAACACAGTACAATTGAAACAACTTGTGAAATTCACAAGATATGAAAAGGATACGGGAAGGGACGTTCTTCGCACGCACCGAGCATCGCTCATAGAAGTCGTGGCCCGAGGTCAACTCGAAGGTTCAGGTCCCGAAAGTGCGCTTTCCCGCATTGTCTCGACTGATGAAGGTGCCAAACCATGCAGTTGACCCGAACAAGGGTGCGGAAGGTGCATTGACCGCAAGGGGAGTTTTACTGGTATCAATTCCGACACTTTGCTACCCTGCTATTCTATGCTTTACTTTCCTTTTTACTGGTAGTTTAAGCACATTGCACTGCCTTAGGCAGGTTTTATTCTTTCTCAAGACTGCGTATTTTTGCAAAACATATGATGGAAATGAAACAGCCGTTTTGTTCGAAAGGTGTTGCATTTGTGTTCTCTGTGCATTGCATCGCATGGCATCACATAATAGTGTGAATGAAATTCACTTGAAAATAGAGCATCGCATTGTAATAATCAGGTAGTGAACCAATTACAACTCGATAAGCAAACAAACAGAGAGACTCAATATAACCAACTGAGTGCGAGTACAACGCGACAAGCAGGTCAAAGACCCAAAAGGAGTGGAATACAACTCAATAAGCAAATGTACGACAACTCGATAAGCAAATAGGTATTGGAGGTGGTGGAATTCCCCAATCCTCAGCATAAACAGCTCAGAGAACAAGTAGGAAGACCATCGGCCAAGCATAAAGGCCATCGGCCAGAAACTTGATCCATCGGTCAAAAGTGGTGGCCGGTCGGCACTATATTTGGCCGGCCGGCCATGAACGAAGGAATCACCAGAATATCGACACCTGTCCTCCATTCAATCTTATCTTCTACAAAAGGGTCTCAGCTTCGTGGTTTTCCTCATTTCCACACTGATTTGCTTCAAATGGAAGAGTTTCTTGCTCAAAATCTCTCTGCTTGGATTGCTAGCTTGGACGGCTCGAAAAAGTTGAATTTCCGGGGCTTCGACATAAATGCACTATTCACTCTAAGTCGTACCCTATTGAATCTTCCATTTCTTCATGCCACGGCGAGATTTTGGAACCCGGTAACAGATGTTTTTAGCTTCAGCGGGCAAGAGGTATGTCCCACCTTTGAAGACTTCCAGGCTTTAATGGAATCCAAGCGCAACGAAGAGATCCTGCCCCAACCTCGCTTTGGCCATGCCCAGGCCTTAGGACAAATGTGCGGGCTTTCAATACCCGACACTCGATCTTTGATTTGGAACGGAATGCTGGATATTCCAAGTTTGATTTGCCGTTTTTCTAACGTTGGTGACCGCGGTAACCATTATTGGCAAGGTTTCCAGCAACACGCACATTGTTAATGCATGTTATCTCATTTCTTACTTGTCTCAAGCTCCGGAGGATCTAGTGTCCGGTTGATTGAGGTCGCCCGAGGTTTGAAGGAGGGTAAGAGTTGCATCGCCAAGACTCTGGCTGAGACATTGATGGGCTTGGATTTCTTTTATCGCCGAGAGACGACCAGGTTTGCGGGGAGTCCACTACTACTGCAGGTAACGTTTCCCACCCAATCTCACATATGTATTACTCACATCACTCGGCCCTCAAGCTCAATTTTTCTCATAGAATCCTTTTCCTCACTTTTCTCTCATCGCACATCTCTTTATTCTTTATTCTCTCATTTTTCATCCCTTCCCAGGTATGGTTGATGGACAAATTGCAGGTTGTGGACTCTTGCCCAGCATATTCAGCTCGCGGCTATTTCTTTCGGCAACGTCTAGTCAATGCCCTTAACGAGGGATGGTGGTTCGATTGGATGTTCCGCTTGTCTGCAGACCGCATTGTTTGGCGGTGCCCCTGGCTCAATCTACCGGCAATGAGTTACAGCATGACCCGTCAACCTGGGATTCAATTGATTGGTATGACACACTGTGTCTTTTATTTTCCGTTCCGGATCCGGTGTCAATTTGGTCTTGATCAGACTTGCCCGCCAGAGGGGATAGAATACCCGGCTACATTCCCGGTTCGGGGCACACAGCTTGCCCGGTACGCCACGGCATGGAGGACTAGAGAACTCTTAGCCCCTGCTCCCACTTTCAGTTGCACTTTGTCTGATGAGTGCTTGGATTGGCTTAATGAAGAGGCACAGGTGGGGCCCAGCTTGGCATCAGAGGCTTCGACCAGCTCTGGGAGGGGGCGTAGGAACACCTGACTTACCTATGCCCCGGATTTATTGCTTTATCAGTACTTTCAAGTTTTCTTTATGAATGTAATAAAAAGCAACTTCAATTTGTATGCAAGAGCAGGAGAACTCTGTATTGAAATCAATGAAATTGAAGGTTGTGGTACTAAAAGTTTTCCGCTTTGGTCCAGAAATGGTCTTAGTTATAAAAAGATTAATTTGAACGAAGTCAACTTTTATCAAAACTTTTCAAAACCATTTTCGGTATGGATCAGAACTGAACATGCCTGGAATTTGTCACTGGGATGTATAACCCCGAACCCCAGCAACTGGAAAGTTGCCCTTAGTCTGAAAGGTACCGCAGCACTTCTTGGCAACGAAAAGTTGCCCCTAGTCTGAATAGCACTGCATTGGAGATCGCAATCAAAACTTCTGAATGCTGAATAGATAGAGATGACCAAGATGATCAAATGGACAAAGTTGATCGGGGAAAAGTTTATGGCTGAACTTCGAGACGAAGTTGCCTACTTATCCCAAGGACGGGAATCAAGCATTACATAGTTCAGGCTTGGGTTCACTCAGGTATTTTCACTCTCCTTTTGCGCTCTAACTTTTGCCAAGGCCGCCCTTTGCGGGTTTTCAACCTTGCGAGCTCAGTTTCTATAATTTGAAATTTTCTATGCTCTAACTTTTGCCTAGGTCGCCCTTTCGGGTTTTCGGCCTAGCGAGCCTCTCAGGGGTAATATTTCTTTAACTTATCCATGTTGATCGGTTGGGAGAACTCTAGGCCATCTAAATCCATCAGAACCACAGCTCCACCTGACCAGATGGACTTGATGATATAGGGACCAGTCCAATTGGGTCTGAACTTGCCCCTAGGGTCGTGGATGGGAGCTCGGTTGTCCTTGAGCACCAAATCCCCTTCCTTCAAATTCCTGGACTTAACCTTCTTGTTGAAAGCCCGGGCAATTCTGCGCTGATAACCTTGGACATGGTACAGTGCTTTCAGTCTTCTCTCGTCAAAGAGCATGAGTTCTTCAAATCTGCTCTGCTACCAATCCGCTTCGGCTATTTGACACTCAGCTAGTACTCGCAAAGACAGAACCTCAATCTCGATAGGTAGAACGGCCTCCATCCCATAAACCAATAAATAAGGAGTCACCTCAGTAGAAGTTCTAATTGAAGTTCGGTAGCCCCACAGAGCAAACGACAGCTTATCTGGCCAGTCCCGGTAGGTTTCCACCATCTTCTGCAAAATATGTTTGATGTTCTTGTTGGCAGCCTCAACGGCTCTGTTGGTTTGCGGCCGATATGTGGATGACTTATGAAAAGCCACGTATTTCTCCAACAAATCAATCACTTCCTTCTTGAAATGGGAACCCTTATATGAGATTATCTCGTTCGGGACCCCATAGCGACAAATGATGTTATTTCTGATGAACTTCGCAACATGCGAAGCCTTCAACACCGCATAAGATTGGGCCTCAACCCACTTCGTGAAATAATCTATTGCGACCAAGATGAACTCATGCCCATTCGACCCGTTTGGAGTGATAGCCCCGATTACATCGATTCCCCAAACTGAAAATGGCCATGGCGAAGTCATGTTGTATAGCTTCGACGGCGGGATATTCATGTGGTTTGCATGGATTTGACATTTGTGGCACCGCCAAACAAAACTGATACAATCCTCTTCCATGGTGGACCAGTAGTAACCCTGTCTGAGGATCTTCCGTGCTAGCATTATTCCATTCATATGCGCGCCGCATTCCCCTCCATGGATGGCTTCCATTAGACGCTTGGATTCTTCGGCTTCGACACATAACTTGTGCATTCCCAGATGACCTCTCTTATACAGCTTACCTCCACAGATGATGAACTGAATGGCCATCCTTCTAATTGCCCTTTTATCCTTGGCATTTGCCCCTGGCAGATATGCGTCTTTTTCCAAGAAGTTCCAAATGTCGTAATACCAGGGGTTTTTGTCCTGAACCTCATCTATAGCAGCAATCGACTCATAGGCTAGCGCAAATTTCTGGTCACATCCGGATTATGAACAGGATGTCTATCATAGAAGATAGAGTTGCTAAAGAATCTGCAAACCTGTTGTTCTCTCTTAGTAGATGAGTGAAGTTTAGCTTCTCAAACCGAGGAATTAACAAATCCAAGGTCTGGTAGTACATTATCATCTTCTCTTCTTTGACTTTACAGTCTCCTTTCGCCTGAGACACAACAAAGTTCGAGTCCCCAATGACGGCCATCCGCCTTGCCCCTAGTTCCAAGGCTGCTTCTAGACCGGCAATGCATGCCTCGTATTCTGCTTCGTTGTTCGAGACTTTGAATCGGAGTTTGAAGGCTAGAGGGATACGGGAATTGTCGGGTGCTATCAGCAACACTCCTATCCCATACCCGTATTGATTTGACGCTCCGTCAAAGTACATCATCCAAAATTCATCGTCGATGTGCAAAATGGCCTCATCTAGGAATAAGTACTCAACTGCTTCACCCCCTTCCACCGGATGGTCGGCTAAGAATTCTGCTACTGCTCTTTCCTTGACTGACTTGCGCGTCACATATTTCAGATCGAATTCGGAGAGCAACAGCAACCAACGAGCTAGCCTACTCATAAGTGTTGGTTTCTCGAAAAGTTATTTGATGGGATCGAGTCATGAAACCAACATTATAGAGTGAGCTAACAGGTAGTGCCGCAACTTCCTGGTAGCCCATACCAAAGCTAAGCAAGCCTTCTCCAACGGGGTATAGCGGGTCTCGTATCCTAGCATCTTTTTGCTCAAATAGTAGACGACTCTTTCCACTTTGTCTTCTGATTCTTGTGCGAGCATACAATCCATTGTGGTCTCAATCACTGAAAGGTACAATATCAACGATTTCCCCGACTCTGGCGGTGACAACACGGGCGGGTTCTGCAAATATTCCTTGATTTGTTCAAAAGCAACTTGGCATCATCCGTCCCATTGGAATTTCTTTCCTTTCTTCAGGAGACCAAAAAGTGGTTCACAAGTTAAGGTTAATTTTGAGATAAACCGTCTTATGAATTGCACTTTACCCAGAAAGCCTCGCACCTCCTTTTCAGTCATTGGTGGTGGCATTTCTAAGATGGCCTTGATTTTGGAAGGGTCGACTTCGATGCTCCTTTGTGTAATCAGAAACCCTAGCATTTTTCCTGCTGTAACACCGAACGTACACTTCTGAGGGTTCAGCCGCAACCGAAATTCCCTGATCCTTTGGAGGAACTTTTGCAAGGCGGTGTAGTGGCCCTCTCTTTCTTTGGACTTGACAATCATGCCATCCACATACACCTCAACCTCTTTGTGGATCATGTCATGCAATATTGTGGTCGCGGCCCATTGATATGTAGCTCCAGCATTTTTCAGCCCAAATGGCATTACTTTATAGCAGTAGGTCCCCCATGGGGTGGTGAATGTAGTCTTCTCCAGGTCTTCGGGTGCCATTACTATCTGATTATAGCCTGAGAAGCCATCCATGAACGAAAGCAAAGCATGCCCTACTGTGAAATCCACCAGCTCGTCAATGTGCGGCAAGGGAAAGTCGTCCTTCGGACTGGCTCTGTTCAAATCCCTGAAGTCCACGCATACCCAGATTCTGCCATTCTTCTTCAGCACTGGAACAATGTTGGCCAACCAAGTCGGGTATTCGGATACTAGCAGGAAGCCTGCGTCAATTTGCTTGCTGACCTCTTCCTTAATCTTAATAGCCCAATCAGGGCGGATCCTCCTGAGTTTCTGTTTGATGGGTCGGGCCTCGGGGTCAAGAGGGATCCGGTGCTGTACAATCTTAGGATCGATTCCAGGCATGTCTTCGTAGGACCACGCGAAAACATCTTTGAAATCTTTTAATAAAGCGACTAAGCTGTCACGACCCCAACCCGCCCCTAGTAGGATGGTGCCGTGATGGCCAGTAATCCGAGATTACCGAAGGCCAACTTACAAAGATCACACACAATCAGAGTATACATATGGGGCTAACATGTGCGGAAGCAATATTTTAAATCTAAATAGTCCATAAGAGCTGTGCATAGATCCAATGAAATGGCATACATCTTTAATTAAAGTCCTACAACTTGATTACAACATAAATCAAATACATACATTGCATCTTAACAAAAGGGCTTCTCAAGCCGACATAAATAAAATACATGAAATACAAGTCAAGGAACTTAATCTCAATGGTTGCCGACATCCTCAATGCCGACCTAACATGCATACAAAACATCGGGTACAAAACACACATCTCGGCGTAGCCGACTTCTTGCTCGAAACCTACATATATATAGAGAGGGTGAGCTTGGATACTCAGTGAATGGTATAAGTAATAAAGGGGTTAAATGAATGATTCCTGAAATCTTGTCAAAACAATACATATATCATAGCTTGTTCAAAACATGGGATGAATCAAGTTCATCAATCAAATCTTGGTCTTTCAAATCTTCTTGGGATGTTTAATAACATCTACATAGTACATGGGGTGATGACATTCCTGACAAAACAAACCTACGCGGTAAAACCGTCAGTGGCAAGGCAAGACAAGACAAGAGAGATCTCAAGACAATGGTGTCGTTGCATTATAGTCCCCGGACACTAAGGACTTTCAAGACAAGATGTGCAGTTGCATTATAGTCCCCTGGCACTAAGGACTTTCAAGACAAGATGTGTAGTTGCATTATAGTCCCCTGGCACCAAGGAATTTTCCAAGAATGTCATCAAAACGAGATAATACTTGATATTCAAAATAGGGATCATCATTCATGTTCAACAATACTTTTCAAAACAAGCAAAGCGAAGCTTTAACAAAACGTTATAACATAGCTTTATTAAAAATACCACTCACTTAGTTCTTGGGACCTCGGGATCACAGCAAGGGTCCAAGTCCTACAAACACATGGCAATCACATTCTCAAAACAAGCTTTACACGCATGCAAATGATCTAGGGAAAACATGCTGGAAATGACCTAGGAAAAACATGCTGGAAATGACCTAGGGAAAACATGTTGGAAAACCTAGGGAAAACATGCTGAAAGTCAAAACACTGTTTTACATGTCAAGAAGACATGCTGGGCACCAACCAGGTCTTTGCCGAGGTCCCACACTACCTGGCCGAGGTGTGGTTACCTAAGCTCTGGCATGCGGCTGCATGCCGAGGTTCATGCAAGACAACTAAAGGTGTAAGTGATCATGCAAGGTAGGCCAAGTTGAGATACGATGCTTGGCCTAAGTGTGAGGTCTAAGTAAGAGTGATCTCGGCGACTACACTTCTGGAAGTGAAGTCTGGAAATCTGGGTTTCCACCCGTGAAGAACATGAAGAACATGAAGAACATGAACATGAAATACATGAATGAGGTGAAATGCCAAAATCATGACTCCTTATACAAAATCTGGGTTTTCGTGCTATGAGTTCGAAAACATGGACCTGGGCACCCATACTTAAAGATCGCATGAAAACAAACACAAAAACATGAATCTTGTCATGAGCTTACGGATCAAAACATGACTTTCCTTGAAGAACACATGAATACCACTTTCTCTTTCTAAAACCGAACTTCAAAGAGATGCATGGCTTACAAATCGTATTCAATCATGCAATGCAATAACATAAACGTAAAGCACAACATGAGCAGATCAAGAATCTAACCTTAGAACACGAATCTAACGGTTCGATCTCTAGGAATCAAGCTCGAAACTCTACTCTCTCTCTAAAACTCATCTTCCTTCCTCTAGAGCTTCTCTCTCCTCTTCAAAACATAGACATAACAAATGATGCGTTTCTCTCTCTGCCGGCTGATTTGACACTCAGCTCGGACACGTGGCAACGACTGATTGGTTCTCCTCAAAAAGGTGACAGATTGACAAGACAAGTCTATGACAAAGCGTATCTAACAAGCTACACAGCAAAACACTCCGGCCAGGAATGACATCGGCTAATGACAAGACTTCGGCAACTAAGATGACAATGACCTCGGCTAGGAGGACAACACTTGACTAAGCTGTGCCACACCTTGGCCTAGATGTGCCACACCTCGGTCTAGGTCATACCACTCCAGGACAAGATCACTTCGGCACACAGATAACATCTCAGCCTAGATAATACACATATCGGCCTTGGTGGTGAACACCTCGGCCCAGATAGTGACATCTCAGCCAATATGCCTTGGTGAAGGTGGAGGTCAGACAAAGTAGTTCTAGGCTTAGGATGACCTCGGCTTGGAATGATCTAGGCTTAACATAACTTCGACTTGACGTGACCTAGGCTTGGCATGACTTAGGATTAGCAAAGGAAGGAACAAAACATACATACACACTTAGGCAAATCATATACATACAAAACAGGGCAAGATTCATAAATGTTAACTTAACAAAGCATGGTTATGCAAATGCACATGAACATGACTAAGCCATAAATGTGGGTTGTTACATCCTTCCCCCCTTAAAGAAGTTTGGTCCCCAAACTTCGCTTACCATGTTCCCCAAAACATCTCTGCATGTCAGATTCTCATCTCCTCTTATCATCCCTAGCTTTTACTCTGGGGCAATCCTTGATACGACGACCTTTTTCACCACATCCAAAACATGCTCCAGTCGCTTGAAGTCAAACCCCAAAATGTAGCTTCCCACAACTTGCACATGTCGGCCTGGTGTCACCTTCTTGATTCGCGTTGTTGGGACTGCCCTCCTTCGTCTTCTCCCCGACATCATTCGGGTTTGCCTCTTCTTCGCGGTTGTCATAAGTCTGTCTCTTCTTCTGATTGTCATAGGTCTGCTTCTTCTTCTGGTGCTCCCCCGAACTCTGACTTCTATTCAGGTTGGCTTCTGCCAGGATGGCTTTATCTAACACTCCAGCATATGTCGGCATGTTGAGCAAATTTACCCGATCTTGTATTGGTCCTCGAAGCCCACTCTCAAACTTCCTAGCCTTCATATATTTGTCGTTAACCATGTGAGGTGCATACCTCGCTAATTCGGTAAAGGCACGGTCATATTCAGCCACTGTTTTACTACCTTGCGTCAATGTCTGGAATTCGGTAGCCTTACGGTTTCGAACACTTAGGGGAAAATGCTTGTTGTAAAACAACTCCAAAAATCTAGCCCAAGTCAAGTCTGGGTTACTTTCTCGGATCATCATCCACCATCTACGTGCGTCGTCTTCCAATGTAAATGCTGCAAATGACACCTTCTGAGCGTCGGTGCTGGGAAAGACCTCAAACAACTTCTCCATCTCAAGAACCCATGCTTCTGCCTTCATCGGCTCTATACCTCCTTGGAACGACGGTGGTTGCATCTTCTTGAATTCTTTGATTAAAGTCAATGTACCATCCCCATACAAAGCTGGCTGTGGAGGCACTTGTTGCACTGGAGGGGGTGGAGGCGGATCTTCACGTCGGCCATCGGTCTGCTCGGCCTGAGTAGATGTAGTACCAGTGTTCTGTTGCCTTGCTTGCCTTAACTCATGGGCCAAACCTTCGACCAATCTTTCTAATCTATCTATTCTGTCCTCGGGGCGATCTTTGCCAACTGGGGGTCTACCTCTTCTCATGATGCTAAATGTATGCAAAATGTAACTCTTAAAATAAAATAAACAAATAAACATGTTTGCAAGTGAGTATGATCATGCTGATGTAACAAATGCTAATGCCGAGATGATGCACACCTTGTCAAGTAGCAAGCAACAAGATGCAAATCCTAATATCAAGTCTAAGGGAAATTCCTATGCTCTTTAGGACTCAAAGTGTGTGAACAACGTACTATAAGGAACTTGTGCTCTGATACCATTCTGTCACGACCCCAAACCGCCCCTAGTAGAATGGTGCCGTGATGGCCAGTAATCCGAGATTACCGAAGGCCAACTTTCAAAATCACACATATTCAGAGTATACATATGGGGCTAACATGCGCGGAAGCAATATTTTAAATCTAAATAGTCCATAAGAGCTGTGCATAGGTCCAATGAAATGGCATACATCTTAAATTAAAGTCTTACAACTTGATTACAACATAAGTCAAATACATACATTGCATCTTAACAAAAGGGCTTCTCAAGCCGACATAAATAAAATACATGAAATACAAGTCAAGGAACTTAATCTTCATGGTTGCCGACATCCTCAATGTCGACCTAACATGCATACAAAACATCGGGTACAAAACACACATCTCGACGTAGCCGACTTCTTGCTTGAAACCTACATATATATATAGAGAGGGTGAGCTTGGATACTCAGTGAATGGTATAAGTAATAAAGGGGTTAAATGAATGATTCCTGAAATCTTGTCAAAACAATACATATATCATAGCTTGTTCAAAACATGGGATGAATCAAGTTCATCAATCAAATCTTGGTCTTTCAAATCTTCTTGGGATGTTTAATAACATCTACATAGTACATGGGGTGATGACATTCCTAACAAAACAAACCCACGCGGTAAAACCGTCAGTGGCAAGGCAAGACAAGACAAGAGAGATCTCAAGACAATGGTGTCGTTGCATTATAGTCCCCGGGCACTAAGGACTTTCAAGACAAGATGTGCAGTTGCATTATAGTCCCCTGGCACTAAGGACTTTCAAGACAAGATGTGCAGTTGCATTATAGTCCCCTGGCACCAAGGACTTTTCCAAGAATGTCATTAAAACGAGATAATACTTGATATTCAAAATAGGGATCATCATTCATGTTCAACAATACTTTTCAAAACAAGCAAAGCGAAGCTTTAACAAAACGTTATAACATAGCTTTATTAAAAATGCCACTCACTTAGTTCTTGGGACGTCGCGATCACAGCAAGGGTCCAAGTCCTACAAACACATGGCAATCACATTCTCAAAACAAGCTTTACACGCATGCAAATGATCTAGGGAAAACATGCTGGAAATGACCTAGGGAAAACATGCTGGAAATGACCTAGGGAAAACATGCTGGAAAACCTAGGGAAAACATGCTGAAAGTGAAAACACTGTTTTACATGTCAAGAAGATATGCTGGGCACCAACCAGGTCTTTGCCGAGGTCCCACACCACCTGGCCGAGGTGTGGTTACCTAAGCTCTGGCATGCGGCTGCATGCCGAGGTTCATGCAAGACAACTAAAGGTGTAAGTGATCATGCAAGGTAGGCCAAGGTGAGATACGATGCTTGGCCTAAGTGTGAGGTCTAAGTAAGAGTGATCTCGGCGACTACACTTTTGGAAGTGAAGTCTGGAAATCTGGGTTTCCACCTGTGAAGAACATGAAGAACATGAACATGAAATACATGAATGAGGTGAAATGCCAAAATCATGACTCCTTATACAAAATCTGGGTTTTCGTGCTATGAGTTCGAAAACATGGACCTGGGCACCCATACTTAAAGATCGCATGAAAACAAACACAAAAACATGAATCTTGTCATGAGCTTACGGATCAAAACATGACTTTCCTTGAAGAACACATGAATACCACTTTCTCTTTCTAAAATCGAACTTCAAAGAGATGCATGGCTTACAAATCGTATTCAATCATGCAATGCAATAACATAAACATAAAGCACAACATGAGCAGATCAAGAATCTAACCTTAGAACACGAATCTAACGGTTTGATCTCTAGGAATCAAGCTCGAAACTCTACTCTCTCTCTAAAACTCCTCTTCCTTCCTCTAGAGCTTCTCTCTCCTCTTCAAAACATAGACATAACAAATGATGCGTTTCTCTCTCTGCCGGCTGATTTAACACGCAGCTCGGACACGTGGTAACGGCTGATTGGTTCTCCTCAAAAAGGTGACAGATTGACAAGACAAGTCTATGACAAAGCGTATCTAACAAGCTACACAGCAAAACACTCCGGCTAGGAATGACATCGGCTAATGACAAGACTTCGGCAACTAAGATGACAATGACCTCGGCTAGGAGGACAACACTTGACTAAGCTGTGCCACACCTTGGCCTAGATGTGCCACACCTCGGTCTAGGTCATACCACTCCAGGACAAGATCACTTCGGCACACAGATAACATCTCGGCCTAGATAATACACATCTCGGCCTTGGTGGTGAACACCTCGGCCCAGATAGTGACATCTCGGCCAATATGCCTTGGTGAAGGTGGAGGTCAAACAAAGTAGTTCTAGGCTTAGGATGACCTCGGCTTGGAATGATCTAGGCTTAACATAACTTCGGCTTGACGTGACCTAGGCTTGGCATGACTTAGGCTTAGCAAAGGAAGGAACAAAGCATACATACACACTTAGGCAAATCATATACATACAAAACAAGGCAAGATTCATAAATGTTAACTTAACAAAGCATGGTTATGCAAATGCACATGAACATGACTAAGCCATAAATGTGGGTTGTTACATAAGCGCTCGCGTTCCTCCGAAGACAACGTGGACCCGATCTCGGAAGCACAGATCGGTGTCGTAACCGTGTTGTTGGTGAAATGCACAATATTTGGCTGGGTTGTAGGAAAGGGGAAGTCTTTCTGGTAGGGGCCGCGGCTCCAGGGGCTTCAAATGCCCTTTCTTGATCAAAACCCCCAAAGCTTTAGATAGGGGCATGTATAGTGGAGTGAAGGTTCTTGTGTTTTTTGGTGGGTATTTGGCTGTTTGGGTGTGGCTTCTGGACGCGCCGGAGAATGGCGTAGCTGCCATAGTTTTTGGCAGAGGGTTGGTGGTGACCGTGCTCACTTCGGAGGCTCTTGTAGTTGTAGTGCCGCTCGGGCCTGCATTGCTGCTGCGATTGAAAGTTCTTCGGGGTTGCTCCCAGTCATTATCAATTAAGCCTTGCATCAAGGCATCCTCAATCTGTACCCCTATTTCATGTAGGTCAGAAAAAGTAGGGAAGGGGAGTACAATCATCTTCTGCATCAACTTCGGTTGGAGATTGCGCACAATCATCCGAATATGATCTTTGTCTGTGGGCCTTAAGGTCATCATCGAGGCCCTGGCCCTCCATCTAGTCACGAACTCCGAGAAGCTCTCTTTAGGCTCTTGCCTTGTTGTTTCGAGATCACGGGTCGTAATCTCGATTTGTGTATTGTATGAGTATTGCGCGATAAAGGCCTCAGCCATCTCGTCCCAATTTCTCTTAACGTCATCTTCTAACTTGGCATACCAGATGGCCGCCACACCCAATAGGGTCCGGCTGAATAGAGACAGTTTCTGCAATATGGTGAGGCCCATCGGCCTTAAGATATCTGAAAACAATCTCAGGTGTACCATGGGGTCGCCAGTTCCATCAAATCGGTCGATATGAGGCATTTTGAATCTGTCAGGCAGCGTCATAGCTGCGCCGGTATATCCATCTTCAATGTCAGGGATAGTCTTGACTCCCTGGGATCTCTTGAACAACTTTTCAAGCTTGCTCAACTTCAGTGCTGTGGGATCTGTTTCAAACTCAAAGGGAGAGTCCGGTAGGCTGGTGGGTGTTTTAGATAACTGGGGTGGGATTGGGGGTAGGATCGGGGGTGGAGGTGGTCCTATGGGAATGTCTGTATCATTATGAACATTTGCTATCTCCCCGAGGGTTGGAACTCCGGGTGGGGGAGGTACTTGGTGCGAAGCAGATGCTCCGGCCTGCTGCTGTAACCTCACAATTAACTCCGCTTGCTCATTCATAACTGGCTCTTTGTTTAGCGAACTCACTTTGTCGGACAATCTCTGCATAATTTTCATACTTTCTTGGAGCTGGCGCACCGTCTCCTCTAAACTTGCCATATTGTTACATTTCGATGAATGACCGTATATGTTCCTTTCGTGGAAGAAGCAGACTCGATCCTCTTTGTAGTCAGGTGGGGTAGATAAGGCCCTCTGAACTAACTGCTGAACTGATGCCCTCTGCCTAACTGCCCTCCGTCTAGTAACCGGGGGTAGAGAGTGGTATAGTGGTTGTCCGTCTACCAGATCCTCAGATCGATGGAGTCGACGACCTCTAATCCAGAGTGCTTGGGGAATATCTACTGGGTCAGAAGCAATTGTGCTCAACTACCTAGTAAAAAGATAAATAATGTGTATAAATAAACGGACAATCGGACAGTGTAACAGCGTAAAATAAATACACAACACACATTCGGGTATCATGATATAATGCCAATGAGTTGGATACATTGTTTCTCAAACACTGATCACTGTTTCTGAATCGTTGCCCCTGAGTCTGAATCTGATACCCACAGATAACTGATTCCCAAAAACAAACACGGATGCCCGCAGGCCTAATACTCAGACTTGCAAACTGATATGCGCATTCCCTGCAGAGATACATTCTAGCAACATACAACAAATAAATGAGAGCCAAAACACCCCTATGTTGGGGTAGGGTTTCCCCGTCCTATTTTGTTAGGAGCTAGGGTTTCACTACGCACACAGTGGTTTCAAACAACCTATGATCGGGTAAGCAACCTGTCCTAGTTTGGAATGGTCACTATGGATTTCGATATGCACTAGGTCGAATGGTCAAAAAGGATGCCCCGGTAAAATCGGGGTTTGTGTTCCCATACTGGCAGAGCCACAACCGGTCAGCCTTATGGTCATGCCTTGACAAGACAAGCCTCCGGCAAACCGTTCAGGAATAGCAGATGGCCAACACGGTATCCTAGGCACACCAATGCACATGCAATGCAAAGAAACACATAAGTGTAGTCAAAACAAGATATCACGAGTTTGAGTCAAGTTCTCTAAATCCCCAGCAGAGTCACCAGAAACTGTAGACGTCCTCGAACGCCCCGGGAGGATGAGTCCCGTTTTGTTCATTTTGGGCTCACTACAGTTCGGACTCAAATTGTCACGGGTCTAAATCTGAACCAAAGAGTCCAAATCCGGCAAATCGTTTTGAGAAAACAGATTTTTGAAAGATGTGCCAAACATGGATTGCTTTGCTAGATACAGAGTCGCCACCTAAATATTTTATTTTGGGAGAATTTAGGAAACCCTGACTCAGTGCCAAAGGCCACGTGTCCGTCATCACCAAAGTTGCCTCGGCTCGGGAACTTGGGTACGATTGGGGAAGGTCAGCTATGAGCACCCCCTCTCGCCCGATCAAAGATCGGCCTCTACTAACCGTGATATCTTATTTTGAAAACATTATATGCTCTTATTCCGGTTATTAGCCTAGAATTACTATGTTATGCGCACAGCAAACAAGTATAGACCAAATCGCCTAAATTGGAACAAAACATTGCATGTTTGTTTTGAAAATGGTTTGCTACTTGCAAGTAGGCTAAAATGTAGATTTTGCCACCCTCAAGTGGGCTTTAGAAAAGATGGTTTTGCCACTATCTAGTGGGCTTAAAACTCACAGTTTTAATGCATTATTCCAATTCAAGTAATTCAACTTCCATCCATAGGCATTCAAGCAGTTATATCACATAAGCAGCTAGCCCCATGGTAATCATGCTGTTATGGCAACACTCACACGCATGCGATATGCTAAAGCATAAAAGCTTACCTAGTACTCCAAGCCAAAACAAAAACTAGTTAGTAATCATATGCATGACCCTAGTTCATGTTAAGATGGCTAATGCAACACATACAGGATGCAGCTAGAATAGGCTCGGCTACCCTAAAGATGGCATGTGAAATGCTGCACGAACAAATACTCAACTTGGAATTGAAATACAAGTGCAGTTAGCATGATGTGCTGAGCCCGGTGCATGTAAGACAAATGTATGGATGCACGCATGCATAGCATAAGGTATGCTAATTTAAATATGCCCTAGTCTACCATCATAAGCAGGTAAATAAAAGGGAAGAAAGACGTGGGGTTGGAAGACATACACACACTCACGCACACTTATTACACAATTGCCCTCGCTCGGAGGGTCCAAATGAATATTACAGTCCGAATAAATAATACTAAATTAACTATTACAAAATTTCTAATCTAATTAATAAATTAAATGCAAAGAGAAGATGGCCTCAGCCCCCGCCTTGGGATGCGTGAATGATGCATGCTCGGATTCGTCTCGCCCGGGAAACCCGTACCATGCCACTGCTGCCTCTATTTACACTGTCCTACTTCTCTGAAAATTGCCAAAGTCTTGGGACATGTTCCCTGCACACTGCAGAACATCATCGGCTAAAGGGAATGCCCACCGGCCACGGAAACTGTCCATCGGCTGGCTTTTATGTTATCGGCCACACATCTATGTCCGGTCGGCACTATATACGGCCGGTCGGCCAAAACTCCCTGCAGAAACTGGTTTTTGACAGCAACAAAGGACAGACAGTGTATGGCATGGAATTTCAAGCAAATGCAAGCATGGCCACACTTCCTATCATGCAATGGACTCAAGGGAGCATGGCCCTCGATCCTTGGGCCATCAATTGGGCATTTTGATGCATGATGGCCTAAGGGGCCAAGGTTGCAATTCAATGAAAATGCATGCAACACACAAATGAAGACCAAGGCCCTATCATGTCAAAGTCAAGGGCATCGGTGACCGAGAGTAAAGACGTGTTACATCACTTGCAGTATGAACACTTCTCAACCCTCACACTTGGCTTGACACCCCAAACCAAGCAATGTAATGCATGTTATGCAAACATGGCTCAACAATGCAACATAGTACTAAGATGCAAGGTATGCCAAATGCAATGCAACATATCATGGCAAGTATGCAATGCTAGATATGGACAATCATGCAAAAGGATTAGCATGTGACAACACATTATGGGTCAAACATGCAACGAATATGAGACAAGCATGCAATGGTGGACTTGAACCATAAAGGGGCTGACCTCATCCCACCCCAAAACAGTGGCCAAAAGTGTCCCAAATGATGGACAAAATGCACAACAAACATGCAAGTTAAAGGGGCCCAAAGCTAAGGTATAACAAAGAGGCATTCTACTACCACTACCCCAAGCAAACATGGCACGACCTATACAACCAAAACAGAGTTTGGATGCACTGAAATCAGCTCTAAAACCCAATGATATGGCAGCCTTGAAGGCTCAAATACTTAGGCATGCACAATGTTCATTTCAAGGCATAAAGGGGCACACCTTCAAAGCATAAAAGGAGTGATGAATGCAAGCATACTAGCATGATTTAGGGACTGAAATGACATGGAAAAACAACTTCAACCCATTAGAATAGACCAACTAAGGCATGTTTATAACTCAAACACTTGAGGGCTCACAAGTCAAAATGCATAGCAACCACATCAAGCATGCTAAACGAGACCAAATCAATGGCCAACAGACTTTAAACATGACAAAATATGGCCAAGTACTTCATAAAGTTAAGTCAAAACATGAGGATATGATAGGCTAAACACATGACACTTCTAGGCAAGATGGAGAATTACAAAGCAAGTACAAAATGCATGTAAAAGGGCACAAATCCGACCAACAACAAAGACAACATGTGACCTAAATAGCACCAAAAACATCTGATGTGGAGCCAAAAACAAACCAAGCATGCATGTTGCCCTTTAAGCCAAAACAAGGATAAAAAAGGGACAAAGGGGAGAGGGGTGTCCCTCCCCTATACAAGACTTCAAACCCTTTTCTTCACCACTGAAGATCCACTGGATTTCAGTGGTGAAAAGAATAAAACACTCAAGCAAACAAAGCCTAGCAATGGAAGCACCAAAAAGGCCAAACAAGGCCTAAGGAGGTGAGTTTGACCCCAAACCACAAAATGACCTTGATGAAGTATTTAAAGCATGCAAATGTAAGACTTTTTGTAGTTATACACCAAGCTCAAATCAGTAAGCAAGATAGGTAAAAGTCTAATACAAGATTGGGGGATTTAAAGTAAAGAGATTACCCTTAAAGAACCCTTGATGAACAGCCAATGCAACCCTCTTCTTTTGATCAAAATTAGTCCAAAAACTCAAGAACAAACCCTCCAAGCCCCTCAAGGTCAGAGTAAGGTGTGGTAGTGTGTGTTTTAGTGCAAAACTAAGGTAAAAATGCACTTTTAGGCCACAAAACACACACAAGGGAGGAGAGAGAGGGAAATATAGAGAGAGAATATGTTTGACAGATATATATGTGTATATCTCTGGCTTTCTTGTTCAAAAACTCTAACCCCCAACAATGGAAGAAGAGGGATGCTTATATAGGCAAAGAAAAAGGCTTTAAGCTTCTCCAAGAAGCTAAGTGGAAGGGGCAAAGGGTGCAAAGGAGTCAAGGCTTCTTGGAGAAGTCATGACAGCTGGCCAAGCTTCCCCAAGAAGCTTGGCGAAAGGGTTCAATCTTCTAGAAGGAAAAGGGGGTCAAAGGATCAAAAGGTCATCCCCGTGTATGGGGAGTAGGTTCTGTGCCTCCCAACTGGCACAGTTGGCATGCACCATGCCTGAGGGGTGCAAAAGGGCCATACCGGCCAGCAAAAGAGGTCACCGGCCAAAAAGAGTGCCGGTCGGCCAAATATAGTGCCGACCGGCCATTGGTATTAAGGAACCACGGCCGGTGGCACCAATAAACAGCTGATAAGGTGAGGGGAAGGCTGGTGGGATGTCGAGATGGCCAACAATCCATTCCCTGCCTTTCAAGGCAAAAACACAAGTGTTTGGTGCAAAACCAGACACCGAACTGTCGAGTCGAGAGATCCTGGGGCGAGGCGCGTAGCCAAAACCTCCGAGAACTCAAGATGAACACAAATATGGATGATCACCGAGTGTTCAAGCGGTGACGTCCAAGTCTTGAGGATGGTCAAAAATGGGGTGTCTACAGCGACAATTCAAGATCAATGCTGTGGGTAAGTTTTAGTAGTGGAGAGAAAAATTTGCTCGTACCCAAAAAAGGAAACTACCGTATATGCCATAGCTACAAACCTTATTGGGTATGGTGGTTCTTGCCAATTTTTTTGGGTATGGTATCTAAAACCACTAGTTTTGAACTATAGTTGGACCCATGAAAATAAGATAGTCAAACTCAAATGCGACAAGGAAGCATAATCAAATTTCTTGCATATAATTCAATAACATATAATAAAGCAATTATGCAAAACTGAGCTAGGGTAAAAAAATGATCTTGTGCATTTGTAGACATCACAATTTTGACTGCTTGTAAGACTTACGCGCTTTATTCCGAGCACTCGATGATGACGATTACATTGAGTCAGTGGTTTAAATTCTTGATAAAAGAATCCGAGTTTGAGCCCTAAACAATTCCAACCTGCCATACCCACTGTATTTCTACCCCAGAATTTCAATATTGCACCTTGTACCAACCTGTATTGAATCTGAAAGTAAGAAATAGTGGCAATACACTGAAGTCCGGTCGGACGTCAGTGATATCCGACCGGAGACACCAAGGTTCGGTCGGACCTCTTGAATTCTCAGACAGATTGTATATCAATCTGTCAGCTGCCCAAATGTGCTGATATTTTGAGCAACAGCAGTTCAAGGCCTATAAATACAAGGCTAAAACTACTGTATGAGGGGTTAGATATTATTATCATCAATGAGAGATATTAGTTACAAAGATCAAATATAGAAATATTCAAGATAAATATCAAAGAGAGGTGAGAACTATACAATCGTTGAGTTCATCTTTGTTCTTCCATAGCCTTGAAGCTCTCATATCATCTATATATACCATACAAGAGCTTGAACTTGAACTTGTTTTTGAGAATTGAAAATCATACTCAAACTTGAGGGTGCTTTGGAATCAAGTTTGATTTACAACAAGAACACCTTCTCTACTGGAGGTAAAGCTTTCTTGCTTTTATTTCAATCTTTGTTCATCTCTTTTCTTGTGTTTTCATATTATTTTTGCACTGTTTTGAGGGCTGAAACTTGTGATTAAAAGCTATTCAAAGATGGAAGGGTTAATCCCTCTTGCTTGAACCTTACTCCTAGTTTAAATCCTTGTGTTTCCCACTTGTTTTCGCCAATTTTTGCCACTGTTTTGGGGCTGATTTGGGATTGTTTTGGGGCTATTTTTCAACATCTAAAATATGTGATTTGAAGTTAAAAAAATTTGGGGGGGGGGGGTTAGCCACCCTTCCTCATACTTGTTTACTATCTTTAATCTTTTTATGATTGTACACCTTCTATAGCTTAATTTCAGCACTATTTTATGCTATTTAGGGGGTTTGTTTAATTTATTTCAATAATTTTGTTTTAAATATCATGCTGTGTTATATTAACCAATTAATCAACTCTACATAATCATCTCTGCAACCTCCCTCCATTCTTTGATTATTTTGATTAAAGAGTTGTGAAAAATTAAGATTGTGGTTCAAGTATAAGAAAGAAAATTTTCTCAGCTTAATGGTTTAATCTCTTAGGAGGTTCACTACCAAAGGCATAAAATTTTCTCATGCTTAATGGTTTAATCTCTTCGAAGGTTCACTACCAAAGGCATAAAAACTTTCTTATACTAAAGCACAATCATTTATTTTTCAGTTCTCTTTAGCATAAGAACATATATTGTACATAAGAATCACATCATAATTAGTAGAGGCTGATCTTTGATCAGGTGAGTGGGGTGCTCATTATTGACATTCCCCTCTCATACCTAAGTTCCCGAACCAAGACACTTTGGTAACGACAAACTAATGGCCTTTGGCATGAGTCACGAGTTTCCTAAATTTCCCAAAATAAATATTTAGGCAGCGACTCTGATATTTGGCAAAGCAGTCTATTTTTGGCATTTGATTCAAAACATCGATTTTCCAAAAGAAATTGCCAGATTTGGACTCTTTTTGTGTTTCTACTATTTCACATTGCACTTGTGAAATTAGCTTCAGAACCACACTAGTGGAGTTTGAACTGTAAGGGCTATTCATTCTTCTGAAAGGGAGTGCGAAAAGCCGAGCTACAGTCTCTGGCAACTCTGTTGGGGATTTAGAGAACTTGACTTGAAAATTACGATGTGAATTTTTATCTACACTTATATATTCTTTGCATTGCATTTGCATCGGTGCGCTTAAATCTCTGTGTTTTCCATCTGCTATTCCTAGACGGTTTGCCGGAGGTTTTCCTAAAAAGCTTGCCAAAAGGCTGACCGGTCATGGGCTCTGCCATGTTGGGAACACAACCCTTGGATCTGGATTATTGTTGTACTGTCTGATCCTCTTTTCACTTCTCGGTGTTAGGTGTGAGAGGTATATTAGGTGGTATTGCTGAGGTACCCTCTGTGACTATTTGACCTAATGCATATAGTATGCTCTAGTGACTATTCCAAATTAGGACACGATGCCGCCCGTACAGGATGTTATGAAACCATTTGCTTGAAATAGTGCAACCTAGATCATATGAAAATCTAGGACAGGGTAACCCGATCCCCCTCATAGGGGTGTTTTGGTTCTTTTACATGGTATGTGCTTTTACAGTGAAACTGTACATGGTGGTCTATATCAGTGGTACAAATGAGCAGTCAGTTTGAGAACAAAGTTCGGTGGGGATCACAGTTTAGTTGCGTGTTGTAATTGTTGAAAATTCGGACCGAAGTGCTGTCCGATTTTTGATTTTGTTTTTTTTTTTTCTTTCTTGCTTTTGCTATGTAGTTTTTCATCATAGCTCGTAGACTGTGTAAAACTCAAGATTTTGTTGACGGTCAGCCAGTGTTAGTTTCTCTCCCACCAGTTACTCGACGAAGAAGAAACAAACCGGCATCAACATTGGTACAGAGTGCTCCGCTGACACCTGTTCGTGCACATAATTCACCACCATCTCACCCACCTAGAACAAAGATGGCATAGAACGTAGAAGAACTCGCTGCCATGATGGCAGCAGTTTAGAGAACCATGAATATCGTAAATCAACGGATAGCCACACAGGATGAAGTCATCTCTGATCTGCGACGTCCATCTGGGGCATCTGCATCTACAGTGCATCCAATCCTTACTGCTCAGCCGAATCTCGATCCTCCTTCACTAGTGGAAAATCCCAAGGTCCCAGATCCCCAAGAGGTGTTTCCACAGGCTTCAGCTTATAGGCCCTTGGCACAACCCCAAGGGAATTCCTTCCCTTTGACATCAATGATGATCTAGCCATGACAAAAATTGTCAGGCCAAAGAAAGCGCTAAAAAAATCCCAAGGCTTCAATTCCATTCCAGACATTGAAGATGGGTACACTGAGGCTTCAGTCAGACTACCAAAGAAGTTTAAAATGCCCCACATTGACAGATTCGATAAAAGTGGGGATCCAATTGTTCAAGAATCTGCACTTTAGTGACAACTTTCCGCGACCAATATAAAAGTTGGCGAGCAAATATTAATTAGTCGCGAATGATCATTATTTTTGGCAACCAAATATGAGTTGGTCGCAGAAAGCGGTATGGTTTTTGCAACCAACTACAAATTTGATCGCGGAAGGTCACATTTTGGCGACCAAAAAATAAGTTGGTCGTGGAAGATAAAAAATAAGTTGGTTGTGGAATCGGCGACCAAAATTTTGGTTGCCAAAAAACTTATTTTTAGCAACAAAAAATATTTTAGTTGCCGTATATTGAGTTTTGGCTACTAAAACAATGTAGTCGCCGAATGAAAAATAAAAAATTATTTTTTATCTTTTGGCGACCAAAAAAACTTATTTTTAGCGACAAAAAATCTTTTAGTCGCTGTATATTGAGTTTTGGCTACTAAAACAATGTAGTCGCCGAATGGAAAATAAAAAACTATTTTTTATCTTTTGGCGACCAAAATTTTGGTGGCCAAAAAACATATTTTTAGCGACTAAAAATATTTTAGTCGCCGTATAGTGAGTTTTGGCTACTAAAACAATGTAGTCGCTGAATGGAAAATAAAAAAATATTTTTTATCTTTTGGCGACCAAAATTTTGGTCACCAAAAAACTTATTTTTAGCGACAAAATATTTTAGTCGCTGTATATTGAGTTTTGGCTACTAAAACAATGTAGTCACCGAATGAAAAAAAAAAATTATTTTTTATCTTTTGGCGACTAAAATTTTGGTCGCCAAAAAGCTTATTTTTAGCAACTAAAAATATTTTAGTGACTAAAAATATTTTAGTCGCCGTATATTGAGTTTTGGCTACTAAAACTATTTAGTCTCCGAATGGAAAGTAAAAAATTATTTTTTTATCTTTGGCGATCAAAATTTTGGTCGCCAAAAACTTATTTTCAGTGACTAAAAATATTTTAGTCACCATATATTGAGTTTCGGCTACTAAGACTATTTAGTCGCCGAATGGAAAATAAAAAATTATTTTTTTATCTTTGGCGACCAAAATTTTGGTCGCCAAAAACTTATTTTCAGCAACCAAAAAAAAATTAGTCGTCGTATATTTATTTTTTCCGACAAAAAAAAAAAGTTAGTCGAGGGGTGTGGTAGAGAGAAGGTTGAGAGAGATCAGGAATCGAGACGAGGACTCAAATCTGATTCAGATCTCGACGATGTTTCGGATCCAGCAGAGGCACCAGTGGAGGAGAAGGAGGATGAGCCCAGCTGTATAGTTAGCTTTGGAAACTAAAATTCTTTAGTCGCAAATGAAAAATAAAAATTTACTTTTTATCTTTAGCGACCAAAAGTTTGGTCGTCAAAAATTTATTTTTAACGACTAAATAAATTTTAGTCATCATATACTAACTTTTGCGGACTAAAAGAAATCCAGTCGCCAAATATCTAGTATAATTTGATTTTAATATTTGGTGGCTACCTCATTTGGTTAGAAAATATACATTTGTGGTGACCAAAACACATTTAGTCAGTATTTATTTTATTTTTGACGACTAATTAAGTTTTAGTCATCGAAAATAATGTTTTGGACTACAAAAAATAAAATTGGTCCCTAAATGTGCAATCTTTAACTACTAAAAATAATTTAATCGGTATTTATTTAATTTTTAGCTATTAAATTCCGGTTGCTAATTATAATTAAAAAATTTGGACGCTGAACTTCAAATTTTGGAGGGATTTTTAGATTAATTTGGTGAGGAATTCTGGAGGGATGTCAAATACACAAATGAGTTAGGGCTTAGAAACAAAAGGCACCGTTTGGTAAGACTTTCTAACTATGATTTGAAAATATGAGTTGTATTTTGAGTTTGTGTGTTTTGAAATTATGATTTGAGTGTAGAAAATTTGTTTGGTTATGATATTTGAATAGAGTGTTGAATTGAGTGTGGAATTGAGTTTTAAAAGTTTGATTTGACATGTGAAGTAAGAAAATTTGTTTGGTTATGAATTTTGGAAAGAGTTTTCAAAACTTAATTCAAATTGTTATAACTCATAACAAAACACACTACTTTCATACTATTAAAAATTCTGATCAACACTCATAATCAAACTCTTTTTAAAATTCAATTAAAAAAATTTATTATTAACAAAAAATAACATTAATCAATTTTTTAATTGAAAATACTACAAGGGAAATAATTTTTTTTTTCAAAATAAATATTCAAAAAATTTAAATCATAAATATTTAAATAATTTAAATAATCTAAAAAAATTAATAAGTAAAAAATTAAAATAAATAATCAAAAAATTTAAATCGTAAAACTTTAAATAATTTAAGATTTTAATATTTTAAATTTAAAAACAACTCTACACTCAAATCGCAACCAAACACATAAAACAAAACTCAATTAAGAAATTATTTTTAAAACTCATAATCAAACACATAACTCAAAACTCCATATTGTTTTCACAACTTTATACTCAAATCATAACTAAACACATAACAAAAAAATTAAAATATTTAAAAATATTTTTATAAAATAGAGTTTGAATTTATTTTTATAAAATATTTTAAAATTTGAAAAATGAAAATCGTAGTATTTAAAAATTAAAATATTTAAATATTCAAAAAATTAAAAAATTAAAAAATCGTAACATATTTAAATATTAAAATATTTAAAATCTTAGCAAAATTAAAATATTGATTTGAATTAAATTTTGAAAAAAAATTTAAATTATGTGTTTGATTATGAATTTTGAAAAGGAATAATTATATTTTGAATTGAGTTTTAAAAAATAAGTGTAAAATTATAATTTGAAAATTCAAAATAAATCTTACCCTCAAATCAATGGGCGAAACTACAATTTGAGAGACTAATCAAATGAAGCCTGTCACACCCCACTTTTTATTACTTGAAAACATTACCAAAGCCTGTAAATTTAGGTCCATATTTTTTTTTTATAAATACATTTACAAATATCTATTACACTTGAGTAATAGAATCTCAAAGATACATGTTCTCCATCTCTCAATAATTACAACAACAATAATACATGCCAAGCTTCTGCCGCGAAGCTACAAATAAATAATTACAAATACAACTCCACTACCTTTACATCTACTAAGAAAGCTATACGAATGAACTGAAGAACTCCTTAAATCTTCAATCAAATAACCCAAACTTTCCTTCCTGTAAAAAAATTTTACAACAACGGGGTGAGCACTAATGCCCAGTAGGAATCTCATAGTTCTAAATCAATAACGAACACACAGATAGAAATGATCATGCATGCGGGGTGATACAATATAGTAGGGTGACATTTCATAATCTCAAAATATCATAAGTAAGGTATCTTTTTCTCAAAAACAATTTAAGCACTTGTAGGAAAAACCTTGACCATAAAAATCATCCACTGAACTTTAGAAAATCATAGATCCTTGTGAAACAACCATATTTAAGAAACAACATCATTTAAATGTTATTAACCAATTTCCCAAACATTTCTCAATTAATTTTCCATTGTTATTACTCTTCTTTTCCTTCCATTCTTCTTTTCTACTTTTCACTTTTAACTTAAAACCCCATAATTTCAAGGCAATTTCCTTTTTGACTCCGCCAACAATTCTCCTATACTCATTTCACCAGATTAATTTCACATAAAGTTTCATTTCAAGATAACACAATGATAGTAAACTCTTGCAAGCCAATCCTTTATTTAATTATAGGACAACTCTCACAATTTACTTTTATTAACACAACTACTTCATTAAGTTTACCATCATAATCTATAATCAATTTACACTCTTAGGACACAAATGTCTACATTGTCTATGACACACGGTCTATGTCACAATACACTTTCCATTTATCTGAGACATGGCTCGAACGGCCAAACAACTCAACAAGGATATCACATCAAGTTTAACCTTTCTTATACCAAATTAAACACACTATCTGATGTTATAACAATCTCAATCAAATCCACTTGCATCCTTCCCACCTGTTACACTTGATGGTGATGTATCATATCAACATCAAATAGAAATATTTCTATTATCAATAAGCACACACATATGTGATGCTTGGAGTCCATCCTATCTCCTCCCAACAAATCCGGTTTAGAGGTCCATCCCTATCTTCCCTAAACCGTGAGTTCATCCCTATCTCCTCCCAACAAATCCGGTTAGAGGTCCATCCCTATCTTCCCTAAACCGTGGAGTACATCCCCTTTCTCCTCCCAAACAAAGATACATATACAATGTAATACACACTTGCCATATACAACACATAATCAATACAAGTAATGTTCTGTATTAATTCAACAGTCAAAATAAATGACTTAATTTCAGTTATACCTAAGCCACATGCAAGGTCTACAACAACCACGACTATCCTCCACCGATAGCCCAAAAGCGATTATTTCTAAACAAGAAATAAATACATCAATGAATGTAAATTCGACATTCTCAAAGGTAAGTATTTAAACTACCCAATTATATCATTAATCTCATAATTTCCCCAATTTCATGAATTAAACCCAATTCCACATTTTTCCTTAAATTAATTATACAAATTAATCTAAGCCAAAACTCTAAGGTTTCTCCCAAAATTACCAAACTACCCCACATACCAAAATACCACAACTTAGGATTAAAAGCGTATAAATGGGCAATCATTTCCAAAATTCAATTAAACTTGTATATATACCATTCCATACCTCAATTTCATGATTCTACTTTCAATTTGGGCAAACTCATTGTTTATCATCATAAATCAACCTAGGGTTTCAAGAAAAATCTAGAAATTTCAAGAAAAATTCCAACTTCTTAACCCATTATTTTCTTCTTCCAATTTTCCCTTGATTATACATCCTAGGTTCTGATCCATAATCTAAACCCAACAATAACACCCCAAACTCTTCAAATCAAATCTCCCAAATTTCCATAATATAATTCTATATGCTAAAAATGTAGATTTTGCATTTATATACTCCAAAATACCACAAATCTATCTATTAATGTAAGCATTGAAGGAGAACTAGGACCCTACCTCAAGAAACATGCAAATGACCGAGCTATCGGAAGAATCCTCCACAAATCCGAGCTTCAATCGGTTGAAAATGTAAATCTTCATGCCTTCTTCACTTTTGGTGGAAGATCTTGATCAAACCTAAGGAAATGGAAGTATTTGGGATCAAAACCCTAGGGTTTTCGGACCTAGGGCAAGAGGAAAGAAGAGGAAAAGAAAATGTAAGAAATGATCTCAAAATCCCGTTTTTGAGCTGCTGTATTCGCGCATCTCGCTCGAGCGAAGAGAAGCTCGCTCGAGCGAGCATGCTTCCAGCACAGACACACAAAATTCAAACAGGTATAACTCTCCCATCCGGACTCCGTTCTAGGTCGTTCTTGTGTCCAAATTGAAGCCCCGGAAACAAGCTTTCCAATGGTTCTGACCTCACATTCAAATTCAAAGTATGGAAGGAGAAAAAGGCAAAAGAGTGATGGCTGGTCAAAAACTCAAACTCCAAACTTGGGGCTTTTTATCTAATCTTATCCAAATGCCTTGTTAAGACTTCAATTAAGGTTCCAAACATCACCCAAGGGTCCTCAATTATAATATTTAAAGTCCACTCGTCAACCCATCAATATCAAGAGTCTAACAACCGTACAAGTTTTAAGGTGACGGGCACTACTTTTCATCAATCCAAAGTGAATCAAGATCCGAGTCATTACAAAGCCAAAGTTTCTCACTCCGTGACTCACTGTCTCTCTCGCATCTGCCCTCCTCCGATTATCTCTCTCTCTCTCTCTCTCTCTCTCTCTCTCTCTCTCTCTCTCTCTCTCTCTCTCTCCTCAATTCCCTGTCACAGACCTAACCCCGAACCCCTTATTACTATCTTCATTTTCTCTCTTCCTCACTCCCTCTCTCCGCCATCCCAATCTTGATCAATAGTGGTGGCCCCAAACTTCCTATTTCAGCCATAGGGGAGATTTCGAAGGGAGCCACTACAAAAAAGGGAGATTTCACTGGACCACCACCGTCTCCAGGGAGATTGGTACTCGATCGTCGTCAATATTCAAGGAGATCTGAAACAGGTATTTTAATTAGTTAAGTTCTTCGTTTTTCCCCACCTGAATCAGATCAATCTCTCTCTCTCTCAGGAGATCTTGGTTGCTCATAGCCGATTCTTCGCGATTAAGCTTTCCGATCGGCGGTCGAAGCAGCAGCGAACTTCTAACCCCTACATTGTTGAGATTGCTGATTGTGATGATGTTGAAGTTTACATTGAGGCTCTATGTCACTAGAGTACTTGGAATCTTGAAGGTACTAATAATCATTTGCACATTGTAGAGGAAACTATGAACTTTTGTTGAATTTGTAGATTTTTATGTTTGTACCTATTTGTATGTGTATATGAAATGAATTGTATACATTTGTACCAATTTGCCTATATATATGTCTGTTTTTCTTTCCTTCAAACTATTTGATAAAATGTCTCTTAGGAACTATTTATTGTAAAACACCCTTGTGGACCCATCCCCTATTTGGGATGGAGGACAAGGTCAAAGTTAAATAATTCTAATAATACATTTGATCACTAAGCAAAGCATGGCAAAGTGTAGAATTTTATCTAATGGTTCTATCAGTGAAAATTGCTCTGAAACTTTTTTCCTTGCATCATTGGCTTGGCTAGTGGACTAGATGTCTATTATCTATGTACTGTCATCAAATCAAATTTGTATGTCTTTATCTTGATGCGGTTGTGAAATTCTAACTATAATTTTGATATTTTTCCCTGTTGGTACATCTTTCCTTTTGAATCTATCTCATTGAAGGGAAGACATTGATGTGAAATTCCCTACAAGTTGCGGGACGTCAAATCTACCTTTGAACTATTCTGAAACGGAAAAGCAAATAAAGGAGATGAAATGGAAAAAAGAAAGAATACCGGATGATATGTAGAGAGAACAAGCATTATTGGACCATGAAAAGTTAATTTTTGATTTAAAAAAACAGGAGTATGTCAAGTTCTTCGCAGAAAGCTCATCATATGCGACTTAGGTAATGCCTTGAGCATATTTTTACTGGCAATGTACAAATTTTCTGAGGAGTAAATTTATTAGCTATAAGTTGACGTAGACTGATTTTACATGCTATGTACAAATTTGCTCATAGTGTTCTTAGTTGAGTTACTTGGGGGAACACATTTGCTCATTGTGTCATGTCCCTGCTTTGACTCTTGTTCTGTTTTGTTTGGTTTGGTTTACATGATGCTAAAAATTGAATTTGACGTTTTCTCAGCATGCATTCTGGGCTACATACATGCTGCATTACTTCATGTGTATCATGTCCCTTCCTTGTCTTCTGAACCTTGTTATTTGGTGTACAGGATGTGGATGCCAAATGTTTGAATTAAAGTCCTGTCACTATGCCTTATGGATCATGTGCATCTTTGCCTTTGCCTCACCACTATATTATTGTAAATGTATATGAAATTACTTTAGAAAGCTGTCATGTTTTCTTCATCAAGGGGACCTTGTGTGTTGCTATCCACGACTTTTTTTTTTTTTTTTTATATCTCGCAGGCTATTAATTCATGTTTTCATGCACATGTGTCGTAGTGTGATTTCATCCATTCATGTGTTGGGTGCATGTTTCTTAGTTTTCAAAATAATCTAGTCATATGTTTATTTTATTTTTTTATATACTCTTGTGAGACTAAGTTGTTTTGGAGATTGTGGCACTAATAGCTGTTTTACAGATCATGGCCGTGAGAAAGAAGTTTGTTTTTGTTGGCTGTAATGAGTTAGGGTGATTAGGATTTTATTTGTTAGGTGTGTTTTGTCACGGCATTGCCAAATGGGGAGATTGTTAGGTTTTATTCTTGGCAATCCTCTTTGACAAGGATTTGTATAAGAAGTTGGTTTTCTTCCAAAACTAGGATTACTTTTGGATTTCTATAAGTAATTGGATTTCTTCCAAAATTAGGATTACTTTGATTTTCTATAAGTAGTTGGTTTTCTCCCAAAACTAGGGTAATTCCTCCAGATCTTCTTTTTGGTTCTTAAGGTTTATATCTGGGGATATTTTGTTAGTTTTCTTTGATATTTTATTGAGTATTCAACTCATGGTTTAAAGAGAGTACATCAAAGGTTTTGTTTGTTATACACAAGAGAGAGAGAGAGCTGTTATTCGGTGGATCCTGAAGAATTCGAGCCTGAAGCTTCGGTGGATTCTCTAGTGGCTCATTGTAAAGACAATTCCGTGGTGAATACGGGGTTGGAAGAGGTACATAGAGGTTGGTTCAATTAGGCGTGGATTCACTAGGTAATTGAGAGTATACCTGTGTAATTCCTTTAAATCTTCTTAGTGGATTGTTTTGTGGCTGTTACCTATAGTTTTTTAATCACAGTTGGAGTTGTCCAATTGTGATTTTTTCACGTAAAATCGTTGTTTCAATTTGTCTTTGATTGTTTGATTGGGATTGTTATATTCTGCTTAAAATTGGTACATAATCACAAATCAACATCTAGGGTTTCTAGATTTTTCATTTGTTTATTCAATACAAAAGAGAGTGTTGTTCTTCAGTGGATTCCATGAAATTCGGGCCTGAAGCTTTGGTAGATTCCAGAGTGGCTCATCGTCGTGATTCGACATTGGCGTTGTGGAATCAACATTGGGCAAGACAATTCCGAGGTGAAGACGGGGACTGGAAGAGGCACGTAGGGGTTGGTTTGATTTGGGCATGGATTCACTAGGTAATTGAGAGTACACTTGTGTAATTCCTTTATGTCTTCTTAGTGGATTATTTTGTGGCTTTTGCCCGTGATTTTTTATCACAATTGGGGGCGCTCCAATTGTGGTTTTTTCCACGTAAAATCTTTGCGTTGATTTGTCTTTAATTATTTGATTGAGATTGTTATTAATTGTTTAAAATTGTTTTAATCACAAATCAAAATCTAGGAGATTTCTAGATTTTTAAAGTTCTATTATAAGTTAATGTTGCTTTTTGCATTGCAATAATTGATGGGAGTTATAAAAAATTTGTTTTCCAAAATAGGGAAGTTGGCCTTAGTTAAATAAATTTTTCATGAATTGCTCGATGAAATGTTTCAAGTAGGCCAACAATTGGGTTGGTTTGGGTTTCCAAAAGGGATGGTTTAAGAGTTAAATTTAATCACTTATTAATAGTAACAATTTCTTTCACAACCTTTTGTTGTTGTTGTTGTTGTTGTTTTTTTTTTTTTTTTTTTTTTTTGATTGGCAAAAAGAAGACTTTATTGATAAAATATATGAAAAATTACATCAATAAAGAGGAGCTTGGAGCTATAACAAGCTCCAACCTCCTAGTTGGTGAGAGACCAACAAACAAAGGGGCAAGTCTTATGCTCAAATATTGAGTGGTCCTCCACATCAGCTTCATCTTCACCCTTCTTGCTCCCCACAACAGATCTCTGCTCTTGATCCTGTTCCTCACCATTTGAATTTGAATTTTCCATTTGAGGCTGTTCACTATGACATTTGCATTGCTTGTATATCCAGGTGGTTTGAACCATATGCAAACAGCAAGCCTACAATGCGAATATTGACTTACATGTTAACTTGCAGAAAAATATGACAATAAATGCATTTGCAAGCACTTAATATGCTAGAACATAATGTATCTGCTTATGTATACACTATGTTTATACACAAGTGTATAAAATATAATGTAATGTTGCCAAAGCAATGTTAAACAAAAAATGAAGGCAAACCCAGCAAAGCAGGGAAAGAAATTCTACAAAATATGTCTTCCCTTGTCTTATATAAAATTTCCTTAGCAATACACATATGTGAAAGGAAATTCATCAAATTTACAAAATTGTTCAAATGAAATTCATGGAATTCATATTATAGTTCAAGAATTAAAGAAATTCACAAGTACATAAAAGAGAGCCATAATTCAAACAGTTAAAGTTTTTTTTTTTTTAATTATTTTTTTAAATCACAGAGACAAAAAGAGACCCATTGTTCAAAGAATTAAAGAAATTAACGAAAAAAAAAATGAGAGAGACTCACATCAGTTCCTACAACTAGATCATCACGAAGATAGTCATTATCCATCGAAATGCATGCATTCAAGGTCTCAGAACGTTAAAATAAAAAAGATAAAACAAACCCAGAAACAAAAAGATAACAATAATGTCTCCGATAACATGATTTGGGGATTTTCATCAATTTTTATACAATCACATGTTTTAGATTCAACAAACACACTAAAATTTTAGATTTAACAAAATAATTTCTTTTATACAATAAGAACCTAAAACAAATTTTTTAGGTCCTCAATCAAAACATTATTTTTTCAATTGAAATCTCCAAATCAAAAACAAATTTTTTTTTTTTTCAAATCTCCAAATCTTAACCCTATAACAAATAGGTTCCAAACCTGGTTGAAGGGAGAGATTTTTCTTCATCGAGTCCCTTCGCCGTGATTTCGTTTCTCTCGTCTCTCCGTCGTTCCCCTTCCGGCCGGATTCTTTCCTCTCTGTCGTTTCTTTTATTTGCTTCACCAGTGTCAAGAACAGAGCTGCTATTAGAAAGAGAGAGAGAGCTGGAGGAGGGCAGAGGCGTGATGGCGGTGATGCTCCCGTACCCGACGCCGACGGAGACAAAGGCGAGAGAGAGATGGAGGAGGGCAGAGGCGTGAGAGAATGAGAAAGAGGGAGAGAGTCAGAGAGTGAGAGACATAAAAATGAAACTTACAATTTCCCTCCCAAGTTTCCCTCCGAAGTCTGAAGCACAATGTTTAAAAATTTTAATTATAATCGGCGACTAATATTTAGTCGGTAAAAGTAAAAATAATAAAAAATATATATAAAAATAGGCACTAAAATAAGAAAGAAAAAAATATATATGTAACAAATCTAAGGAATAAAAGTAACAAATATATTAAAATTATATTTAAATAAAAATATAAGTACTAAAATTATAAATTTAAAAAATTAAAAATATTAAATTATCTTAAATATTTGTCCTAATATTTTTTTTACTGACAAATATAATAATATATTTTAAAATCTTATTTTCTTATATTGTTATATTATATATATATATATATATAATAAGAAAGAAAAGAAAGAAAGAAAATTAAAAAAAAGAAGGAAAAAATTTATACTAAAAAATATTTTAATGAAAAATATTTTTCACTAAAATAAAAGTTAATTTTCTGTAGTCAATGAAAAATATTTTTCTGCGGCCTTTTTATTTATTTATTAAATATCATGAACTAATTTTTTGTGGTATAGGAAAATGAGCGGTAGTAGTAGTGAAGGTGGAGGTGGTGGTGGTGATGGTGATGGCAAAAGAGATTATTGGTGAAGTTGTGGTAGTGGTAGTGTAAATGGAGTGGCAGGGGTGAAAGAGAGGTAATGGTAGTAGTAGTAGCAGTAGTAGTAGTGGTGGTAGTAGAGTGGTAGCGATAGTAGTAGTAATGGTAGTCGTAGAGGTGAAGAGAGATGAGCGAGAGAGATAAAGAGAAGAGAGATGAGCAATGTGAACACAATGGGGGAGAGAGATAAATAGACAGATAGACACATAGAAAGAGAGAGAGAGAGAGAGAGAGAGAGAAGAGAGACAAAACAGAGAGAGAGAAAGAAAGAGAGAAGAGTGATAAGAGTGAGAGAGATAAAGAGAGAAAGAGATATAGAGAGAGAGAGACAGACAGAGAAAGAGATGTGAAAAATAGATCAGGCTTGTTAAATTAATATTTTTTTATTTTTTTATTGTTTATATTTTTTACTTTATTGTAGTTTTATGACTCAGTTTATGAAAAAAAATTACAAAATTTAGAAATAGAGAGACAGAGATAAAGACAGAGACAGAGTAGAAAAGAGAAAGAGATAGAGACAGAGACAGAGACAGAGACAGAGAGAAACAAGATATGAGTAAGAGATAGACAAAGAGAGAGATAGAGAGCGAAAAGAGATGATCGAGAGAAAGACATAGAAAGAGATAGAGAGAGATGAGAGAGAGAGAAAGAAAAAGAGAGAGAGAGAGAGAGAGAGAGATAGAGAGTAAGAGACAGAAAAAGTGACATAGAGCGAAAAGAGATGATCGAGAGAAAGACATAGAAAAAGAGAAAGATAAAGAGAGAAGAGAGAGAGCGAGAGAAGAGAGATGAGCAAGAGAGATAGAGACAAGAGAGATGAACGAAAGAGACAGAGAGAGATATAGAAAGGAGAGAAGAGATATATATGTGAGAGACAGAGAGAGAGAGAGAGACAGACAGACAGATAGATAGACAAACAGATAGACAGATAGACAAACAGATAGATGAGTGAAGGCCTTGAATGCCCAGCCCCCTGCTTTGCTCGCCACTCCCATCTCCAGTCTTTTTGTCTCTCTCTCTTAATATACAAAATAAAGAAACAGCAGTGTTAGAGAGCTCGAAGAGCTCCGAATTCCAATCAAAGCAGCGTTTCTTTTTTTTTTCGAATCGAGAAGGAAGACGAAGAAAGCAGAGGAGGAAGAGAAGAAAGAAGAAGAAAGAAAGAAGAGAAGGCAGGGGCGGAGATCGGCGGAGATCGGCGGAGCTCGACGGAGATCGACGGAGATCGGCGGAGCTCGACGGAACTCGACGGAGATCGGCGGAGCTCGACGATCGGCGAGGCTCGACGATCGGACGAACTCGACGATCGGAAGCTCGGCCGGAATGCACGGGCCCCTCTGTGTGTGTGTGTGTCTCCCTCTCTCCTCTCCGCTCTCCCTCTCTCTCTCTCCTCTCTCCTCCCTCACGTTTTGAGTCGCGAGGAAGAAGAAAAAAAAAAAACGCAGCGTCGTTTCCGCAGATTTGAGGATTCGAGGGAGCTCGGTTTCGAGCTCCCAAGCTTTATTCATAAAGAAAATACAACCCTAGAGAGTGAGAGACAGAAAAACTAAAATCTGAAATCTGAAGCCAATGAAAATATTGTAAGTAAATCTGAAGCCAATGAAAATACTGTTTCCCTCCCAAGTTTCCCTCCGAAGTCTAAAGCATAATTTTTAAATTTTGTAATTATAATCGCCGACTAAAATTTAGTCGGTAAAAAATATATTAATTAAGATGAATTCTAACCACTGACTCTAGCCTGGAAGGTTTGATATCAAATCATACTAACACTATGTAAAGTTGATTTGCAATTAAGATGAATTCTTCTTTGAGGCATTTCGTCAAACACCCTGTCCACCATTGGATCTCCCCCTTGATATGAGAAGCAGAAAACCACTTTGCTATCAAATATGAGAAGCTTCCACACCATTGGTCATTTTTGCTCAATTCACACTTCCACACCATTGGTGTTTCGGATATCAACTATTGAATGAAAAACCATGGTTTGAATATGAACTACTAAACCATAGGTGGGAGGGATAATGATGTAACACAGGTGCAATGGAAAGGAAAGAAATAATATGTCAGGTAGTTCAAGTTAAAGCACTCCAAAGTTTCCCTCCGAAGTCTGAAGCTCAAATTTTCAATTTTGTAAGACTAATCGCCGACTAAAATTTAGTCGGTAAATAATGAATTAAAAAAATATATTAAAAGTTACAAAAAAAAATTCATTATTTAAATTTTTTTTAAATAAAAGTAACAAATATATTAAAATTATATTTAAATAAAAATATAAGTAATAAAATTATAAATTACAAATATTAAATTATCTTAAATATTTGTCATAATATTTTTTTTACTTAAAAATATAATAATATATATAAAAATTTTATATTCTTATATTATATATATATATATATATAATAAGAAAGAAAAGAAAGAAAGAAAATTAAAAATAAAAGAAGGAAAAAAAATTTAAAAAATTGAGCCACTCAACCAAGTGTTTTTTAGTCGCCAATTACTTTTATAAATCCTCAAATTTAAATTAGAAATGTCTCCTCCAAATTTAAATTAACTATAGTGTTTGATTATTGTTAACCGTGTATAACGTAAAAATAATTTTAAAAAGTTGAAAAAATTAATTATTAAAAAATTAAGAAAAATTTAAAATCAAATAATTTCAATAAGTCTTACAAATAATTGGGATATTTTGTCTTTTATTAGTACTGGTAATAATATTGAAAAATTTATTGAAATGATAAATTATTGGGATATTTTGTCTTTTATTTGTGAATTTTGATTTATTCTTAATTTATTAGTGTTATTGAAATATGATGATGTAAAAAGTATAAATAGTTTAATTGTACTTTTCATCTGAAAATAATAGTCTATTTTCAGAATTTAATTTCTTTTTGTGATACAATTATTACATTTTAAAAATATTAATTTATCAAAATTACCTTTTCATAGTATATTTTTTTTAGAAATATCAATTGTCATAATTGTAAATTTTTTTTATTATTAATGGATTTACAAAAAGGACAAAATAAGAAATTCATATTATTTTAAAAATTAATATTTTTGGATGGTGGGTGTGCAACCTCTTCATAAAAAAAAATAAAAAATATAAAAAAAATATAAATAAATAATTTTTTTTATTTTCATTCGGCTACCAAACATTTAGTAGCCGAAAGTAGGTCTATAGCGACTAAAATAAATTTGGTCGCCGAAGCTTGACATTTGGCGACCAAAAGTTTGGTCGGGAAAGATTAAAAATTAATTTTTTTTTATTTTCATTTGGCTACCAAACATTTAGTAGCCGAAAGTAGGTCTATAGCGACTAAAATAAATTTGGTCGTCGAAACTTCACTTTTGGCGACCAAAACTTTGGTCGGGAAAGATTAAAAATTAATTTTTTTTATTTTCATTCGGCTACCAAACATTTAGTAGCTAAAGGTACCTCTACAGCTACTAAATTTTTTTTAGTCGCCAATTGTGATATGTTTAGCTACTAAAAATTTTTTTAGTTGCCAATTGTAATATCTTTAGCTACTAAATTTTTTTTAGTAGCCAATAATCAACATTCCCCTACTAAAAAAAATTAGTAGCTAAAAAGTTGACTTTTGCCGACTAAAATTATTTTTGGTAGCCAATTCCCTGACTTTTGGCGACTAAATTGGTTTTGGTAGCTAAAAGTGGTCGGCAAAAATGCTTTTTCTTGTAGTGACTGATGAAATGAACCTGATAACGTTCGAAACCTGCAAGAACATGATTTGAGGAAACAAAATAAAAGGCTAAGATGATTGTTGGAAGAAGAGAACGGTTTATCATCATATGCCTCATTCTACAACTGGAAAGAAGTGTTCTGAGTTGGTTTGTGCCTGTGTGTATTGTATATAAATAGTACTGGTCTAACTGTGGTTTAAATGTCTTTCTATTTACACGGTAATAAATCAGTAAATATAATTATGAGTATTTAAATAGATGAGTAATGTTAGAGACGCGTATTTATATTTAAAAATTTATCTACAATGATGTGATATGGGAGTTGGGGTATTAAGTACATAACAAATAAAAAATTGACACATATCTTGTCACATCATTGTGGGTATTTTTTGAGGATCTTAAACATTTTCCTAAATAGATTATCAATAAGTTAACCCATTCATTGTACATTTTTGTATGTCTTTTTATAAAAAAAATTAAAAATATATTTAATTTTTTTTTTTTCATTCAAATAGGTCCAATTTATATATTATGTATTTTAAATCAATGTACAAATTACAAATACCTAAAACTTTCAAATTATGTCATATTATCTATTAGTGCATTAATTGATATATACCAATTAGTACATACACCAATTGGTATATCAATTAGTACCATCACCTATTAGTACATTAATTGATATACCAATTGGTATTGATATACCAATTAGTACATGCACCAATTGGTATATCAATTAGTACCAACATATGTTATGACATTATTATTGATCCTACCCATTATACAAATTACAAATACCTAATACTTCTAAAATTATGCTATATCATCTATTAGTACATTAATTGATATACCAATTAGTGCATATAACATTATTCTAGATTTATGGTGCTTCTAAAATTACACTTACCTACTTTATTTTTTCCGATATTATCAATATTTCCTCTTCTATCATATATTTCTTAAATATTGTCAAGTATGCTCCAGTCCATATTACGGATTGAGAATTTGCCTTCCTTTTACTATTGTGTACATGCTCTCTTATATCAATACTCTTTTTTGCGCTAAGTTTTTACATTATTTTAAACTTGATTAAATTACAAATTAGTTAAGTATGTGATTTAAATTTAAGTTTTTAATTGAGGATGTTCGCACACTCATATGCAAGGTCAACCAATTAGTTGATTATGAATTAGATTTGAGTTAATTAAAGAAGCCTATATTGATCCAATTTCCTTCACTTTTCATTTAAACTTTATATGATGCATTTACAAACATACAAGTTAATATAACTACTGCAAATATGAGATGGAAGGGGAAGCTAATGAGGATGGAAGAGGAGGTGATGGGGGATGGGAGCTGAAGAGAGGGTGATCGGAAAGCGTTGGGAGGGGAAATGAGGCCATGGTGGTGGAAAGGAACGAAGGCCACGACAATGGCTAAGAATGGGAAAGAAGTGGTGGCCAAACAGATTTTTTTTTTTCTTTTCTTGATTTATTTTATTTTTTTTTAAAAAAAAGTAAAATAAAAGAGCAACTCCACAACTTGATAGAATGATCGTTTTATGAGTGAATACCAAAGTTGATTAGACTTCATGATCAAAGATTTATTCCAATCAAATAGTAGTATTGTCCAACGAAATGCTTCTCAGTTCAATCTATCTACAAGGAATTTGTCTCCTCTATTGGGCCAAGATTGAAAATTTCGCTCTTGCACCACACAGTTCAATTTTTTAGCTGGCTAGCTTGGCATGGAATTTGGTGATACACTTGAAACGGTGAACCATATCCTTCTACATTGCTCTAAAGTTTGGAAATTATAGTCTGCTGCCATAGATTGGTGGGGAATGGTTTGGGTGACACGCAGTTCAATTCAAGACCTCTTCGTACGGTAGCAAGGGACCTCCATCAAAAGACAATAACATTAGATATCACCAGTTATATAACTTTATCCAATTCAAGCTGCCATTTCTAATATAGAAACCATCCGGTTTTACTGCCCAATAACACATCCAAGGCTCATTGGGTGTCTGGCAATAATTTATCCGAAGTTTTGAAGAAAACATCAAAGCTTCTGTCCTTTGAATTCCACTGGAATTGGCAGAAGAAGTGAGTAGTTTTCGAAACATTTTCCCGAACGTTGTGTTTGGTTGAGGATTTGATGATGGAATTGAAAATGGAAATGGAAAAGGAATGTGAAATATGAATAAAATATACCTATATTTTACGTAGTTTCACACATCTTTTCTCTTTCCTTTTCCAAATCCTTTCCTAAATCTCCCAAACAAACACAATGTAAAGCTCCAATGGAAGTCCTCACCATAGTTCAAGAAATGCTCTCCAAAATCTTTGTGTTTTGATTGGCAACGAATCTTCAATGGGTTGAGAAAGTTTGGGACTTGACTGATGATATAAACCTCAAGGGTAAGGGTTGGGGTTGTGCAAGAACATGATTGGAGCAAGCAAAGTAAAGGACTAAGATGAGGATTAGAAGAAGAGAATGGTTCCTCATTGAAGGGGCTAAATGCGAAATGGGTCGGGTCCAAGCTTTTGGCCGGCCCAATCCACTGAAGTCTAAATCCAAGTGGGTTTGATAAGTATATGGGCAAACCAATTAAGCCCAACTTCATGATCAACAGTTCACCCAAGTCCTCAAGCACTTGCGCCCAACCCGCAATGGAAATGCTAGTCCAGCCGTGGTGTTGGGCTAGGCTGAGTTGCGAGACTGAATCTATGGGCTGAACAGAAAATAGACCGAACCCATACAAAGATATCCGAATGGACCAGCCCATCTCCATGAATGATCCTGTAAAAGGTCGAGACAATGCATAATGATGCCGAGCTGAGGTACATCAGTACCAAGCTAAGGAAACCTCGCAAGGAAACGTGGAAGTTGTGAATGTGTGCATGTACAAGTTGTCACCTCAGCTGGTCCCCTACACCTAGAATCACGGAAGTTGTTGAACCAAAGGAATGTGGTTTGTTATCAGCATGACTACAATGAGTATCTGCATTCAATGACAACTACCAGGTGGTCCCCCACCATGAGCAATGCCAAAAGGACACCTGGCAGCATCCAAGCTCCATGAACCCACCTTGAGAAGCAAGCAATGAACAATATATATACTACATGAACTTCACATTGAAGGTAGAAGAAAATGGAACTGAACGATTCCAAGAAAAACCACATTTAGATACAAACTCAATTCTCTCTTCATCTCTTCTTCGATAGCTAATTCCCACACCTGAGGGGTTATCCGGCCAACCCCGGTCGGGTAGCTCTAACGGTGTTTCCTGTGGCAGGAACCTCAGTCCCTGGATAGTCCAACCGAGTGCAGGGCCCCGATCCACTTTCATCTAGTGTGGAATCCGGTATGCACACTCATCATATAATTTGAAAGAAGTGTTTTTTCAGTAGATGTTGTTGTTGCCTTTTGCCCATGTGTGTATGTGTATAAATAGGACTTGCATTTTGCATCTACAGTAAATATAATTAATTACTTATAAAATGGATTTTTCTACTTTGAAAAAATTTAGGCAAATTATACTCTTTTTTTTTTTTTTTTGAAGACAAAAAAGGATGCTTTGAGGTGTCATCACTGCATCCATGGGCCTAAACCCGTGCTTGGGTAGCTGATTGTCGGCCTGATTTAACCTAACCCAAAGGAAGGGATCCACTACCGAAGCACTAATGAAACTCAACCACACGCCACAGACGAGCTCAAGTTTTTTAGGAAAGTATAGGCGAGGTCTCAAGAGAGCATGCAAAGCAACAAAATTCGCCCCTCTTAGCAATCGAACCTGGGTCACGTCTGTGGAGAGAGATGCTTTCTCCACTAGGCCACCACCCCCGATGGTGGGCAAATTTTACTTTGTTCCTGACTGTTTAATTGTCTCAGTCAATTACTAAATTCTAAGTCAAGTAGCAATTTGTTCTAGGGAAATTCTATTTGCACACCATGCAAACCCTTAGTACATGCCACCAATGTGTTCAGATATAAAATTTTGAACAAATGTCAAATGTTCGGATTTAAAGTTATCAATAAAATAAATTTTTCAAAAATACATTTTGTTCAATTATTTATATCTAAAACAACTGCTTTATGTTCATAAATTTATATCTGAATATTTGAGTTTTGTTTGGAAATTTATATGCAAACATCATTTGTGGTGTGTATTGAGAGTTTATATAGTATGTGAATAGAATTACCCTTTGCTCTATTTACATAATGCCATTTAAAAAATTAACAAAGAATAACCAGGTGATAGTATTAATTGTACTTAGCACCCTTGTACTTTTTTTGAAATTTCACTTTAATATTTAGCATTGTTGTACTTTTACTAAAATCTAACTTCAGCCCCTACAGTTTAATTTTCCTCTAAATTTTTTAAACGATATTACTCAACAGGACCCAATTGTAACTTGACACAAAATGTAAAGGTTAACTAAGGCAACTAACCACCAGGGTTGGTGGCCCAGTGGTGAAGGCGTTGCCTTCCCACAGCAGTGAGTCAAGTTTGACTCCTGAGGGTGCGAAATACTAGATTTTCTAGTGGCTTTCTTCTAAGACTTCGCGTTGTACTCTGATCAAACATTGACCCTACTAGGGGGTGGTTGATGAGCTCTATTGGTGCCACAGTGACAGATCGCTTCTTATGGGTTGGGTTAAATCAGGTGTACTCTAATCGAACCTTGACTCTGCTAGGGGATGGTTGATGAGTTCTACTGGTGTCTCAGTGGTAGATCCCTTTCTATGGATTGGGTTAAATCAAGCTGACAACCTGTTACCTAAGGGCTTGAGCCCATGGATGCCGTGATGAAGCATCCTCCTTTTTTTTATTTGTTCCTCAAAAAGTGAGGCAATTAAAAAATAGGAAGCAAAGTAAGACTTGATGTAAAATACAAAGGTACAAAGTTGTAATTTGTCCAAAAATTTCAAAAGATACCACTGAAAAGCACCCCTACCCCAATTTTAAATAATATTTTATTAAAACATATTTAAATTATTTCAGTATAATAAATTCTAAAAAGTCTACACTCTTAAAATAAAATAAAATAAATTATAAGTGTGCATCCAACAGTCCGACTTGCAATTAAATAAATTAAAGCACAATTTACTATTTCAAAGGATCTGAGTTCTTTTCGTATTTATGTTTGTTTTCTACATCACGGTTCAATCATTGCACAAACAACCCCCAAAATACAAAGCTTGATAGCTTAGCTAGTGCCTAGGAATGTGCCAGTTATACATTTTGGTATAATAATTTGGATTACCATTTCCTAAATAGAAACCATCAGGTCTCACTGACCAGACACAAAGCCACGGCTCCTCTCGTCATTGACAATGGCGCTCCAAGGTACTGGAGAAAACATCAAAGCTTTGGTCATTGGCCTTCCACCCGAAGCCACAGAAGTAGAGAATAGTTCCAAAGAAATTTTCCCTAAAACTCCAACGGAAGTCTTGACCGTTGTTCACCAATTGCACTCCCAGATCCTTGTCGCTTGATTTGCAATAAATCTTCAATGGGCTTGGTGTGTCTGGGACTTCACTGATTACATGAACCTCAAATCTTCTATCATGTTCAACAACATCATGATGTGGGCAAACAAAGTAATGAAGTGCCAAATCTTCTAAAGTTAAGCAATTTATTAAGTAAACAATTGATTGGTCCATTTTGCAGGAAATGGACGTGCGTACCTGTTGAATTGTAAAAAATCACCATCTTTCCTTTTGGAAAGAAATCTCTGTTTCGTTTATATGAAAAATATTACCATTTTTTTGTTGCTCAATTTTAAATTAATTTTTGTACATAAATATATACATGTCATATATACAGATGCATGAGTAAATTTTTCCTATTTTTTCTAAAATGACTCCTTAAATAATTATATTATTTTTACACTAATTTCAATATGTAACTAAGGGTAACATCATAAATTCAAACCAAACAATTCCACCACCCCACGTTCCCAAACTGCACAGCAGTTTTATATCAGTTAATTTTGTTTTGAACGATTGAAATCTCAAGAGAGAGAGAGAGAGAGAGAGATCAGATTTGCTGAAGTAGAGATTGGAGAATGAGAGACTTCATCAACAATAGAGATTTCATCAACATTCGTACATATATCTATCTTATCCTGAACGACGATTTAGATCGATGTCCTCTCTCTCTCTCTCTCTCTCTCTCTCTATATATATATATATATATAACGCACTATTCGCTTCACACACTCTCTCTGAATTTGTCTCTGAATGGACGGTCTGATCAAGGGCTTGATCGATGTGGCACTGGGTCAACGACGACAGAGACGAAGAAAGAAACTCTGAGTCTCGCGAAGATCGATCTAGAAGAAAGAAGTCCCCTGTATCACATAATCCATACTACATTACATTCCTTGTAGATGCATCTACATCATGTAAAGTTACTAAAGTATTATAAAAACATTTAAAAGGCCACATTTGCTTCACGTAATCGGTTTTGGTTGCACATTAAAATTTACGAACGACCCAAAAAAAAAATATATTAAGGATTATATTCTGTCATTGGCATGCTTGCATAAATAGGAACAAAATTCAGATTATGCAAATATTAAAGATGGGTGCACCTTAAAACCATAATTCCATATTTCACATGTCTTCAAACACTGATATTCACTAGACAAGTGTCTTATACATTCAAAATTCAAATTCAAATTCTATGTTTAGCCCACAAACCATAGGGTTTATGTGCCTATTTCCAAGTATCAAACAATAAACTGCACATACAGCGCATAGAGTAAACCATAAAGTGAAATTCGTCCAATTCACTTAATTGTTGAATCCTGCATATAGAGCTAGTATGTTACTAGTGAACGTATACATATAGGGAAAGGGACAAACATTATTGGAACTCTTGGAAACTGATAATGTAAACAATCTAATAACACACAATGAGCAACTAGGGACTGAATAAAAGATACAATGAAATCAAACATTTTCTTCAAATAGAAGGCAAAAAAGATGGAGCTTTTCTTGTCTTATGACACTATAAAAATGTAGATAGATGAGTGGAATAAAAACTCAACTATCTATGCCATTGCAAAAGGTTGGAGATGGTGTTCCTGCTGTTCCAAATGCTTTTGGCAACCCCAGACTATCACAATGTGCAATTGCAATATATATGAATATATTTCTCTCATAAAAATAAGTATTTGTGATAGTAGATGTAGAACATATGTTTGCTAGTGAATGTGCAAGGTCCTTCATAAAGAAAGTTTGGCAACCAAGAGAGCAACCATGTGATTGACTGTTTTCAAAGATACTAAATTTTAAAAAAGAAAAAAAAAAAGAAACAATTTTTGGGATCGTGTCATTAAAAAATCCTAATTACATGTGAATCAGGATTGGAAACAAGATTAATGGCGCTATGTTAATTATCAGAATGGTGCAGTAAGAATGGAAGAAGAATCAACATCAGGTTGAAGAAAAACAAAGGTGGAATTAGCCATAGTTTCGATTCCATGAAAACAGAGGAAAACGCACAAGGGAATTTATATGAATGAAAGCAAAAAGAAGATACATATCCTTCTTCTTCTTCTTCTTTTCTTCTTCTTCTTCTTCTTCTTCTTCTTCTTCTTCTCTATCGCTCTGATAGCAAGTAAGAAGAGTAACAACTGTAGACACTACATTTATTAAAAGATGGTTTAATATAAAACATTTTCTGGAAGGAAAGGATGAAGAACAAGAGAGATAAAGAAAAATAAAAAAGGAAGAGAGAGAGCTACTTTTTGCCAGAAAGATAGAACTTTTCCCATGACCGTATAATTGTAAGTGTTTTTTCATTATTCCTTAGTACATTTATAAGAATGTAGACATATATATATATATATATGAATGGAATAAATAACTATTTGCTAACAAAGTTATTCAGGTGAAGGAACAGAACTGATTTTCTTTTCCAAACTAGAACAAAGGCACAAGCCTTGCCAAATTTTGCAGCTACTCATAGATTCAAAACAAATATAATCCAAATACTTCCATAGCATCAAACAATTTTTAATCATCTCATCCAACCATCTCTCGTCATCATTGCAGTCATATTCAAAAGCTGGGATGGTATGTAATAGGCTGTCGAATATCAATTTTACAGTTTCAATACCCAACTTCTATTGTGCAGCCCCATTTTTGTTTCAACAATTGTTGATTCGTTCGAAATGTGAATTTTCTTGTCAATCTAAATCAACATAGCAGATGGACTATCTCAGAATCTATCCATAAAATGCTATGAAATATCTTTGTTTCATGATGTACCATATAAACTAGCCGTTAGAAGATAAATATTTAGAAACAAATAATTCATGGAAACTAGCCTTTATGATATTAAATTCAAAAACTAACTGTTGAGTGGATAACATATTTAAATATAACTACGTCATGCTAACATTCAGCTATATCGTGTAACAAAATATTGAACAATAAGGTAAATAAAAAAAAAGGCTACATTTGCTTTCCAGAATCAATTTTAGGCAACACATTAACATTTCCAAACGACCCAAACAAACAACATATTGATGATTACATCCTGTCATTGGCATGCTTGCATCAATAGGAACAAAATTCAAATTATTCGAAAATATTAAAGACAGATGCACCTTCAAACCATATTTCCATATTTCACATGCCTTCAATGCTCTATGATATTCACTGGACAAGTGTCTTATACCTTCAAAATTCAAATTCAAATTCTATCTTTAGCCCACAAACCATAGGGAGCTTATGTGCTTATTTCCATGTTTAATTTTTGAATCATGCATATCGAGCTAAGATGTTACTAGTGTATGCATACATATAGGGAGAGGCATAAACACGTATTGAAATTTTTGCATACATAAAAAGATGCATTGAAATCAAACAAGGAGCTTTTGGATTTTTCTTTTTCAAACTAGAACAAAGGCACAGGCCTTCTAAATAAAACTTCTTTGTAGCACTCACATATTCAAAACAAGCGTAATCCATAATTCAATAGCATCAACAGAAGCCCAAACGAGAAAAGAAAAACACTTGAAGCCTCCTTTGTCGAATCCATCGAAATCTTGTCATCTTTAGACTCATTGATATGGTTACTACGCAATGGGTCATGGACTTCCAATTTTGCAGTCTCCATCTCAGCTTTTATTAAGCAGCCCATTTTTTGTGTATGCAATTATTGATTCGTCAGTGACACGTATTGATTTATCGTTCAAAATCAAGATAGCTGGCGGGCTCTCCCTTAACTAGAATCTATTGATGAAATGCTATGAACAACGATCATTCCCTTGTGGTATACCGAATATACTCTCATTGATTCATTTGCATTGTCACTACCCGTTGAACTCATTATTTTTATGTTCCTCATTTTTACTTCCATTGAGCATATCCTTTCTGAAACAAGATGGGAGGATAACAATTTGATGGCTCTAGTTACAAAAATATCAAGACCTTCCAAGTGTTTGAGAGAGAGAGAGAGAGAGAGAGAGAGAGAGAGAAAGAGAGAGAGAGAGAATAGAAGGATATAGATTCACTCACCAGAGGTTATTTAACTCTTGTCAGTCTACTCTAGACTGATTCACAAACTAGAGAACAAATAACTCTGAGGCACGTCGTATCACAAAAAAGAAAGACACAACTTTGAGGTCCTCTTCTCATTCTACACAACTCATATATGTAGGTGCTTGAAATGAAAGTAGTCATTTAAAACTAGCTATTGAGAATAAACTAGCCGTTTGGGAGAAATGACCTATAAAAGATGGTCGTTCATAGAATACAAAAACTATCCATTAGAGCTGTTATGGAGAAACTAGACATTGGGGAGCCGTTATGGAGAAACTAGCCATTGCAGAGAAACTAGCAGTTGTGGAACTATCCACGAAATATAGCCATTCATAGAATACAAAAACTAACCATCTAAGAAGTATGGACACTTGACACTTCCAAAACGGTGGCATCTTCGTGTCAGATACCAACACTCGTCGGACACTACCTAACATGTGTCTGACACTCATCCAAACATACCTTCTTTTTTAAAAAAAAAATAAAAATAAATTATAGACACACTTGGCACATGTGTCCATTACTTAAATATTGTCCTATAGTTTTTGAATATTGTCAAGTCGGCGTGTCCGTGTCGCAAGATTTGTTAGCTTTTAGCTAATCACTGGAAGCTAAGCATTTAAATACAAAGAATTCATGGAAACAAGCTTTTATGATATTGAATTAAGAAACTAGCCGTTAGGTGGATATTATCTATGCAACATCAGTATAATGGAACAACAACATTACATACAAAAAAAGAAAAAAGAAGAAGAAGAAGAAAACATATATATATATATTAATGAAACAAAATAGATTTCTGGGATTAGCTCTTGGGGGAAAAAAAAAAATTAACATTTACAAAATGATGTCATGAACTGGAAAAGATTACATACAGCAAAGAAACACCTTGAAGTAACCATATTGACATCCATAAGCTTCATTACGCAATAATGTACAATGTAGTTAATTGGTACTTGAAGGATTTGCTAGTGCTATTACGAGTTTCTAACAAGTTTTTGATATTTTGTAGTTTAGTTGAAAAACATTGTTCATTGAGGGCAAACTCGGATATTCAATGGAGACAATTCTTGGGCAAAGTATTCTCTGAATGTATATATAAGATTTCGATTTGTATTTTATTTGTGTAATACTTATATGTTGATTTTTATTATTTATGAGGTATTTTTGTATTTGAATGTGAATTAATGAATATTTTTACATTTTATGTTTTATATTTGTGAATATATGTGGTTGTGGATGCTTTGGTTTGAGAAATATAATACACAATGCAAACTGTCAACTTAATTTGAAAATAAAAATAAAAAAACTTTACAGGCTGTCGAATATCAATTTTACAGTTTCCATACCCAACATCTATTGTGCAGCCCATTTTTGTTTCAACAATTGTTGATTTGTCCGAAAAATGAATTTTCTTGTCATTCTAAGTCAACATAGCAGATGGAATCTATCTTGGATAGAATCTATCAATGAAATGCTATGAACAATGATCTTTGTATCATGATGTACCAAATAAATTTAGAAACAAAGAATTCATGGAAACTAACCTTTATGATATTAAATTCAAAAACTAGTCGTCGAGTGGATAACATATTTAAATATAAGAACATCACGCTAACATCAGATGTATCATGTTACAAAATATTGAACTATATACTAAGGTAAATAAAAAAACACTTAAAACCTACATTTGCTTTTCGGAATCAGTTTTTGGTAACACATTAACATTTCCAAACGACCAAAAAATAAATATTAATGATTATATCATGTCATTGGCATGCTTGCATAAATAAGAACAAGATTCAAATTATTCAAGTATTAAAGATGAATGCATCTTCAAACCATATTTCCATATTTCATGTCTTCAATGCTCTATGATATTCAAGGACAAGTGTCTTATACATTCAAAATTGAAATTGAAATTCTATGTTTAGCACTCACAAACCAAAGGGGTTTGTGCGCTTATTTCCACATATCAAGGGATAAACTACACATGGAGTAAATCATAAAGTAAAATTCACCAAATTCATTTAATTGTTGAATCCTGCATATCGAGCTAGCATGTTGCTAGTGTATGTATACATATAGGGAGAGGCAGTGGTGGAGCTAGGAATTTAATATAGGGGGGCACCCATTAATTACAATCTCAAATTTTTTCTTCCCCAATCAATCAATAACAATCACCACCAGCTTGATCTTCAATATCGGGTTTGAAAAGATAACAACATAAACAAAATGCTACATCTTTTGTTATACTATACTCCAACCAATTAGGAAATTTTTTGGGTGAATAACCAATTAGGAAATTCACTAAACCAAGCCTGATTAAATCGCCGAAGTTTTTGTCCAAATGATTTTTGTGGAAAATTATGATCACGGGGTTGATAAGGACCTTTTTGTAGATATGCCCTACGAATTCGGTCTCGATCATTTGCATTATAGTCCATAATCTGAGGTCGTAGTCCTGGACCTGCAGGAAGGTCTACTAAGTTGATTTCTATGTGACTTTGTTTTGCGGAAGAATAATTTTCATCTTTTTCTTGAAAAAGAGATGATTCCCACTTTGATTTTCTTTTGAAATATTTCTCCATGATTGTTTGAAAAAACTAAAAATCAAAATAAAAATTCATAATCAAAATCTCAAACCCCCCACAAATCAAAATCAAAATCTTCAATTTTAATACAAATCAAAAAATTTAAATTAGCACAAATCACAACAAATCAAAATTTTTAATTTTAGCACAAATTATAACAAATCAAAATCCCTAATTTAAATATTAATCACTGCAAATTAATATTTTAAATTTTAGCACAAATCAAATCCCTAATTTTAGCACAAACAACAACAAACCAAAATCCCTAATTTTAATATAAATCACCACCAATTAAGATTCATAATTTTAGCATATCAAAATCTCTTATTTTAATATAAATAATAACAAATAAAAAAAATTACAAATCAAAACTTAACAAATAATTATAAATTAATACTCATAATTTTTATTTAAAAGTTAAAAAAATAATAATAAAGTTACCTGTAAACCATGAAGAGAAGATATCAAGGTTGTAGTGTGGTCTAAAACTGTGTTTTGTGATCCTAATTTGGTGAATCACAGTCGGTAAATTGCAAAACAACAAAGGGAGACAAAGAAAATGTGAAGATACTTCACAAGTACTATGAGTAAATAAAAAAAATAGAGAATTTTATACACTTATCGGATTTTAAAGTTTTAACCTTATTGTAATTGGAGTTGTGTGTGCTCGTCTAAAAAAAAGGTTGTGTATTAATATTTAATTGGAATTGGGATTGGGATTGGGATTCCTAAAAAAAATAAATAAATAAAATAAAAAAACAAATGTAGGTGTCGCGCGCGTGTATGTGTGTGTGTGGGGGGGGGGGGGTCAGTGGGTTTATGTGCATAGAAGTAAAGGTAGACCACACTTTCATATTAAAAAAAAAAATTTGCAAAAGTCAGGGGGGCACGTGACCCCCCTGGGCCCGAGCTGCCTCCGCCCCTGGGGAGAGGGACATTAATCCAAGTGGATAAACATGTATTGGAGTTTTGGAAACTTATAATGTAAACAATCTAACAAAACATGCAATGGGCAACTAATTCAAGGACTGGTGAATAAAAAATTGTGTGGAAAACAAACACTTTCTTTAAAAACAAGGCACAGAACATAGAGAGAGAGAGAGAGAGAGAGAGAGAGAGAGAGAGAGAGAGAGAGATGGAGCTTTCACTGTCTCATGACCCTATAATTGCAAACATGTTTTCATAACTACTTGCCATTGACATTTATAAAAAAATATATAGATGAGTGGAATAAATAACTATTATCAAAATTATTAGGTGAAAGAACAACACTTTTGGATTTTCTTTTGCAAACCAGAACACAGGCACAAGCCTTGTAAATACAAATATATTAGCCCCAACCCCCCCCTCCTCCATTGCCCAGCTATCAATTAAAAACAAACAAATAAATTAGCACACTCGCCAGTGCCCAGCTATCAACTAAAAGTAAACAAATATATTAGCACACCAGCCAGTGCTACTGCTAGAGGGGAGGGAGGTATACCTTTACTTCTACATAAATGTGGTAAAATTGAGGACCTGCAACAAAATAAAACAAAACATGAAAATGAGTGTTAGTAATGAAGATAATGCTTAAGGAAAGGGAATAATTTATGCATGACAAATATCATTTTGCAAAGATCCTTTCACATTAACAAACCACATAAGCAATAAAGGAGATGAAACGTTTAATACATTTGTTTGAAGTATCAATAACCATTATGTAAAGACTTAATCGGACATGCCAAAAGCAACCCTTCGACCAATTAAAAATAAATAAATAAAAAGAGCTACAAAAAACAACTGTGACAACAATTACAACCAAATATTAGGAACAAGGACACAAATTATCATTCCTCTACGCCAAACATAAAAGGAATTATCATTTTCATCCAAGCATTTTCTATTACAAATAAGGCAGAATCAATCCAATTACAAATAATTCAAATGGATATATCATCACCTTTTCTTTGGAAGATGAAAATAAGAAAGTGCAAAATCCTATGCAATCTTGTGAATCTAGTAAAAGAAAACATAACTGAATATGATAAAAACTGAAACAAATAGGACTCCTCTTTTCAAATACAAATATATTAGAAAAAAATAAACAAATAATCATGGTTTGATTTGGTTCAAGATTGTATCAAATCCTTAAAATTACGAACTGAACTGAACCGAACCTTTTCGAACAGTTTGACACTTGGTATCTTAAATTCTATTGGCAATGAGTTTACTGGCCCATTGAAATTAAGAGTGACCAACTTAAGTAGCCATTTTAGAGGGTCAAATTGACAATTTTATAGTCCTCTATTTTGGTCCTTCTCTTTCACTCGTTTATTTTTTCAAATTCAAATGTGTTTTTGTACATGACTTGGTTGAATAGAGTGCCGCACAAAATAACAAATAAAACATTAACCTTAGATCAATTACTTTTTAAAAAGCATTGGGTAAGGGGCGCTGTAAGTTTTCTGAATGAAACTGTATATTCAATTATAGCAATTTACAAAGAGTTCATCAAATTATATAGCCCTAAAACTATGACTAAAAAAAGGAAATACAAACTAATTCCTATTTACAAACTAGTGCCATATATACACAACATGCCATATATACAATATACTCACACTCTATTCAAACTCAAGGTGTTTTACCGTAAAACACTAAGAGTTTATTAAGAAGAAATCAAACCAAGCGGTAGGGTGAGTCTTGGTGAAGAAGTCCACAAGTTGCAAAGCCAAGAAGACGAAAAGAAGCGAGATAAAGCCAGACTACAGATGCTATCGGACAAAGTGACAATCAATCTCAATGTGTTTCGTCCGTTCATGGAAGACAGTATCGTGGGCAATCTAAATAGCACTGCGGTTGTCACAATAGAGAGGTCGGAGAAGACTGAGGTACACCCAAATCAGAGAGAAGACAACGAAGCCAAACAAGCTCAGCAATAGCATGAGTCATAGCACGGTACTCAGCTTCGGTAGTAGAGCGAGCAACAACATTTTGTTTTTTGCTTTTCCAAGAGATCAAGGGATCGCCAAGAAACATACAGAAATTAGAGGTGGACTTGCGATCATTAACATCACCAACCCAATCGGAATCAGCATAGGCCACCAAGTTTAAAGAGAAAGTAGAGGACAACAGTAAGCCCTGAAAGATGGTATCCTGGAGATAGTGAAGAATGCAAACCAAAGCAACCCAATGGGTAGAGCGAGGAGCAGAAACGAAGTGACTAACCACATGAACAACATAAGCAAAATTAGGGCGAGTGACAGTCAAATAAACTAAACAACCCACAAGTTCGTGATAGAAAATGAGATCATCCAAAGGGACACCATCGATAGAGTTGAGCTCACATTAAGCTCAATAGGGCATCGAAACCTTAGTATCAAGAAGACCAAAGACGTAAATAACCTCATTAGCATACTTGGCCTGAAACAGAAAATAGTCTTTTGGAGATGAGGCAACCTCAATACTAAGAAAATACTGCAATGGATCTATATCTTTCATTTTGAAGGTGCGGAAGAGATGTTGCTTGACCTTAGAGATGGCAAAAGAGTCAGAGCCAGTGATGATCATATCATCCGCATAGAGTAAGAGAGCAAGAAAACAAGCCGAGGTATGTCTTAGAAACAAAGCAGAGTCGAAGCATAAGGATGAAACCAAGCTCAATAATAGCAGTCTAAAAGCAATCATACCAAGCATGAAGAGATTGCTTCAAACCATACAGAGCATGCCGAAGATGACAAACCTGCCCAAAGGAGTGGAGAACGCCAGGAGGAGGACGCATGTAGACCTCCTTTGTGAGATGACCGTTAAGAAAAGCATTCTTATTGTCCATCTGATAGAGAGGCCAATGTCAAACAGCAGCAACAGAAATCAAGGTACGGACAGTAGTTATCTTAGCAACAGGGGCAAATGTCTCCTCATAATCAATACCATACTCCAGCGAGAAACCCTTAGTAACTAAACGAGCTTTGTATCACTCGAGAGAACCATCAGAATGAGTCTTGACTTTATAGAACCATTTACAACCAACTAGATTCTTGCCAACAAGCAAAGGAACCAACTCCCAAGTGTTAGTCATCTGCAAGGAAAAGAACTCATCCTCCATAGCTTGAACCCAATTAGGATCCTGACAGGCCTCTGTGTAAGACTGAGGTTCTGAAAAAGAATGAATAACAGACAAAAAAGTATGATAGGAAACAGAAAAACATATATTAAACCAACCCAACCTATTTGGAGGACGACACTCACAAGTAGGATATCGGTGTACAGCAGGATCAAAGTCGTCAGAAGTAGGAGGATCAGTAGTAGCAGTAGAGGCAATTGGTGGAGGAGGAGCCTTGCGACGAGAATAAACTAACAACGGAGGAGTAGAAGAAGCCGAAGGAGGAGAAGCAACCAGAGGTGAAGCAAAATGAGAAGATGGAACAAGCTTAGGAGGAACAGGGAGATGTACTCATCAGACAGGACCTTAGAAGGAAATGGATCAATATGAACCAAATCCTCTCCAAATCCTCTTTGGATACTAGGGCGATGAGAGGAGGAAGTTGAAAGTAAGGTAGACGTTTGAGAAAGACAACATGGCGGGAGACATAAAGGCAATGGAAAACACGGTCATAATAACGATAACCTTTCTGAGTGAGACTATAACCCAAAAAGACACATAGGACAGACTGGGCACTAAGTTTGGTCCTATCTTTACGGGGGTAGAAGGACAAAACAAGCAGACCTAAAAACACGAAGAAGGGAGTAATTAGGAAGTTGGAAAACAGATCCTCATAAGGAGACCGAGTAAAGAAGGGAGTAGGCATATAGTTGAGAAGAAAAACAACAAGAAGAAGCTTCACCCCAAAATGGAGCCTAACAGATGCAGAGCGAAGGAAAGACCAAGCTCTCAAGAAGATGATGGTGTTTACGCCACCACCATTTTGGGTGTGTGTATCAATACAAGATGTTTGGTGAATGGTACCCAATTTGGGCAAGTATTTATAATTCAGTTTTAAAGTATTCTTCACCCAAGTCAGCCCGCAACAATTTAATAGTAGACCCAAACTATGTAGTGACCATAGATTGGAAAGTACGGTATATTTAGTAGAAGTCAGACTTATGAGTCATAAGATAACCCCAAATGTAACGGATGCAATCAACAAAAGACACATAGTATACAGAACCTCATTTGGTGAGAACAAGAGAAGGGTTTCAAACATTAGTATGAACTAAAGAAAATGATGTATCAGATATAGAAGTACTTTTATGAAAAGATAAGGCTGTCATTTTGACAAGTTTACACCCCCGACATTCAATAAGTTCACTAGGAGAAACTTTACCCAATATACCCGATCGAGCTAAAGAATGTGTTTATTAGCGCACAAATGCCCTAATCTAGAATGCCACAAGTAGAAAGGACTAGACAGAGAATTTAACTAAAAATAGAAAAAGGCAGTCTAAAAGATAGCCATAGGTAGATGCAAGCTCTCCACCACGTAGAGGTCTCCAACTCTATGGCCGGTCCCAATCCGCTGCTTAGACATTCGATTCTGCATAGAACCGATAAAAGAAGAAAAAATAACAACAAAACTAGAGGCATCTAGCTGACTGATAGATAATAAACTGACAAATAATTGAGGAAGATAAAAGACAGATAGAATACAACAGACATAGCAAATGGTAGGACAGACCCAATAGACATAACAGACATACCAGACCCCATTAGCAGCATTGATAGTAATAGAAAAGGGAGAAGGAGTACAATTTTGAAGTAAGAGGAGATGGGGAGTCATATGATGAGAGGCACCAGAGTCAAAAATCTAGATAGACGAAGAAATACCTAAAAAAGACCCAAGCAAACTTAAATGAAAAAAGGAAACAACGGAGGCAGACAAGGATGGCTGGGAGGCAGACAGTATATGCTGAAGCTAACTAATTTGAGCACTCAAGGAAGCCAAGTCAATATCAGGAGTTGGAGAAAATGCGGTAGAATCGGCGAGAGGTTGAAAAATATTTAGAGGGGTGCAAAATTGGATCGGAAACTGCTGAGAATATGAGGCAGACAGAGGCAAAGCAGACAGACATTCATTTCTGGGACAATGATACTTCCAATGGCCCCTTTAATGGCAAAAGGCACACTCATCAGAAGCCAGATGCATCATAGTAACCAGAAAACTAAGGGGTTCAAGTCCAATAACCCATAAATCTTAGAGGTTTAAGTGTAATAAACCCAAAATAGACCAAAGTAACCAAATCAACTCACTGAATCAGCCAAGGAGGGGAGACCACAAAGTGAGAGAGAAGAATCGGAGGGGTCGTGATAGGTCGCGATATCAGAGAGAAGAGAACTTTGGTACCCAGAGGATCAACGAACAAGGATCAACCGAGACCCAATTGACGAACCCAAGTTTTAAATTCAAAGGAGAGAGAAGAACTAGAAGCGAGAACTAGTCGCTACAAAGAAGACCTGCATCAACTACTTAATCAAAGGCGACGGAGACCTAGTCGCGATGGAGAACCAGTCACGAAACAAAGGGAAGAACTACGATCCAAAGCCAACTCAAGGTAAGCAAATAGCAAACGACTTCAATTGAATAGAAACGACGACCCATGATGAGTGTCGAGTCAAGTTTCTGAACTAGAGAGAGATGACAAATTTCGTGATCGTGATTAGGCCTAGAAGAGAGAGTTACTTCAACTTAGAGACAAGAAGTCGCGACTAGCAGAACCACCAAGAAAGCTTCAATGTTCTAGAGTTTTGGCTTTGATATCATGTAAGTTTTCTGAATGAAACTGTATATTCAATTATAGCAATTTACAAAGAGTTCATTAGTTTATATAGCCCTAAATCTATGACTGAAAAAGGAAATACAAACTAATTCCTATTTACAAACTAATGTCATATATACACAACATGCCATATATACAATATATTCTCATAGGCGCATGCTTAAAAGTTCTATATTGAACTACATGTAAAGTTTGATTGGCCAATTTGGTAATAATTAAGAGGTTGAGCCCCCCACAACAAGAGGTTGTGAAAGAAATTGTTACTATTAACAAGTGATTAAACTTAACTCTTAATAAACCATCCCTTTTGTCCAACCCAATTGTTGGCCTACTTGAAACATTTCATTGAGAAATTCATGAAAAATTCATTTAACTAAGGCCAACTTCCCTATTTCGGAAAATAATTTTTTTATAACACCCATCAGTTATTGCAATGCAAAAAGCAACATTAACTTATAATAGAACTCATTTGAAATCAAGAAAAATCCAAAAACCCCATTTGAAATCAAGAACATTAAGCCCTCTGTTTGATGATTTTTTTCAGGTGAAAAAGTTTGACCCAATTGAATTTTGCAATCTTTTCTACAGAAAAATAAATAAATAAAAATGCTTGATAGTATGTGCATAGAAAATAGTACAAAGAGAAGACCACGGAAACAACTACTCAAAAAAATTTATATAGTGATCTCCAAAATCACAATTTCATACTAAACAAAATCAAATATTGCATTCAAGACTTACTCGACACCAAAAGGAACCCAATACATGTGACAACAGAGATGGGAAAATTACTAATTAAGAAAAAATAAAATGAAGTACAAAGAGGATAGGATTTAGGGATTTCAAGACATACCTGCTCAATGAGAACTCTTTTCAACCAAGAAGTTACCGGAGAAGACAGAAATCTTCAACAACTCTTTGAGAGCAAGAGACGAGAGGAGAGATGATAGAGTGCAAGAGAATGTACAAAAAATAGAAAGAGGGGAGAAACAACAAAGAGGAGAAATAGATAAGAATTCCATGTATAATCAAAAATTCACTTAAATTAAGACAGAATAAATCATTACAATAATTCAAATAAACAAAAATCTGATCATGTTGCTTTTATAGGATATCAAAATTCAATTTATAAGTAGAGTAGAAAATGTAAAATGCTTTATAGGATATCAAAATTCAATTTACAAGTAGAGTAGAAAAATATAAAATAAAAACAAATAACAAAATGTAAAGCTACAATACGAAAAAATAATTCACAATCCACTGAAATACAACCCACATAAATCTTCATCAAAACGAACTAAAACCTAAAATAGAAATCACTCATTTGGTTTTGATTTCCAAAATTCACTTTTAAGAAAATTTACTTTTTTTGTTTTCAGTATTTTTATTTTTATTTTTATTTTATCATCACATTATTTTTAAATATTTGTAAATATTAGACAAACCTAAATATTTGTAAATATTTACTTTTTTAAATAGCACATTATTCTATTTGGGTCACAATCATCTTATTTAGGTCACATCACCACTCTACTATATTACTTCAAACCCAACTCATATTTCATATTTTTATAAAAAAGTCAAAAAGTATACTAATTTAACACTTCCCAAACAACCCTAAGACTAGAAAAAGTAAATAAATAAACAAGAAATTATCGTGTCAAATAATTTGAAATTTATGTCATTTTGATCAATGACTTTTTAATTGTGATACATTTGATTTTAAATTTTAAATTTTATTCCAAATAAGAACAATCAAATATGTTTCCTTTGTAAATAGTCCATTTTAAGGATAAAAGCGCCATAATTTATTTTGTGTTAGCTAACTTGTATGTTATTTAAAATGTTATGGTTTTTTTTAATGAATAATGTTGAAACTTTCTTAATTATAAAATTCTATTTGATTTTATTTTCATAATCTATTTTGAATTTTTTTTTTTTCTAAGGGCCTAAAAATTAAATTGGTGAAAAAAATTAACACTTCATTTTAATAAATTTTTATCTTTTGATAGGTAAGATATAATTTTTTAAAATAATTTTTTATATTTATTTTCGTTAAATTAATTTTTATTTTTTTAAAAGTCAAACATGACGACAATTTTGATGTCATTGTTAAACCAATCCATTAAATCAAAAAATCCAAAACTAAAAACATTTAATATATTAAACATATTAATTACACATTGAAAGTCTAATAATCATTTATTATATAATAATTATCCAAAAATATCTCGTTAATAAAAATTTGGTGGCGCTTACATGCACCAATTAATGTACACATATTCTTGTTAACACACTAGTGTACTAACTAGTGCTATATTATTATTAATGACCCCACCATTATACAAATTACAAATACCAAAAATATCTAAAATTATGCCACATCATCTGTTAATATACTAATTAGTACATATAGCATTAATTATTCATAAAAATTTAATCATCTATGATATGATAATCATCCAAAAATATCAACAAAAATAACCACGCATTACTTGATCATCATCCAAATACATACCAAAAATTGATTTGGTAATATATATATATAAGATTTATCATTTTATGTATAATTTTATATTTGGTAGGTGAAAATAATTTTAAAAATTCAAAAATATATAATTTTTTAAATTTAAAAATAAAATTTTGACATTTATTTTTATCAAACTATTTATATTTTATCAAATTAACGACTTTGCCCTTCGAATGGAGTAGCAATGTCTTCAATTATTCTTATTTGAAATAAGATTCGAAATACAGAGTGAAATGTATCACAATCGAAAGGTCAATGATCAAAGTAACGCAATCCCCAAACTACATGAACCGTTAGTGTAATTCGCCCAAATTACAAATATACCATCTTTTAAGTTAGCTTAAAATAGGATCTCCCTTTATAATTTTAGAAATTATATCCCTCCTTTTGAAATTTCTAATTTTATAATAAATAGTCATTTTTATTAATAAATTATCAAATCAACTAACAATTTTTAATGATATTAGCAATTTATTTTAATTAATAATTCAAGTAAGAAATTTATTTTAATTAATAATTCAAATAATTTTATCATTGCATAAGAGAATAGTTAAAATTTTATTTTTTTTAATTAATTTTGTTAAATAAAAAATTCCAACAATGGGATATTTGTGACTTTTTTAAATCAGAAAAAACAATTCATATTTTAAACAAATTTCAAATGATGTATTTATAATTTAGTCAAAATATAAATAAATAAACAAACAAACAAACAAACAAAGGGAAGGAAATTTTGGATCCCAATTTTAGTGTGAATGTCGTCTAATTTAAAGAGGGGAAATTAATCATAATTTTAATTTAATTAATGTAGATATTATGTTACAATACTATTAACGTTAAATAATTTTATGTAAGAATTTAGTGATAATTGTATTGTAACAAATATTGGACAAAGTTAATTTGGTTTGATTTTCAAAATTTGTTTTCGGCAGATTTCTAAAACCAATGTAAGCGAAATTATAAATAAATAAATAAATAATTCGCCACTTCAATTTTATTTTATTTTTTTAGATAAAATTTTATTTTTGAACTACCATTACAAAAATTTGACAAAAGAGTTTAGTCCCCAAAACCGTATGTTGTGATGTGTTTGTTATTTTTATTTTTTCCTATTTTTGTGAATTTTTAAATATTTTAATCAATTTTTTTATATATTTTAGATGTACTTAAAAAGTAAAATATTTATATTTTTTTTTCAAATTCACTAAATACAAAAATTTAACACATTTATTTATTTATTAATTTTTTTTTTAAAGATTTCCCCACACATATTTTACCGTTTAGGTTCATCTAAGTTATGTGATCTAAAAAAATTGACTAAAATAAAAAAAAAAAAAAATACTAAAGCCAACAACAGAAAAAGCAAGAAATTCAAATTAAAAAATTAAAGTCACAATAAAAAATCACAATAAATCATAATAAAAAATCACAAATGTGATAATTAAAGCATACGGTACCCAATCCATTCCCAAAAATGAAGTGTGCATTATAGAATTTGCTTTCTAACAAACAGAGCCGGCTGGACCATAAAGAGAACCAAGCCCAGGCTTTAGGCCTCGAAATTTGGGAAGGTCTAATGTTTTGATATAATATAATAGGTTCATGTGATTAATTATTTATTTATTTTTTGAATAAAAAGGCCTAAAACAAAACAAAAGGATCCAAATTTTATCTTACCCAAAAATATAATGGGTTTTTACGGGCGCCCTGTTTGGAAGGATTATTACCCAACAGTCCATGATGAAGACTATTTTACCTATAGGCTCAATATTTTTGTTTATTCCATTCTTGTCCTCATATTTTATATCCAGATCCGTGAGATGAAAAGTCAAAAATGAAAATAAAAAGAAGCGCTTCTCTCTCTCTCTCTCTCTCTCTCTCTATACATTCTCCATCAACGACCATTGCCAAGCACCATCGCTTCCAATCGAGCATACACACATCATTGTCGGCGACCTCAACCGTATCTTCTTCCACTTTCACCATTACTTTACCTCCACCGCCGCTGTCGTAATTACCAGTTGCCTCCACTTCCAGTCGCCGCCGCTTCCACCCCCAAATCTAGGATCTATGCTTTTTGTTCTTGTCTCTCTCTATCTCTCTCTCTCTTTCTCTCTGTATATTGAGGAAGATCCTAGTGACAAACTGCTTAAACCAAGTTGATAAATTTGTTTAAATTAGTGATAAATCATTGATAAACCGGTGATAAGTTTGTTTTTGTGAATTTATCACCGCTTAAACTAATAATAAGTTTGTTTTGTAAATTTATCACCGAAATTTTTCATTATTTAAACCAATGATAAGTTTGTTTTGTGAATTTATCACTTAAATTTGTCATTGTTTAAACCAAAGGATAAGTTTGTTTTTTATGAATTTATCACTAAAATTTGTCATTGTTTAAACCAAAGGATAAGTTTGTTTTTATAAATTTATCACTAAAATTTGTCATTATTTAAACCAAAGGATAAGTTTGTTTTGAGAATTTATCACCGAAATTTTTGAGTTATAGTGTTAAGTGTAGGGTAAAAGTAGAAAACGCTTATTTGCTTGAACCAAAGGATAAATTAAGTAAACCTATCATTCTTATAGCAATTTTCTCACCGAATTGGACAAAGTAAGAAAATCATATTGTATATCAAATTTTATCACCGAATTAGCAAAAGTAAGCAAATCCATCATTGTATAGCAAATGAACATGAAGATGTGATTA